>VUYV01000170.1:1402450-1474202 GCA_008711295.1 Anarhynchus alexandrinus
CGGCCGGGCCTCACCTGAGCGGCGGGGCGGGAGGCGCCCGAACCCCTCGGCGGGGATCCCGCGGCCCGCCCTGCTCCCAGCCGCTCGGGGTGCCGGCTGCCCGGGAGCGGCGGAGGCCGGCGGAGGGCGGGGCGAGCGCCGAGATATCGATGGGCGGGAAGGGTGGGGACAGGGAGGGCTCATCCGGGAGAGGCGAGGCCCGGCTAAGGCGTGCGCTGCCAAGTGCAGAGCTATCGATGGAGGGCGGGACCGGGACTGCCCTCCCCTCTCCTCAGGGAGCCGCGGCGGCCGCTGCTCTGTGTTGAGCCGCCCGGGAAGACGCTCTCGTCTCGGGGCCCGCCGGCGCGTCCCGAGGCCCGCAGGTGTGTACGAGAGCGGCAGCGTGAGATGGCGGTGACAGAATCCCCTCAGGAGCGGGCGGGCCTTTCCGTGCTGGGGACGGGGGCGGCCGCCGCCCTCTCCGTCCCGCCGAGCGCCTCCCTGTCCCGCCCGCCGCTCCCGGGGTCGCGGGTTGCACCCCGACTCCGAGCGCGCTGTCAGGGACCCGGCCTCGCGAAGAGCCGCCAGCCCGGTGTGCCGTCCCAGCCCGCCGAGCCATTCGAGGGGACGTGTCCCAAAACTAAGCCGTTGCAGTAGATGGCGTGCCGCGCTCAGAGCCACAGGGAGAACCCGGGAATCCCACTACTTCTTGCCCTCGCAGCCTGACAAATAGTTGTATGAATCAGTGACGAAAGCTTTTCAGTATCCCCTTTCTGATGCTTGTTTCAGTTTAGTCCCAACTGACAGAAATCTGTGCTGTCCCACATCCCTCCTGTACGGAGGAAATAACAGGAGTGTGTAACTGTACTTGTGCTTCATCTGTTAGAATTGCAGGCTTTCAGACACAGAGATTTTCTTGTATGACAGTGCTATTTACACTCGAGTCCTATCCATGGAAAGTGGATTTTCACTGTTAATGTCCTGCACTTTTATCCTTGAAGTTAAGTCCTTTAAAACATTTTCAGCAGGGGTCAAGGGGTGTGGGTGTGTGTTTTCCAAGGCAGTAATTATAACTAGATGCCCAACTCCTAGGGGCTTCAAATTGCAGCTAAAGGATATCAGATGGTCCCAGATGGGATAAGGGATTCACCCACAAGCTGGTTTTAGTAGCCGTTCTAAATTTTGGTCTCATTCCTGCAATCTGGTCTTTGTCAGCTGACTGTTACATGACCACTTGGAGCACCTTGTCACATCATCAATGAATTTAACCTGTTTCATATTTGTAGTTCTATCATCCAGCAAAAGTATAATGGGAATCCAAAGTCTTAAAACTGGACTGATTTAACCATAGGAATAAATGAATGTTATAAACAGTCAAACTCTGATTTTTTTACATATACAGGCCCCTGTTAAGAACCTTTATGCTCTGGTTTTCAAAACCATGCAGTTTTGATTCAGTTATGAATAGAGAAACAGGCAGCTGTGGAAACAATGTAGAACCCCAGTTACAGCCACCTTCCTATTCAGCATGCAAAACACAGACCCAGCTTCTGTTTGATATTAAAAACTGATAAGAGATCTTACCACACTGTAAAAGTTGCCCTGGTCAGGTACTCTTCCCCACAGTGCACTCTAGTAAATTATAAGCTGTTAAGCTTGTTTTAGAAGGTATGATTGATTGTCATTTTTTTATGATTATTATTTAATAAGTTAAGGGGCTGTATGAACCCCAGGGTCTTAAGAACCTGAAAATATTTTTAAGTGTTACCAGTTTTATTTTAAAACTTATAGTCCACAGCCTATAAGGACTAGAAATGAAACTAGCAGTGTATGTAAAGAAGGAAGGTACTTAAAGGATGGAAAGGGAAAAATAGAAGGAACCATCTTACTTTTCATACTGCTTTTGGTATATAAAAAGTATATTTCTGGCCTCTTCCAGACTTAGCTGGAAAGATTTAACCACACATGGAACAGGCCTGCCAAGATGTGCTCAATATACTCAGACCTGAGCTGGCAAAGCCTTCCAGCACGCACATCTCATCAGAGCTCCTGGGTTTTCTCATTGCATAGGCCTATATTTGGAATTGGGACTTCAATTAATAAACATCTTTTCTCATTGCTGTCATCCTTTACTCTATTTTTTTCCCCTGATGCCTATTTTCTGATCTGTTACTGTGTTCACACCCTAAGAAGCACCTTTTCCTACAGAAGTATGTGAGTCTTGAATCCACGCAGGGTTAGTCCCCTGTGATCTTTCTCAATAGGGAATGGTTATCTGCATCAGTTTCAGGTCCAAGACACTAAGTCTTGTCTGAACAGGGAAGACCTTGGAACAGCCACTGTGGAACAGAAGTTGTTCTACATCAGCTCCTGTGTAGACTCATACTCTTCCTGTGAGCATCACACTCAAGCACCCATGTTACAGAAAGAAACAGAGGGGAAACAAATTTGGGATAGCTACAACGCTTTGAATTTCTGCTTTCCCAGATTCATATTAATTCTGAGAGTGTTCCTTATCTTGGCAAATCCTAAGATTGAAAACTGTTGAATGCAAGAGTTGCAATATTTGCTTGTTTCTCTTATACAGCTGGCAGATTTTTGGGTGTTCAGGTATGCTTTAATAGTAAGTGCGTCTGCTTAGTGCTGGAAAACTCAAATTATTACCTCTTTGATAATGCCAGCAGAGTCATTTGATGCCATTCTTTGGGGCAGGCACACAGTTTCTTAAAGCTAATCATTAAGGATGGGGATTATGCTCACGGTTTTGAAGTTGTCTTAAATTCTGTAGTATGCGAGTTGTCTTTTACAGTTCTGAAAGAAATCAAAGGCAGGCATGCACTGCAGGCAAGCTTTAAGGGAACAGTTGTAAGTCCTATTGTATTTCCCTTTGATTCACCAACTGTAAGTTTGGCCCTCAGCCTCCATTTTTTCCACTTGTTTATGTCTTATGATGCTCACTTATGCAGAAGTATCCCTGCGTTATCCCATGTATCTGCTGTGTCTTTCAGACCAGAAACTAAGAATTGTACTAGCTTGTCCTTAAGGCAGCGTTTCTTTGCAAAACAGACTGGAAAAAACAAGGTTTAATTGATTCCCATCCCTGATGAGGCACCTGTGCACTAATCCGAGGGCTTTGTACAGGGTAGGAGGAAGTGGGTGGTTGGGAGTGTGAAGGAGGGGTTTGCAGTGTGATGCCTGAGGGGGGTGAACCTGAAGCAACACACAGTGCTGGCTTTCTCTCTTGTGTTCCTGTCCTTGGAGGAAGAGAGTAGGAGTCAGTCTGAGGGTCAGTGCCTTTGAGGATTCACCTGCTGTGGTGTCATCCTTCTTCCCCTGGATTTGCTGTGGCTGGGCTGTTTCCTAGCGCTGAGCTGTGCTCCTGCCTTGGGAAAGCTCAGGTGGAACCAACTACCTCTCCCTTTGTTGTTACCTTGCTCCTTTTGTCTAGACCTCTGTTGAGACCAGTGATTTTTAACTCACTGAGCCAGTGAAAGAATGCTCCAGCAATACAAGCGTCTCTAGAAGAGCTGCAAGATCTGTGCTTGGATGGGAGTAGTGAGTATGAGAAGGGTGACAGTGGGAATGAGTGAAAAAGAAGAGACAAGAGTAGGTGCAGAGCTTGTAGGGGGGTGTCTGTAGGCATTTCAGTTTTCTTGTTCCTGCTTCATGTGTTTTGCGCATTTAGTGGGTGTCGGGAAGGGACAAGAAAAGGGGTAAGAGGGGAGTGGAAGACGTGCCTGTCACTAGATGGCCCACCAAGCACGTCTGAGAGCAACCGAATTCACAGCACATGGGGCTGCTTGGCCATTTGTTTTAAAGATTTTTCTCCTGCAGCAGGCAGGATAGTCCTGCCGGTTGAGCTGTGAGGCCTTGGTGACCCTGGCGGCTCGGTCCTCTCCTGTCCTTCAGAAGTACTAAGAATCAGGTGTAAGTAAAAGGGAGACAGCACCGAACAGCAAGCTCTTTCCTTTAACCTGCCTCTCTCTACAGCTTCAGTAACTGCTCATTTTCCAAAGGAAAGTCTTAAAGGCTTATTACAATGGTAAATACAGCAATTGAAGTCTAATAGCCTGCTGTGGGAACACAAACAATAGAGTGAGGACTGCCTACAGCAAGTTGTGGAGGATGATAACATGCACTAGAAATCAAACGTTTCACTGAATCTTTAGTTAATTGTGCTCTTTTGCATGTTCTACATTTGACCGCAGACTATGAGAACATATCTCACCAAACAAATCTTTCTGAATTACTGATAAAACACCATGTTATGTTAATCACTCTTGAAAAGAGAATTTTTGTTCAACATTTTGAAAGAAAAATGCCATTTGTTTGCATGCTTCTGAATGTAAATGGTCTTTAGCTCTTCCTGAGGAACTCATTCCCCATTAAGTGATTGCACCTGTTCATTATGATTCGGATCTTTATAAGAGTGTTGGACTCTTACTGGAAGTCTTTCAGAGAGAGTTATAGAAGGGATAGTACAAAATTAGCATGCCGGATGTAGTGATGTATTGAATGGTGTCCATTTGCTCCCAAAGGGAAATTTGGGTGCCTATGTCCCTTTGCAGAGGTGGAGCATAATCTAGGTTTGTGCTGGTGTAAATGAGAATAGACTTTGGCTGCTTGTTACTTAGTCCAGCTCATCGCACTTTCTGACGCAGAGAGTGTTCACAAAATGCAAAAATCCAGGTCAGTCTAAAGCAATCCAGTTTACACTTCTTCAAAAATTAATTTGTCTTCACCAAGTTAGTTGCAATAGGAAGACAGGTATTTGGGGAGAAATTAAACCTTACTGAAATGCTACAGGTGCTGTTGGGGGCTGAATTTGTATCAATAATGGCTTACCATTGTAAATTAATATAAAAGAGCAACAGCACAGGAATGTCTTCCAAACACTTGCTCAAGAAGCAAAGTCGGGCACGTACTGCCCCATTCTGCCACTGGAATAGAAGAGTTCAGCCTGCAAACCCCCACGTCCATTATGTGACTCCTCCTGCTCTGCCGCACTCAAGGTCCTTTGCAAACAATGAGTAAATAAGTTGTAACACATGTTTTGTGATTTGTTGTAGTAGCTCTAACAGTGAATTTTAGGACCTGGTCTGTTACTAAGTTGGTCATTGCTACTGAGGTCCAAGAGGAGAGACTTCAGTGGGAATACAACGGAGGAGAGGGACACAGTCAGCCCTGCAGCCATGGCATGGTCCTGTCAGAAGTGTATTCCCAAGTTCACGTGTACTCTCTGACTTCTTGTCATACCTCCCATGCCATTTGGAATGTTAAATAATGGAATCTCATCCCAGCACAGGAGAGGTAAATGTAGACTAGAAGGAATTCTTGATGATGCCTGTCTACTTCTCAAGGAATGCAGTGGAATGTTTTTGCACAAATATGGCTTATTCACTGAAAAAAAAAAAGCTTAAAATATCTGAAAATTAACAGTGTTGAGTTCAATATAGACTTTGGGGCAGAAGCAGAGTGGAAAATCAGAAATGTTCTTTGGAAAATCAGAATGTTCTTTCTAAGTATTCCCTAAACTAAACACCTAGTTAATTTAAATCAATGTTGTGTTTTAAATTGGCCTAAATTCAATTTTATAATTTAATGATGACTTTAAAAAAAATAATTTTAAATGTCCTAACCTTTAAATGGGTAGCACAAAATTCTTTCTACAACATAAAATGATCTTTGATTTTAATTTATCTGAGAAAAGTTTGTTTGTTTGTTTGTTTAGGTGGATCTAACCCAACATTTTCTGTATTCTTCATTTTGTTCAGATAACTAACAAAATTTGCATATTGCTGTTCCTTTCAACGAAATTCATATATTCAATATACTCAAGTTGCTTTTAGTAAACATTTTGGTACAAACCAAATTTGTTTAATTAGTCTGTGTAGAGAGGATAGAAGCTACATTTCCCTGCCAAAGCCATGTTTTTTCCTGTGTTTGCAGACTCATCGATCAAAACTGACAGCATGATGATTTGTAAGAGCTGCAGCTGACAACTTGTTGAGCCCCATTTATCTGATTTGCCTATTAACTGCTTCAGTACTGGCAGGCCAGTCATCTACACAAGTTTGTCTGGTCCCTTAACGCTGCAGAAGGATCTAGCATATTGGTGATGAGTGCCATGGAATGGCACCACTTCTACATAGAGCAGGTGAATTACAAAGAGGAGGGACAGGAACATTCAGAATTCCTTTGTGTTTACATTTTGTTTAGTGTTTTAACTGTAGGATCCATATGCCACAATGTCTAAATTACGTTCAGGGCTCCTTTCAGTTTCCAAGCACACCCATATTTGGGTGCTGTCTCCTATAGCCTCTTGTCTTCTATTTCCCCTACAAATTTCTACAGCAACCAATACCCGTCTTGAAAGCAGCATGTCTAAAATCAATAAGCAGAATACTCTCAACAGTGGGTATTCGACAGTGAATGATTTGTGATTTTTTGCAGGGCTGTTGTTGCTCTCTTCTTCAACACCACCTGCCTGTTCAAAGAGCTTGTTTTTTGTCTTGACTGCTTTGGCTCAGAGAACCTGTATATATTGCATTTGTCTTGGCTTTTCTCTCTCCTCCTCCTTTTCTCTTTTTACAATAGCTTCTTCAGGCAGCCCACACATCAGTACCAGCTTCAGAACCAAGAGGGAGCTTATGCTGGAAACGTGCTTCTCTGTGAAAATTAGTTTAAAACATATTTCAGGCAACCTCTTCAAGCAGGTCACTTTCCCTGCTTTTCCCAGTCATAATCTCACATTTTCCCTATACCAATCAGCTGTTAAAGTGCCTGTGCTGCATCATACTCAGTTAGGGTATCCATTATAGAGAGAAGATGGCAATGAACTCCCTTGCTTGGATACGGCAAGTCGGATCCTGGTTTACCTCCATCCCATTTTGCAGGAGCATTTGTGTGATTTATTAAGTCCAGATTTTCCCTGTTTCCAATTCCTGTGAAGGTGAGGGAGGTGCAGCGTACGTTAGCTTTGAGTAAACGAGGACGGTGTTCCTTCAGTCCCTCAACACTTCCTATGTCGGTGTGTCTGTGAGATACTGCTTTCTTGTCTGGATCACCATCTGCCAGCTCAAACCAAAGTGGCTGAAATAAACTCGGGCGCTGTCTTTGCCTTTTGGCTAGGGTCATTCTGTTATATTGGTATCTGACATGCTCCATCTCTGTCAGGATACAATATCGTGCTCCAGCATACCAATGCCATTTGTGATCTAATGAGATTTTGGTTCTGCTTTAACCTCCTTCAGCCTGTGCTCCTTCATCTCACGTAAGCAGACAAAGCAAACTGGCAGATAACCGGTAAATGTCCTTTTCTTGGTTTCCTTCTTAGGACTTTTAAGCTGCAGTGCTTTCATCAAAGAAAACAAACCACAGATGTCTTCACACAGGTGTAAAAGTAATTTCGGTGCAGGTAGATAACTCTGTTTTCTCAAGGAGCTTCCCCATCGGTTTTTATCGTAGGACTCTATGTTCAACCTGAATCCTTCTCATTACCCTGTAGGAGTGGGGAGCTCATGCAGTTCTTGTTGGGAGGGACAGCGGGACTTCTGCACTCTAATGCAGGTAGTCCACATGTCCATTTCCTAAAAGCAGAAGGATTTCCCTGTCTGCATCTTTTGTGTTCTGTCCCTGTACAGCCTAGACCTCGCCCAGGCTCATCCCGTCTGGAGTGCTTCTCCACTTGGCTGCTTTTGGTCATAGTTTTTATTCATAGCAACGTCCTGACTGATGCTTTAAAATTGCGGCTGTTAACTGAGCGAGTTACCAGGCAAACAGTGACTACTTCAGCTATAGCACTGATGTTGTTTTCAAACTTTCTCCGACTAATGAGTCATTAAAAGTAGTAATAAAGGGGTTTGTTGGGGCCACATGTCCCTTGGAAACACTCAGCCCATGCTAATTACAGTGGGTTAGCAAAGAGCTCAAGGCTGATAAGTGTGTGGGAGGGGTCAGAGAACAGTAATGGTGAGAGGAGTTGAAAATAGTTGCGGGAAATGTTAATTACACAGCTTGTTCACATCAACTTTCCCCTCCCATTGAAAACAAAGCTCATTTTGAAGACACTTGTAAAAGTTGCTCTTTAGGAATCAAACTCCCTTATGTCTCAATAACTGGTAACATGCCAGAAATGTAAAACTGCAGTAGAGTAAACAAAGAACTCATCTGGGCACAGTTGTTTTAGTCTCAATTAAAGCTGGAAATACGATTTTGCATGACTGTGGTGCCACATTAGGGCCAGTGCACTGCTTTGCTCTGTGGGCCTAATCCAGATTCTGCAGAGGGCAAGGGAGATTTTTCCACTGACTTCCATGACCTTTGGCCCAAGTCCACTATTGATTCCCGAAGAGCCACGGACTGTCTTACAGACAGGTAGTGCCCTTCAGCAAGGAGCTTTGCAACTTAAAGACCCTGTTCTGCAGTCATCAAAATGTGCACGTGCATTGACACGTGTGACTGAGCAAAGCTAGTAACGTGTAGATGTTTGTGTGATGTTAAATTCTAATAAAAGATGACAGTGAGAGGAAGGTATACAATAAAAATAAGATGATGAGAGATGTGCCCTTAGCAAATTCCTACCTTATACCTAAGTGGTATATGCCTGTGTAGTTCATGTTGCTAAGAGATTGCACCATATTTACTATTGAAAGCAGAGCATTATAGTATAAAGCTGGTTCTTTTCTGGTTAGTCCCTTAGCCAAACTCCAGAGCCAAAAAGTTTTTAGGGTGTAGGTAAATCTAACAGATACTTAACTTCAGAACTTATGCTTACATGTGTTTCATAGTCACAAAACTGTCAAATCACAAACGGCAGGCGGCCCTCTGAGAATGATGTCTGTAGGAGGAAGAATGTTGTACCTGAACAGTGGTATGTCTGCAACACTGCAGAAGTCAGGAAGAAGTTAATTAAGAGAGGTGGAATTGTCATGCGGATACTGAGAGAAAATGTACTTTCAATAAAAAAAAAAAGGACAAATTTTGTTGGCAAGATTCCAATATTGTTTCGAGCTACTTAAGAAAAAGTAGGAGAACTCTTAAAATATGTAATCTTTTTCCCCAGTGAAAACCTTATCTTTCCTTTTCATGAGTGACAGTCTTATGCAAGTAATGGATTGACTGAGTAATTTTCTCCACTGAAAGTAAATGCTAGCTTTTGAAAGCTTTAAAGGGAAAATTTAATATAAAATAGAGAAAACCAGGATTTTTGTTCCCTTTTTGTAAATGGTCTTATGTTTCAAAAAATGCATGGCATTAAATAAGGTTATCAGATCCCCACCCCGTGCAAGTTCTAACCTACCTGCAAAATTGGTGATTAAGTTTATTCTTTCCTAGGTTGCACTTACAGCTCTATCTCCAAGTTATTTCAGAGGTAACGGAGCTCTGTGAGCCATGTTTAACATAATCAAAATAATCATGTAGGTGCAGGAACCCCAGGATTAAAGACAACTAAAACTAGCTATAATTAGACAAATATCTGTGGAAGGTTAAGAGCATCCTACTTCATCCTCTTGGAATTTCTGTCAGGGCTGTCACCTTTCTAGCTATGTGGCATTTTTATGGTGCCTCAGTAGCAGATTTGGTGGCTCTTTTGACTGTTATATATGTGGTAAATATGATGCAGAAAGTTGTCCTGTATTCAGTTCTATTTCCAGGGTCATCCTCTATGAGTTTTTAGGATTTTCAAACCCAGGTTGTCGACAGAAGCTCAGGAATCTTGGCTCATTTTCAGTCTCCAAATTATTCTGTTTTCTGTTCATGGACATGCCAGGCCAGCATCAGGAACTGTACCTGTGCTTCTCTGAAAGGGAATCTGTGTCTTGACCTATACTGTCTACTGGCCTACACAACTTGGAAGGGCATCTTTCACATGTGGTCCCGCCCCTGTCCAGGAATCCCTGAGAGTGTTTCTGTCATTTTCCAGAGACCTTTTGCTGGAGTAACAAAGTTGGTTTGTTTGTTGTTTTTTTTTTTAACTCATTGAAATGGGTCAGAGCTCTCCCAGTATCTGCTTACACTGTGCCTCTCCCAGCCAGGCAAGTGCATTTTCAGCAGCTCTAAACTGAGGCAAATTTTTAAAATGGCAGGCATGATAATGATGACATGATAAATCTGATTTACTGTGAAGTGCTGTGAGCTCAGGCTTGGCTTTTAAAAAAAAAACAAACACATCAAAATACAAAAAAATGCAATAATACAAAACAACTCAAAACCAATAGAAATAATTCCTTAAAAAATTATGATAGTGATAGCCTTGCTTTTAAAGTGATGACTAGCCCTTGGCAGAACTTGGGATCTCTGAAAATGCTGGAGCACTCAGAACCTAAAATACAGAAGATAAAAAACTAGACTTACATAAAATCAGTTGTGCTAGCTTTTCGCTGGCCACACTGAGAGGAGAGCACCCTCTTTCCTTGTTAATAAGTGATTGATTTATTGTTAATAAAGTGCGTCTGAGATTTACTCAGAATGGTAGATTTTACAGGCAGTAACCTAATAGCTTGAACCAGCTGTTCATAGCTGCACGTTAAAAACTGTGACTGTGGGCTTTCGTGCTTCTCTCCCTTCCCCATCTTGGCTTTCTTGTAGCAGCCACAGCAGCATCCTTATCTTGCAGGAACTGTGATGCGTTTTTGCTGTTGCCCGTGTTTACCCACTTAGTAATTTCTTCTTTCCTGTTTTTCACTTATTTTGGACATTTTATAGCAAGTGGTGGTGGTCTTGTGTAGTATTGTTCCCTGAGGTTTAAGAAGCATTCATTCATTGCCGGAAATGGTATGTGAAATGGTATTCTTTAGAGAAATGTTTTTTTCCCTTATAAAATGAAAACTGAACATTTTAAAAGGCATCACATACAGAAAGTGTGCTGAAGGAATCTGAAGTGTATGGAATGTTCCCAGCTACCTCCTCTGAGGATTTCTTCAGCACTTATTAATTAGAAGCCCCCATCAATTGAAGAGGTCTGCCAGTTGTCACATATATTAGACAGCATATTATCTCCAAAGTTAGAAATTGTTTGATTGACCATGTTAAGTGTAAATTGGCCTGGGAGCATCTAACTTCAGTGAAACTCGGTGAGATGATTAATTACTATTCTTCAGGGTAACTAAACCGCATGGCAAAACTAACTTCTATAACTGAGGAAGTGCTGGGAGGCACTGAGTGGGGAAACAATCATATTTAAAAGGAACGCTCAAGGCACTTAATGTGTCTTGGTGATATTGAGAAGGATGAATGTCAGTGGAAAACATGCTCATTTGTTTACTAAAAAATAACACTCTAGTGAAATATTGACATGCTCTAACCTCTTTGAATGTACGAGAAGTGATGCAAATAACTCAATGCGCTCAATAACTGTGCATCAATTGCAAAACCAAGTAAATCTATTGTTTAGACCTGTGAACAGGAAATCAGACTTCTAGTAAAGTTCCCTGTGAACTAGGAGACAAGGTTGCTGTGGGCTTAGCCCAGATGCATAATTTTGTGTGTCATACGGGTAGAAGATTTAAAAAGGGAATCTATTTACATGCAAATCATCCTTCCACTTCAGTAGCAAAACAGTTTTACGTATAAATGTGTGCTGACCACCAGCATGCAAGAAGATTGTGCCTAAAAAAATGCCCTTTGATGTTAATTTATTTATTTTGCTTGGGTTGGTTTTATGTATAAATATATATACACATACATAAATATATTCTATTACAGTATTTTTGCACAATGAATAAGGACACCCAGACTTGACTATTGATGTTTATTGAATCATTCATATCAAATAAACACTTTTGGGAGTCTGACCATAGAAAGTAAAAACATTCCTTTGAGGGGAGAAATCAGAAACCTTTATTGGAAGAAAAGGATGTCTGCTTGTTTCATTATTAAGTGTCTGAGGAGCAGGCATGATTTCAAGTGGCATGGCTGAAATGTGGACACCTGGGTGAGAGTTCTAGTATGGGGTGTACGCAGTCAGGTTCACCACTTGCGGTTGAGATGCTCTGGGATGCATTAACCCTTTGCACTGTGCAGCGTCTTAGATGAAAAGGGGTTTTATATGCCAGTTCCAAGTCAAACTATGAAGTCAGTCATCTGATCTGATCCAGTTGGAACCATTCCTGTCTCTGTTTAGTGCTTACGGTCTGGACAGGTTGTATTGTGCAAGGGTTCAGGCCTCATTAATGTATCATTTAAAATTGAAAAGCTATTCAATTTCATTTTGAAATAGTTGGCATATATTGTTCTTCTTTCTCCCTCTTTTTTAATTTATTGATTTCACTGATGTGAGAGGAAAACATATAATTATTCCACTTTAGCGGCATCATAACAGATATGTAAGAGCCTGTTTTAGTTATTTGGAAACAGAAAATTGGACACACATAGTAGGATTATTCTGGGGTCTGGACCAATATGGAAATGAGCACTCTTAACTTCCTAAAGTTGGGGGAGTTGGAGACTCTCAGTACTTGCCTGTCCCATTCAGCTGGGTCCTTTAGTTCCTTTAAGTGTGTGAAAAAGCCGTTAGCTTAAACGGGAACTTTAACGCACTGAAAGATGGGTGCAGAGGTCAGCAGCAGGAAGCCAAAAGGGAGGGAACAGAATTTTTTAGTGATCTGGCAGTTTACTTCACCAAATGCAAATGATACACAATTACTTTCTCATTGCTCTGTTTCACTCTCCCATGTTGATCTCTTTCCTGGGTGCTGACGTTTTTCCTCTACCCTGTCTTTGCTAACGTTTTCTACTAAATCAAGCAACAAACTGTGTTTGTTACAGGTGAAGGACTCCTGAAAGTTGCAGGGGCCTGCATCATCTGGGCTGTCAGAACTCCAGTGCCTTTTTCCAGGGTGCTGGCGTTTCTCACCATATTGGTCGTTTAGGTCTGCCTCATCATTCCAGCCTCTTTTGCTAGGATGCTGGCGCTTGTACATCAGATACCTTCTGCCTGGATGCTGTCTTTTGGATAACTCGTTCAAGTAGGTTAGCTGTGCACTAGGGATGTCAGCGTACTGATCCGACAATGACCTTCTGCCAGGATGCTGTCGCTTTTTCAGCTCCAGATAGCCGTCAAGGTCATCTTCTATCTCTCTTTTCCCTGGATGCTGCCTCTTCTGAATGTCTCCATAAGATGTGTCTTCCTCAACATATCTTTTTCCAGGATGCTGTCTCTTCTCCATGTCACTTAGATACTTTTTTCCAGGGTGTTGTCTTTTGGAAAGCCATTCTGGCAGAGGGGCATTTGATTCTGTCCAAGAAAAAGAAAAACATTAATGAGCCCCCATAGCCCTCACTAAGGAAGTTGAAATGGGAGTTTGTGGAGTTCTATGGTGCAGGATCATCGTCTGTTGCTCATTATGCCCATTTAACTCTATGGTCTTGAATTTGATCCCTCTGGATGGCATCTGACAAAATGGTTCTGCAAGGATGAATTGATACTACTTTAGGAACTGGCTGGAGCCAAATGGGAAAACATGCAATGACACAGCCTAGTGTGTTGATCAGGTAAATGTATCAGATTCAGGTAAAGAGAGGTGAGCAAAAGATGCTGAGCAGATGGAAGAAATCAGCTGCAGAAGCTGGGTATGGGGAAGAGATGGAAATCAGCATGAGACAGGGAAAGGATGGGGCTGAGACACAAGTAGAAGCAGGGATGTGGACATTTGAAAGCCAGCTTGGTATTTCCAGCTACCAATCATAATTCTATTAGTATCTCTTACTCATTCTTAAGCTCTTTTTAATATTTCAGGCCTTAGATTGACATGACCAACTCTCAGTATTCATGTGAAGGGGGAGAAAGGCTCTTTCTACAGGCACCTGGGGCCAGCTCCTCTTTGCGCTATGAAATGCCTCTGCATTCCAGCCATGGAAAAGCCTACCTCTCTTGGGGTGTAGAAACCAGTGGGTTGAGAGAGTAGGTGAGTGGCAGCACTCCCACCTCCAATTAACATTAGGTACAGGGTCCACAACTGGGGAACGTGTCCTCTTAGAGCTTCCCTAGGGAAGTACTTGCCAGACAGGCAACTTTTCTGTGACAGGGTTCTGTCATCTTATGCTGCAGCTGCTCAGTGGTGGTACAGCATTGCCTAAGTGGGGAGATCTTAGAGAAGAAGGTACCTTTTGAGAACTCAGTGTATTGCAGCAGATCTCCTGTCCTTCCCCTCCCCTCAGTTTGAGTGATAAATACATACATTAGAACCTGGGAACTGTATATTGGATCTAATGAACTCAGCCAAGTACTATGCCAGCATCACCAGATGGATGTCCCCAGTGTTATATATACCTTTATTCATCTCTTCTTCCTTTTCAGCTTTCTTGAGGACAGACTGAAGAATGAGGCTTTCAGATCTCTGCAGGATGTCATCCAGGGGACTTCTTCCCACATTCTCACTTCCTTCTGGAAGGGGCTGCCCCCCGTTGAGGCAAACACCACATAAGGTCAGGCAAAGGAGTAGCAGTGGCAGCTGGATAGATGGCATTGTGGGACAAGGATTCCTGCAACTTCCATGGGAGAGAGAACAACAGGGGAGGAGGATGGAGAGAACAAGCCTAGCAATAATAGCAGTATTTCCAGACACTGAAAAAGAAATACAGTGCTGCTGTAGGAACTGAAGTTTCTTATGAGGGTCCTTTCTCATTTCTGTTACTAACCTCTCTGTTAATTTTATATTCTTCAAAGAATCTGTAAATTCTTCATAATTACAAGCAGGCACTTGCTCATTTTTTCTGGCAGAATAAATATGAACATTTTAAACACCTAACTTCCTGATGCACAGATAGTTCTGAAAGCCAGTGATTTTGCTTTGCCTTCTGCAAAGGGGCAAAAATAATTTCCCTCCTGAACTCTGTGTTGACTGTTGCCCCACATGAGGTACACACACATACACCTGCACTAATGATTTCCACCAGGCGATTCCCTTTGCTAAGGGTTCATTTTAAAATAACACTGGGAGTTGCAGCACTTTCATTCCACCTTTAGTTAAAGCCCAACTTTAATACTCCATTAGTTTTTTAATATCTATTTCTATACATTTAAAGTAGCTGTGTGTCTGTGTATTTGTCAATATAATAAAATAGCTATGCTCCATTGGTCAGGGAGATATCTTGCATTGGGGAAGCACCTCATATTTTTTCAGAGACATGATAATCATATCCTCTATTACCTCTTGCCCAGATAACAAGTGTTTTTCTATTTCTTCTAGCTAGCACTGGAATTCCTAAAGCACTTATCATGGTTTTATTTTCCAGTAAGCAGAGTTCCTTCAGTAGAATGGAATACATCTTTAATGCTAATATAGCAGTCATTTAGGTTAATTATATCTTCAGAACACAAAATAAATGCACAATTTTACAAAGTTCTACAAATTTTTAAAATAGAAAATTAGTTTATTACCTCTCTTATTGGCAGGTTTCTTTCACTTCTGATGAAGTCCTTGGATAACAGCCCTAAGAATATCACATAGGCTATTTGGCTCAGAGCAATCTTTAGAAGGAAAGTTAGAATCAGCTAAAAAGGAAATTATTTGGGAAATTACCTGGTTTGTAGTTTCAGATTTTTGCTTGATGTATCTGCTAAGAGATTGTTTAGTCCTTTAAAGCTGTTTGCACATCTGAGCTTCAAAGTTGCCCTTTTTCTGCTACCGACACATGCAGTATCCAATAGAACTGTTGCTAAGTTCTCTTTGGATGGCTTGTGTCTCCGTACTTATACTGTACTGCCTCTGGACCCTTTATGCAAATAGCTGTGAGGTAGTTTAGGTGATGTGTTGTTTTCTTTTTTTTTTCGCTGATGTCAGAGATCTGCATTTTGAATGCATTTTAAAGCTCTGATAGTTATTTGCTGACCTCCATATATCCAAGCTCGTCTCCCAGAAATTGCTATTTTTCCATCCTCAAAAGAGATTATATTTAATTGTATGTAACACAGCACAGAGAAAAGGAGGTTTTCCTCTGCTTAACAAAAAGAAGCTTATGTATCCTCTATTAAGCAAGCACTGTGGAGTAAATGCAGAGACGTAGGTAATTTATTACGCTAAGGAAGAAAAACAATGAAAAAAATAAGTTTATACTATGAGTTCTTATTCTGAATGACACTATACAGTTTTTGGCTCACAATTCTGTATTATCTTGGCATAGGCTTCTGTAAACAGTACATTAGAATACGGGGTGCATATCATTAGATATTAAAACATAGTTACATTGCTGCTATGTGCTTCAAAAAGCATTACACTATTGTAACTAGAAATAAGACTCCCTCTCTTTAACCCATCTGTCTATTTGAGATATTCTTCCACACAGTACTACTAAAACCAGATCATGCAGGGGGCACAGATAAAGAGCTAGTGATTCTTTGATAATCTTAGTGATCCTGATGACAATATGTAGGACTAAAACTGGAATTGGGATTGCTCAGAATATTGAAGCAATTCAGCATTCTTTTATTGTTACTACATGGAAGGTTTCAACCAAGCGAAGCCAATGTTTACCTGCTTTCCCACTTACTACCATTGTCATGAACACAAAACCACCTTTGTATGTCCTTCTCATCACTGCCATCAAAGTGTTTCAGTTAAAATTTTTCTTCAGCAGTAAGTAACAATAAAAACAAACAACCTGTGACTATGGCTTGAGAACATTTTTCTTGGTTGGACACTGGCATTTTAGCAGCTCTGTAGGGTGCTGGGCCACAGTCCAAGACAGGAGGCATTTTGGGGATACTCTTAAAAGCACTGCACTTAAAAGTGACTCAGTTATGCTTATAGGTAATGTGGATCCTCGTGTGGCCTGTAAAATTTTGTTAAGGCAAAAGGCATTTTGTGTCCAAACAGATGATGAAAATACCATATAAAACTAAAAAGGGGTGAAGTCAGTTGTTCTCTAGCAACGTAACTTATTACCCATCAGAATTTAACAAAAAATGGTCATTGTACAGAGCTTTTTTTCCCTCACCCCATTCAACTTTATATGATGGATCAGAAAATACACAAGAATAAACTTGTTTTCAGTTTTTTAGGAAATTAAAGCTGACTTCTTTGGGGTGACTTCAGTGGAATGCAGCCATTACCTCAGTCTTATCCCATGAGAGTGCGGTTATCTCCTGAGTTTTGTCTTAATAGCTCAGGAAAAATGCATCAGTAATTGTATATAGATATGCTTTTTTTAATATTAATTACCCTGATGTAATTTAAGAAGAGTCTTGGATGTCTGTGCACTTGTTCCAGATTTGCAGTGGGGACAGAGATTGGGTCTTACAGCATTATAACTGTATTTGTAACAATTCTATTTAAAATTGAATATATTTTCCTTCTTGTTTGGATCTCTAAGGGAGTTTGAGGCATCATGCACCCTATGTATGGGACACATCTATGGTTTTATGAAGATGTTGTCTTTGCCAATCCAAGACCACATCAATGTTGTTTTCCTGAGCAGGCATCAGAACCAAAGAACTGCAAGGCAATTAAATTCAAAGATCAACAGTCAATTTACTATAGTGGGCCAGTAAACAATGACTGGGCAACTAATAGTCCCTCATCCAAAGCAAAGATCCCTGTGAAGACAGTTCCTATGTATTTTTAGTTTTAAGCAATGCACTAGGGCTTTCCAGGAATCTCAAGAATGCTGGTAAGTGTTTTAAATGCTTTCATTAATACCAGAGTTGCTTGTTTAACAAAGCATTAGCTGTCTGTAGTTTAGCCCCAGATTTGCGCTAACAAAATGCCTAATCCAGAGTGTACTGAAATCAGCCAGATTTGTCCTTTAATTTAAGTGGGGTTAGCCTTAGGACTTGTCTGTCTTGAAACGTTCCACGTATTGAATTGCATTTTAAAAAGTCCTCTCACACTTTGGAGCATGGCTCTTGAAAAACATAGATGGGAAAAGAGAAGGTTAAACAGCTGAAACACTTTCACATATACAAAATCATATAAGCAAATTAACTGAAGGAAAAGCTAAGAATTTGATATTAAAAATAGCCTCCCATATGAATGTATTTCATCTTAGCACTGAGTGAATGAGTCAAATTTCACTTGTGATACAACAGTTGACATTGAATTTCTCAGCTACCTAGAAATGATAGGATAGCTAAGACTCATGCTTTGGAACTTTATATGACTGCAATTTAATAAGTCTGCATTTGCCACATATCTCCAATGTGAAAATCCTCATAACGTGTAATTATGAGCTGGAAATAATTCTTAGCATGTAAGTCCTTTCTCCAGTCTGAAATTAATCCGGACAGCCTGGAAGGCTTGCCTGCGTACCTCCCGCTTAGATACCGCAGGAGCTGCTCCACGCAGAAGCCTCTTACTGAATCCGGTAATGCCTGTGCAGCAGTGGCCAAATGTGTGGGACTGGGCAGTCCATGTCACCTAACCCTCCGTTACTTCCTTTTTAACACTCTCCAACCATCGCAAACCAAACTGTGCCCCCTGATTTCTCTGGACAAGCTAATGGGTTTTCTCCATTACGCTGTTTCTAGCATAGTCTAATGCTAATGCCATGGATTTGGGAACTACTATTGCATCTGTCACAGGGAACCTCATAAGGAATTACATTTACTTCATACTCGCTGCTTGGCATTTCCTGGGTATAGTAACTCCTTAAGATCTCTTATGGTACGACACCTGACTTTAAAAAATGAATATATTGACCTATAAATTAGAGTGGGCATTGATGGAATTGGAACTGCATTTTTAAACATGTCTTTAGAATAAAGTGAAACAGAACAGTGAAGCTGTTAAGAATTCTGTTGCTGGCTCCCTACAATGATTTCTTGATAAGATGCTGAAGCCTTCTAAGTTAAAAAAAAAAAAACCACCAAGATGTTTTCATCGTGTGGTTGAAGGCTTCAGTAATTCTGAATAGCTTCTTAATCTTACTTCATTATATTTTTTCTTCAGTTAATCGCATTTTCTCTATTCTTCTTAACATAAAATATTTGGAGCACATTAAGCATTGTGACTGCTATCTGTCACATAGAGTTTATTGCTTCCGTAAGGCAAGAAGTGTGTGAAGTGAATTGGCTTGTTTTGGCAGGATTTTTTGAAAGTTAGATTGCATGGATAGCTAGGTTGCTATTCTGTGTATTGTGCAGAAGCAAGGTTAAAAATTTGTCTTGCTCTTGGTGGGGCACAAGATGGGGCTTGTACTGGTCGTTATTTTCCAGTGGAGTTTATCCACAAATCTTGAGCCAATCCCTTAATCCCAATGGGAAGTTCTCTCACCTGCACAGACCATCAGGCAGCCGGGAGCAGCTGGGAAGTTCTAGAGACAGCAGATCTGAGCAGTGTTCTTAATGCATGTGTTTGGGGCATTGGTTCCTCAACAGCCCTGCTAGGAAGCTGGTCTCAAAACTTGGTGGATTTTTTTTTCAGCTAAAATGTATTTACAAAGCACTTCAGTTTTGAAAAGGCATTTTCTAACAGAAACTTGTTTCTGTGGTACGTCCCCAGTCAGCTCTTGGGCATGGGATGTTCTTATTAAACTGTCAGCTCCAGCCCCCTAATCACAAATACAGGAATAGGTTTGCAAGGCAGGCAATACCTTCAGTCCCTTAACCTCTGTACTTACAATTACCAGTACCCCATCCCAGACACCGCTAGCATCAGTCTCTGGTTGAAATGTTGTCCAGCTGTCATCGTGTTCAATTTAGCATCCACATTTAATCAGAGAGGCATGGGGTGACTTGATGACTGCCTTTATGTCCTCACACATAGAGAAGACAGCAATGGGGTGTCTTCTGTCTTTATGCTGGTAAAAGCATAAGAAGGACTAGTACCTGGAAGCTGAGGTTTAGAAATTTAATTGAATTCAGATTCCTAGCTATGATGATAATTAAACATTGACGTGATTTTTGATATGTAGCCTTTGTGTTGCTTGGAGATTTAGAAATGAAATTAATTTTCTTTTGGCAGGACAAATGTTTTACTGATGTTTGGGGAAAAATGGTTAGGGTGAGGAAAGTGTTTTCCTCTGAGAATGCAAGAATCTTGGTGGCAGTGGACAGAGATTCTGCTCTGTGGGCCAGGATCATCAGGACATCTCGGCAATAAATTCTTTGTCTTCATAGGAATACTGAGATCAGTGTTTCCCTGGCATGTAGCAGTCTGAGCTCTGGAAACAGAAATACTTTAATCTAACATTTTTTTTTTCCATCTGATTTAGAGTACCTGGGTGAAACTTGGTTATATTAGATTTAGCTAATGATCCTTTCTGTTCCTCTGAAAGTAGGAACTGCGCAGCAGTGAACATCTATGTTCTAAGCCTGCAATGCAGTTTTCATAGTAAGTGTGCTTAGAAACAAAATTACTAAAAAAAGAGTACTGAAATGAGTACAAAGAGTGTTTTAGGCCTGCATGCCTGGCTACAGCAGCAATGTGATTTCCCATTCACAAATGAGGAATAGGGCGTCTCCAAAGAACTTGTGGGGCTAGGGTTTTTTTGTCTGGACAGACTTCTGGACTTCTGGCACCTGATCAGAACAGGAGTAGTAGCTCCAAACTGGCTTCTAGACATTGTAGATGAGATCCTGGTTACTGGTACAGGTGTCCTACATGGCATGAAAATACATGCAAATCCCTTGTTCTAGCAAGTAGGGGCTAGGAATTCCCTTTCTCTTAGGAAGACCTTCTGTGCCAAAATGAATAGAGTACAATCCAATGCTAGGTCAGAAATCCTACACTGTTTCCTACAGTGTTCAGAGATTCCTTTCCCCTAGGAGACAACTCAAAGGGAAGGCTTTCCGAGTGGTTCGGATCCAAAAGTCAGGCTCAGTCGAATTCTACAGAGTGAAGTTTGGCTTGTATTCTCATTTTATAATCGTAATTTCATAAAAGAAGTTCCCTTATCTGTTGACAGAAACTGAATGTCAGAAGTTATTCGGGGAAGCACATGAAGAGAGGTCAGCCTGTTTTCATTCTCATTAAAATCTGCTTCTTGACACCTTTGAGCTGAGGACTCTCTTTAGAGAACAGGGATGAAATCCTGTGTTACATCTGCATCTCCATGCAAAATTGTATCCACAGTGCAATGGCCAGGACTTCCAGCCAAGCATCTGGCCCTTTGCTCAGACTTATTTTTGTCTTATTTTGGACTGATTTAGTAGAGCTTTAATGCTTTGTTTAAAGGAAGAAAGCTAAATTTAATTATTTCGTGAAAAATGTCCTTTTCCTACTTCACAGTTGGAAAACTATCTCTTTTTAATATGCTATCTTTCTTTTTAGAATTCTCTTTTGGTTTTTTTGGCCACATTTTTCTGTTTCATTTTCCCCGCAGGTGACTTTTCTATTTAAAACATTTCTGGAGGTTTATTTCATGAGTGTTAATGTCCTTTCTTCCCACTCACTACACAATTACTCATGGCACTGTGAGCTGAATTCATGGGTAGGAGGGAGAGTTTCTTTTCTCAAACTCCAGACCTACCTTCCAAGCTGTACTTTTCTGTCTGTCACAAACCCACTAACACCCCAGACTTGCCCAGAGCTTGTGTCAGCACAGGGTTTGGCTCCCAGCACGCATGTATGTCTGGTTTGTTCTAGAATTGCACAGAAATGTCCAGCTATCACATTTCACACCTAAATACAGCATTTCAGCACCACTGTGATCCTCAACCCCTCAGTCCAACTGCTGTGTCTTATCACAGGGGGTTGAAGTCCCTTGAGCTTCCGTATCACCTCTGTTTATGAAGTTTGTTATTTTTCTTCTAAACAGTCTCAAGGGCACACCAGCTTCTGAAAGAGCTTCTAAATGGAGAAACCGAGAGACAGACAACTCCTTCAGACCCAGAGTCAGACACTTACGTGCGAGCTGTGAGGATTTTGTGTTCCTCCTCCCTCCAGCCTGCTTGCTGCTTGGCTTGCTGGCTCAGCTCACTCCCCACGTGCGTGCAGGAGCCCCGGTGCTCTACTTGTGCTGAGTACTTGCCCAGCTCAGTGTCAGTGTTCGTAACAACTGGGCCTTAGCATTAGGTCTGTCATTTGGGCACACAGTGGTTGGTCCCTAAGAAGGTCTTGAAGGTGAATAATGAGAAGATCTGCTGCTTACCTGGCGTGGTTTAACCCCAGCCAGAAACTAGGACCACGCAGCCGCTCACTCACTCCCCCGAGTTGGGATGGGGGAGAATATCGGAAGAGTAAAAGTGAGGAAAAACTCGTGGGTTGAGATAAAGACAGTTTAATAGGTAGAGCAAAATCTGCACACGCAAGCAAAACAAAAAAAGGAATTCATTCCTTGCTTCCCATGGGCAGGCAGGTGTTCAGCCATCTCCAGGAAAGCAGGACTCTGTCATGTGTAACTTGGGAAGACAAATGCCATCACTCCAAACGTCCTCCCCTTCCTTCTTCTTCCCCAGCTTTATATGCTGGGCATGACGTCACATGGCATGGAGCACCCCTGTGGGCAGGGGGTCAGCTCTCCCGGCCATGTCCCCTCCCAGCTTTTTGTGTACTTGCAGCCTACTCACTGGCGGGGCGGTGTGAGGAGCAGAAAAGGCCTTGAGAGCTTAGCAGCAACCAAAACCGCCAGTGTGCTGTCAACACTATTTCTTATCCCAAATCCAAGACACAGCGCTCGTAAGCTATTAGTACTAACACCAGCTGCTAGCAAGAAAGTCAACTCTATCCCAGCTGAAACCACGACATAACCCAAGTCTGATCTCTGTTTTAAAGAATATAAACACTCGTGTGCAATCAGTTGACTATGACATTCTGGAGTTAGGCAGAAGGTTCTCCCTGGCAGGTTTTTGCATTTTTACATTTTCCTTGGACACCTTGCTCTGGTCACTGTCCGAGATGGGTAACTGAAGTACGTTGGTCTTCTTTAAGTATAGTCATCCCTCTAGGAATCCTGAAATGTAGAAGTTATTATAGAAACTGCTCTTCTTTTCTTGAACCATAGGATAAAAAAATGTTGTTGTGTGAAATGAATGTGCTGCTTGCCACTGCATTTGTCAACCAGTTTCACTGAGAGGTGCTGAATGTTTAAGGGGATCACCCTGGGTCACACAGCTGTAGTGGCAGAGTCAGAAAGTGAGACCAGATTCTATTCACTTGTTCCATTCACTTAGCATTTCTTTAAAACAGCTTGGGTTTTTGGTAGTATATCAGGAGACACACATCTTTCTCATTTAAAAGGTTGCCTACATGACATTACTTTTGTGTGTCATGGTTATTTACTTGGTTATTAACCAAGAGTTATTTACTCTTGGTTATTTACTGAATTGTGTTTCTTGCAATGACTGCAAATCTAAGCTGTTCTGTCTGAACCTCCCCACAGTGCTGTAAATTAGCAATGACTTGTTTGCTAACAGGAGAGGCAAATCAGCTTTTTCATTTTCTCTGGAAAATCTAAAAGCACAGCTTATTTATATCACTCCTCCCAGTTTGTTCCTTGACTTGAACTAATCAGAGAGAAAATGATGAAGATAGGTATCAGTAATAGGTGGACAACTCTCTCTCTTCCTGGGTGATCCTTTTTGAAATGCAGGCCCTCATGCATCAGAATATGTAGTTTGCCCTGCAGGAGGATGTATGGTATTTTTGTGAGAGGTATAATTCCTGCCTCTCTTCATCTTGATTTTAATAACCTCAGAATGCCGGAGTGGGTACAGCCACGACAATCTTTATATGCTGCCTATTATTAGACCAATAGTATAGTTTTATAAGGCAGGCAAGCTTTCAGGAATACAGAACTTTCCTAGAGCTGAGGAAAGGCATTTGTGTCTGAAAGTTTTTCTCTTCGTAGGACTAAAAAAGGACTTATGATCCCCCGAATTGTCAGCTTTTCCCAGTGATAGAAGTCTCTATAATAAAAGGTATTATACCTAACCTACAAATCTTGCATTAAATATTAATCATTGCTGTAGGCAGGGTTCCAAACAAGTTGTATCTACCTAGTCCTCAAAATTTATTTGCTAAGTAAATGGGCCTAGATAGTATTCAGTGGATTTAATGACATGTGAACTAAGTTTTAGAAATGCAGCCCACTGTAGTGCCATCCGGCACCAGCACGTGAGCCCCTTTGCAGCAGACATACCCAACGAGAGGAGCATCACAGTAGCATGTCACAGCCCAGTTGGCCTTGTTGCGATTCATCAGAAACCAAAACCACTGAGGAGTAGTAACAGCTTTTCCATTCATTTTCAGTAGTTGGGAATATAAAACCTAGGAGGTGAAATGAAAGCAACCCCTGTACCCTGTTCTGTGTCTGTTCCAGCGCTGAGCCCCGGCTGCAGTGCCTTTGCTGTCGCTCAGTGCAAGCACCTGTGGTGGGAAACACTTGATTCTGACATGAGCTCTGAGGCCTTTTTGGGTAGCAGCTAGTTAAAGCCAGGTGAGCAAATTGGCCTAGAGAATCTGGTGAAATCATTAGAAGTTCTGCTGGCTAATGCTGAATGTTACGTGAAGCGTGACCTGAAAATGGTGAAGAACAAAAGCAAAGGACCTCTTGAAGGCTCTGTAACTTTCAACTGGCACCTGCCTTCTCAAAAATTCCAGAAATGGCAAAACCTTCTGCTCTAACTGTAAGCCCCAGAGTTTTATAGTTTTGCAAACCCAGAAGGGTTGAAGCTTAATCTTTTGAATTCCTTGAAACTAATAGGAAATCCTTTGAGGAAACTTAATATAGGGAGAGATTAGGTCTTCTGTTTTAAATAATGAATAGGACGAGTATTGAATGAGATGAGAACATTAATTTCTGTGTAGGAAAGCTCTTAATAGAATTACTGAGTAAATTCCACATGGAACGCACACAGCTCTCCTCACCAATTTAAATCCATAAAGGCCAGGGAAGGCTATTGTATTAAAGGGAAGGGGGAGTATCCCACATAGCATTAAATCTGTTGCCAAAAGGAGTATAAATGACATGTTGCTTATATCAGCTAAATTGTTTTATAGTTTCGTGAGGAAGCAAACTCAAAGCATTATGACGTTAATCCCACATACTGGTTTACTGGCAGATTTTTTAATATTAAACAGCATATTATGGAGTCGGAACTTGACAGGCTTAATTGTATACTTAAGAGTCAGTCTAACTCACAGTTTGTTCCTTCTGGGACAGTGGCAGTTTGGAATTAAAGATCTCAATGGATTCACTGTAATGTTTCTTCATTTTGTAATTATCTCTGCAGTGTTTATGCAGGGTCATTTCTATAGCTTTCTAGTCAAGAGAAGCTTGTGATTTAGGAAGAAAGTGGCCACCTTCAGAAGGAGTGTCATTGGGCCCCATCTCTTGTTTCAGGCACACTCCAGGATCTTTCAAGCCAAATAATGTCAATGAAACAATCAAGACCCTGCGCCTCCAGGCACCAAAAAACCCCCAGCTGCCCAGTCTGTTGTTTTTGCACAACTGCTAATGACAGCACTCAAGAGATTCTTTCGATTTCCAACAGGGAATTAGTCATTGGACAAAGCAAATTTACAGCTCAGTTTACTTTGCCAAAATACTGTTTTTAAGCTGGGGCGAGTTTCATAATGTAGCAAGAAGAGATTCAGGGGAATTTGATTTGCTATGATAGAAATGGTGGCCATCCAGCTTCCTTTTAAGAAGTAAGTCTGATTCACATTGTCAAGTAACTTGCAAAGTCAGTTGGAGGTTTGTAAATAGGAGGTCACTACTTCCCATCACAATTAAAGGAGTAACATGCTAATTTGTTTCCTCTATGCTGTTCCTTTACACTTGCTGCTAACACATCCTGATTATGGTAGAGAAGCCAATTAGGGTGTTAAAGGGAGAAGATTTGTGAGAGAGGGAAGAGTTGATAAGAGATTTATTGTTTGACACAATGTGTTTGAAAATGCTGCTTTGGATTTTAAAGTCATCAATCCTCAGCTTGCAGCTAGTTGTCCTGTCAAGTTCACTGGGAGCAATTGGCACAGAGTGTATTTGAAAATCCCACCTGCCAGTCCCTGCTTGTTCAGATGTCAAAGACAGACGGCTTAGAAGCTCCCAAAGGTTTGACATACATAGCGCATACCCAATGGTTAGAGATCAGAGACCACAGTGGGAGCACAAATAAGAAGGTGGAGTAAAAGCAGAATGAAAAGTTCCAGAACCGACCCTTGTGGCTGACTGTAAAACATCTTCCTCTTGAAATTCAGACATTTCTATAGCAGCTTTTAAAATGAAATAATTTTATTTCTTATTGTCCCTTTTGGTTGCTGTAAAAGAAAACTGTTCATTTGTATAAATTATTCAGTAAAGTGACCTCAAGCCTTGCTTTAAGGATGCAGTGCAAACGTGATTTGCCTTTGAGTTGTCTAAGTTGGTCCGATAAGAAAGGGAAACGGGGCCAGTGGCAGTGCCACACCAGCAAGGCAGCTGCATTTTTGCCTACCTGTACACAACATCCAAGAGCAGCTATTCTTAATGGAGGGGGCAACCTGGAATCAGATGTAGAGAGGAATTTTGAACAGGGATCTGGTGTTACTAACAAAGTTAATTTCAGGTACCAGTCATATCACCTGATCTGGTTGCAATAGATAACCGTTAGTTCAACTATTGCTCCCTTCCCCTCTATTGTTTCTGTGTGCCTGTGAGTATGCGTATGCATCGTGTGTGGTTTTTACTGATGAACTGTTCCTGACTTTTTTCTATGGCTTTATTGTTCTTAGTAGTTACTAAGTTATTTGGTCTGCTCATTTTGTGAGGGCTTAAATTTGCTCACCATATGNGTCCTTCTTATGTTGGGGACTCCAGAGCTGGACGCAGTACTCCAGGTGGGGTCTCACGAGAGTGGAGTAGAGGGGTACTCTACTCTACTCACGAGAGTAGAGTAGAGTTGTCTATGTTGGTCCGATAAGAAAGGGAAACGGGGCCAGTGGCAGTGCCACACCAGCAAGGCAGCTGCATTTTTGCCTACCTGTACACAACATCCAAGAGCAGCTATTCTTAATGGAGGGGGCAACCTGGAATCAGATGTAGAGAGGAATTTTGAACAGGGATCTGGTGTTACTAACAAAGTTAATTTCAGGTACCAGTCATATCACCTGATCTGGTTGCAATAGATAACCGTTAGTTCAACTATTGCTCCCTTCCCCTCTATTGTTTCTGTGTGCCTGTGAGTATGCGTATGCATCGTGTGTGGTTTTTACTGATGAACTGTTCCTGACTTTTTTCTATGGCTTTATTGTTCTTAGTAGTTACTAAGTTATTTGGTCTGCTCATTTTGTGAGGGCTTAAATTTGCTCACCATATGTTATTCTTCCTGCAGTAAGATTTGTCATTTTTTCTTTTAGGCTACTGGTTTTTAAGAGTCCTGTAGCATGGCAACAGTGAAGCTCAGAATCCCATTACGGTAAGTACTATATGGAAGTAAAACTGAAACTGTCCATCCCAAGGGAGTTAGAATGAAGCGTAGGTGCATATATATACAGCTACATATACCTACACCTACCATACATACGTACATATACCTGTAGGTGTATGAAATGATTGAGCAAGTGAGAAAATGGAGTAATGGTGTCAGTTGTGTTGGACATAAATATGACATTTCAAGAGTTTTGGTAGCTGTAGATCATCATCAAGCTAATCAGGGCTCGGTTACAGTTGATTTGTTAGCCTTGCTGCAGTGTTTCAAAAGGGCTTGGAAGGAGGAAGACAGTCATTTTATCCTGGCAAGGATTTCTTCCCCCTTGTAAGAACAGGCTTATAAGAAAGCTGGTCACTTGGCATTACCAGCAGGATGAAGACAGCTGGTGGTTTTGCTCTGCAATTCCAGCATGGACCATTTATGGGAAGGTCTTAGCAAATAGTAGTGATAATGTTTACAGTTTCTGGTACTGTCCATTAGTCCCACAGTGTTGCAAAGCATGTGGCAAAGAGAATAGTTAGGGGCTTTTTATTTCTCTCACTTGCACCTATCACTAATGGCACCAGTGAAACTGGAAGCTGTTACTTAAAGTCCAAGCCTTCACTGCATCAAAGGTATGGATTAGTGGCTAGAAATTGACTGGGAAACGCTACAGCTTGTACTTGGTTAACCACAGAAGCCACCAGAGATCTAATACAGTGCTGAGATGTGCACAGTGCGTGGAGCACAGTAGGTCAGCAAGTCCCTTCTTTGGAGGGTTGAGTGAATTATCTGGTTAATATGAGGGAAGTTCATAGAGTACTCAGTTTAGAACTGTTCCCCTGCCCATCATTCATAGTCATTTAGATGAAGCTTGATGCACAACAGAGACTTGGAGGGGAGGAAGAAGATCCCCACAACCAGTTGTTCAAGTAAGGTGATTTTCATATTGTACTACTGGCTATATAATGACAAAAACCTTTATGTAATTTGCATCTTTATAACTTTCATAGTCATTGTAATAACAATAGACTTCTCCACTGGTGCTTAATGGCTTTGTTTACAAGCAAACATCATGAAGTGAGAATCTGTGGGTATTCAGCTGCCATTTGGGGCAGAGATCACAACCAAAGCTGTTCTATAGGCCAAATATTGGATGTCATGCTTTATGGGACAATAAAGGCCCGTGTATAACCGGTGAGGGGCATGCTGCGACCAGGAGTAGTATTGGCTTTTAGAAATGGCTTCTGTGATCTTCTTGTGGCTTCTTCCTCACACCTGCCCAGCTGGCACACTGTGCATCCCAAGGGAAGCTGAGTGAACGAACATGTAGCCCTGGAATAAAAGTTCCTTGAGTCATTTGATACCTGCTTCTGCTGAGGAGACTGAGTCACAAAGTCTATATGCTTCACAACTCTTCTGTCACTCCCTTTCCCCAGGGCCTTTTTGGTTGAGCCTGAATATGAATGAAGATACATTTAAAAGCAGTTAGAGAATGGTTTGCAGATGCAGACTACAGTAGCTGGTGTATTTTTGCAAGCACCAAGCTGGGAGGCCACATGGTCATTTTGTTAGAATGGAGTCTGGGAATTGGGACAGCTGTATTCTATTTCTGTCTCTCCCATTGAATTGCTCTGTGACTCTTAGTGGTGCATTAAGGCAGAAATCCAACTGTAGTTAAAATCAGAGTCAGACTTTTCATAGATGCTAACTGAAATTAGGTAGACCCTTAAATATCTGAGTTTTGTGTTCCCTGTCCACAAATAAGCGATAGTGATACAACAGTTTTGATGCTTGTGACATGCTTTGAAAGTCTCAGATGGTGCCAAGAGAAGTCAAAACCATTGTTAATAGTTGGTTTGTTTTTTTTTTAGGAAGGAAGTAGAATTCACCAAGCCCAGTGTGCCTGGTGTCCAAATTTAAGTAAAGAAAATGGTAAATGGAAAAGTTGTGTTTCATTGGACTCCAGTGAAGCTTTGGTGTGACTGTTTGTGATATGAACACATTTCTTGGCCCATAAACAACGATATAACGTCCCGTTCAATGCGTGATTTCACATGATTCTTTCTACAAACCACTGATGACTTTAATAAGCAGTTTTCTCCTTCACAGTTCTTTCTTTCCTTCTCTCTAGCTGCTATCAGATTTTAAATGTTCTATGTTGGCACCTAAATGGTATGATGGAATTCTAGAATGCACTCCTGGAATGGCTGGTGATGGTCTTCATATGCTTGAACGTAGAGATAGCTGTAATGCATCAGTGACTTTCAGCTTGTGGTATGAGACAATGCAGGGTTTGGAATGACTTCGAAGGGATGAGTAAAACATCATTAATAAAAGCAGTCCTTTTGTTAAATTTGCTCTGTGATGATCTATAGGTCACATAGAAAATGTTTATAGATCTAGAAACTATAAAAAAGAAAAACAACTAGAAAAAGTAAAAAAAAAATTCTTAATGTACTTCTTAGATCTGCATTTCCATGACTCTGATTCAGAGGCCATCATGGAAGATGTGGAGTTAAAGCTTTCATAACATTACGTTTTGGTAGCTATTATTCAAAAATGTGACCCAACATTTTGACATTTGAAATGGCTCATCAAGAACAAGAAGCTGGTAGACTTTTAGAAAGTACTTTCTGGATGATCTCAGCAATAATCTGTGATTATTTCTGAGCCTCCGCTGCTCATGTTGAGTAAGTGAAGCTCAAGTCTTATTGCATGGAGGAATTATGGAAATGCCAAGGATTGCCTGATAAACAGGTAGTGCCATTGATCACTAACTGTACTTTATAAACATCATACCTTTGTCATTTGAATAACAAATGTCTCTAAGCCAACACCAGAGTAAATCTTATTGACCTTTTACAACTGCTTGTGCTTTTATTGAAAAACAGTAACTCCATCTTCATTAGAATCACTTTCAGTTCTGTATGGGGCCAGGTACCGAGCAAAACAGTTGTATCAACACATACTTGCGTAGGAAGAAAGAAGGCGAGTAGCAGTTTTCTTTACTTGAAGGTACACAGCATCAGTCAATACAGCCTGTAATGGGGAACAGAAAAATGCTGCTAAATTGATACTCAGTTAGAGATACCCACATCTGTGAGTGTCTTACATAGTTCAGCTGGAACTGGGTTATATTAAGTGTTTCACATCTCCAGCTGAAGTTTGCTTCTATCAGTGATGGTTCAGCTGCTCTTTAACGCTTTAACACTTAATTCTGGTGTTCAGAGTTCTCAACTGCCTGGTGAATTGACAACATAAAAAATTAAACACAAATTAATGACCATGAATTGGCAGTTATGTGATGAAATTTTCAAACATTTCTCTTTCCCATTTAGACACAAATGAAGTAGCCATGTTTGCTGAAGCAGTCATTGTCTTGGGCACTTTTGAGGATCTGACAGTATACGTAGGAGTGTCAGCCTCTAGGTGCCAGGTATGTCTGACAGTGGTCCCCTGTCTGTGGGTGTGAGAGTGGAAGCAGAGCCCTACTACAGCATGTGAATCAACTTCAGCCTTGAAGTCGTACAGATCTAGAATAAGTCTGTGATTTTAGCAGAATTTAGGTGCTGTCTCCTGGAAACCCTAGTGAAAAGATGAAGCAAAATGAGTGATACTGTATCATCTTATTTGATATTGCTAGAGGTTGCTAAAGGTTTCTGGTTATTTAATGTTTTTCTGCTTCAGAAAAGACGTTAATGTCCTTGATCACATCCATGCTTCAAAGGCACTGAGATAAACAAATGACTCATGAAGTGACTGCCTATTATTTTTGCTGTGATATGGGGGAAAAAATCAAATTAAGTTGATGTCTAGTCTCAAAAGAAAGTTTCTTTGTAGTGGTGCTATAAAAATAGCAGTTTTGTGAAGCTTAGAAGACTCTGGAATAAGTTTCCTCACAAAGAAATCTCATTTAAGCATGTTCAGTGAGTGCTACAGCAGTTGATAAATCCTCCATTTTAAATTGGCACCAGCAATGTTTGGTAGCCAAGCAGAACCAAATTTCTCCCTATCAAAACTCCCTAAATTTCAGGTTCAAGACTGAATCAGGGTTGGGGTAGAGGCAATAATTTCAGTGGATTTATATTGTGGATGAATTTTCTTTTTTTTTTATATAAATTTAAGATAAGAATTAAATAGCATGAGGCTAGAAGTCTGGGGTTTTGGGTTTTTTTTTTGCTTATGAATAGGAAATAGTTGCTTATGAACAGGAAGTAGTCTCTTAATTGTTTCTAGCCCAGTTTGGAGTAACTTTCCTATCTAGTAGACAACAGCAACTCCTCTGTTCAGTGGCATTTCTGGATGTTGTCTACCTATACTTTAGTAAAGCCTTTGACACCATTTCCCACAGAATTCTCCTGGAGAAACTGGCTGCTCGTGGCTTGGATGGGCGTTTGCTTTGCTGGGTAGAAAACTGGCTGGATGGCTGGGCCCAAAGAGTGGTGGTGAATGGAGTGAAATCCAGTCGGCAGCCGGTCACAAGTGATGTTCCCCACGGCTCAGTGCTGGGGCTGGTTCTCTTTATCAATGACCTGGACGAGGGGATCAAGTGCACCCTCAGTAAGTTCACAGATGACACCAAGTTGGGCAGGAGTGTTGATCTGCTGGAGGGTAGGAGGGCTCTACAGAGGGATCTGGACAGGCTGGATCGATGGGCCAAGGCCAATGGTGTGAGGTTCAACAAGGCCAAGTGCTGGGTCCTGCCCTTGGGTCACACCAACCCCATGGATGCTACAGGCTTGGGGCAGAGTGGCTGGAAAGCTGCCTGGCGGAGAAGGACCTGAGGGTGTTGGTCGACAGCCGGCTGAACATGAGCCAGCAGTGTGCCCAGGTGGCCAAGAAGGCCAACAGCATCCTGGCCTGTATCAGGAACAGTGCGGCCAGCAGGACTAGGGCAGTGATCATCCCCCTGTCCTCGGTACTGGTGAGGCCCCACCTCGACTGCTGTTTTCAGTTTTGGGCCCCTCATGACTTAAGAAAGAAATTGAGATGCTGGAGCGTGTCCAGAGAAGGGCAACGAAGCTGGTGAGGGGTCTGGAGCACAAGTCTCATGAGGAGCGGCTGAGGGAACTGGGGGTGTTCAGCCTGGAGAAAAGGAGGCTGAGGGGACACCTTATGGCTCTCTACAGCTACCTGAAAGGAGGGTGTAGCGAGGGGGGGTCGGTCTCTTCTCTCAAGGAACAGGTAATAGGAGAAGAGGAAATGGCCTCAAGTTGCACCAGGGGAGGTCTAGGATGGATATTAGGAGAAATTTCTCCACCAGAAGGGTTATCAAGCATTGGAACAGGCTGCCCAGTGAAGGGGTGGAATCGCATTTATATGCGATTTTATATATATATATATACCTGGGGGTATTTAAAAGATGGGTAGACATGGTGCTGAGGGTCATGGTTTAGTGGTGAACTTGACAGTGTTGGTTGGACTTGATGATCTTAAAGGTCGCTTTCAACCTAGATGATTCTATGATTCTTTCCAGGATTTAGTCTGTAGCAGCTGTGGCAGGCTGACAGAGCTAACGAGGTACTTTTCAGAGGACTGAATTTGCCAGTGCTGCTGTGCTGTTCAGATCCTAGTGAAGCAAATGGGAGCTATATCCATTATATCATCTTTAGTTGGTATAAATCAGTATTGTCCTTGTATTATTAAATTTTCAGGATCCAGATGATGCTGAAAATTTTCTATCCAGATGTGCTTTTCATTCTTGGGCAGATGTTCTGTTTTATTTTTTTTAAATCTCCTCTAAGCAATACAAGCCCTAGGTTGTAACGCAGCTGAGTTGGCATTGACCTGAATGTTTCAGCTGCTCCCATGGGTCTGGTATCAGTCAATATCAGAAAGAGCAGTAAAATAACATGAGATCGTGAAAACTGCAATAAAAGAGAAGTTGAGTAATTACCTTTGGGGCTGTATTAGAAATGAAATGCGTGATCCCAAATTGAACATTGCAATATACAGCTGTGCTCTTTTGAGTGCCATCAAAGCTCCACCCAACCATGGCTCCCCTCTGTTCTTACCTCCTCCTGCTTCCCTTTTGCCTCCTCCTTGCATTCCAACTCTGAAGTCAAACTCTGGCTGCAAAAGACAACGCTAGTCAGCTGTGCGGCAGTAATGATCACTAGATGATCACAGTACTCAGATTCCAATGTCAATTTTCTGTTAGAGCTCTAGAACATTGCGTTATTCAGGGAAAGTAGAACATAGTAAGAAGTGTTTTGCTTTGAGGAATCAGATTAAATAAAACTAAACTTTTGACTGAAGTTTCAGGAAAACTGAAATCTAGACTGAGAAAATTTAGCAGTGATGAAAGAACAGCTCAGAAAACCCCAGGGAATCCCTCAGTGTCAGCTCTGAGACCTGACTGTACTGACATTGCAGGGAAATAATCAGCTTCTGGTTCATATCTCTGCTTCTCAGACTTCACTCACTCAAGACACTCCTTTGGGTGTCTCAGAAGTGTTCAAATGGGGACAAAAAGTGCAATAAAAGCTTGAAAATGCAGAAACAGGATGGGTCTTTCTTTGACACACAGAGTTGCTGGCAGAGATGGCGTAGCACGTATACTAAGCTAGCTGCACCTTTCTACTTCAGAACTAAATATGGGGAATAGCCAGTGTTATAAGTTAGGTTGAGTATCAAGCACCAGTGTTTCTTGGGCTGATTCTTCTCCTTGTCACACTCACTCTAGAGCATGAGGAGAGACACTGACACCACACAGGTGTAAAATAGTTCAATAGACAAATCAGACCCTCTTTGGANTTTAGGTTGTTTTAGTGTGCTAACACTGTTAGCACCAGTGTTTCTTGGGCTGATTCTTCTCCTTGTCACACTCACTCTAGAGCATGAGGAGAGACACTGACACCACACAGGTGTAAAATAGTTCAATAGACAAATCAGACCCTCTTTGGAGGCACACAGATCCTCATTTAGCAGTGCTTTGTCAGGACTGATGGAGGAAGTGCAAGTTCTGCCCACTCTAAGGTCAGGGTCAGGCCCCTAAGTTAGTTGAAACAAAATTAAAGCTGTTACTGATGCTGTTATTTGTCCAGCGTCATCCAGCAAAGTCTCTTCACCTGTATTACTCTACTGCAGCAAAATAGGACTAACATCTTTTATTCATATAGTTTACTTTCAACTCAAACTTGAGGGTTTATTCCCTGCCTGTGGAATACAGTGGTTGCTTATCTGAAATCTGATGGAACTACAAAATATTAACTTCTAATATCCTGTGAGCATTTGTATGAAGTAATTGCTACAAGTCATTAATCAGCCTGGAAAAGGTCCTTGTGCTCGTTGTTTTTGCTTTCCCCATTGCCATAATCAGTTTCCTCCCGACTGCCTGATAATTTGGGTTCTCTGGAGTTTCAGCAGCAGCAATCTCAGACAGACTTACATAGAAAACTTAGAAAACTTAGCTGTTGCGAAACAAAACAGTACCTGGCAGGATTTACTACTTTACGAACAATGACTCTGCAGCCTTGCTTCCAGTCTTTCATCTGAGTGCTCCTAAAGCACGCAGGGACATGTAAACAAATGTCTGACATCGCCCTGTTTGCTGTGCCCACCAGATGAGAGTAATTCTGTGCCTTTCCAGCTGCTCTAATCATTGCAGGCCCATGGCGCCATGTACTCCAGCAAGCTGAAAAGGACTGTACGGAGTCTGTTTTTACTCCTTCAGGACTTGCTTTTATCAACCTCCTCTTGAACTGCAAAGGAGAGAGCATCACCAGACATGTCAGCCTTGATCTTGGTTTCAGTGGGCATTGCAGTAACATCTCAGTGAACGAGAAAAGTAAGGCTAACAGGCAGCACAGGCATCAAAGGGTGACCATACTTTCAGCTTGAATAGCTTCCTGGCTGTAAAAACATAATAACTGAGCAGGCTGATGAGGGAACACACAGATCTACAATGTGAAAACAAAACCATGCAAAGGTTATTCTCACAAATTATCCACTTTAGAAGAAAGGCCTGGTTCTAATTGACTCAAAACAGGAGCATGCAGAATGGGCAGCAGGTCACAATTATCAGGCAAGACCATTAAGCAGGCATTGAACACTAATTATTAGGTTCATCCAAATAGTAATAATTACATTTGACTCACTCTGTGAGCAATTAATAAAATGCAAAATAATTAAAATGGCAGTTAAATGTGAATTTAACCACACCTTACCATTTAAAACATGTTTCTCAGTTTACTGTTAAAAGGACATGCAACCATGCTACATTCTTAATGTGTGTGTGCAATTTTACATGGGTCTTGTTACCAAGCAAAGGGGTTTAGTAATCCTGGATGTTAAACCGTAATGCGATTCCTGTCTGGCAGAGCAGAGGCGAATTGCACCTCTGTTCACACAGGCTCAACCTGAGACTTGTAAATGTGTATTTAATATTTAATCATTGAGCATTTAGCACAACATACCACTTAAAAAGTCCTACCAAATTAAATATGTTTAGCAGAGTTTGGGGAATACTAAAACACTGCAATGATTTATGGTTTATCATTTCAAAATCTCAAAATACCTCCCAAACATGTAACCATACATGGAAGCTAAGGACTAATACTTGGCTCACAAGTGACAGGCCATTAGCATTTCACAGGGATGTGATTGTGAAGTAAGGGTTTGACTGTCAGTACCAATGAAAATACCTGAATTACTCGTTGGCTTTGTGCTGATATGGGAGCAGGGCACACAGATGACTATGAAGCAGCTCTACTGGAGAGGCAGTGACTTTTATGGAAAGGCAGCAAACAGGTGGGCAACAGTAACCTCCAAATGTCTGTAAGCATCAGATCCACTCAAGCTGAAAGGGTATTTTTCCATCACCTAAATGTAAATAAATAAATCTGTTTCTGATATATGGCTACCTGTGATAGCTCCTTCCCCTCCTATTTTATTTTTTAGTGTGCTTTCAGTTGTCAACTGATGTCAGTTCAGTGCTGAGCCTCCAAAGAGGTTTGAGCCAATATTTCTCGGAATTATTTACGTGCAGGGGATAAGAGGTATCTATATAAACTTGCAACTGCAATGAGCTTTTCTCAAAATATACCTCATGCCAAGAAAGATATCATAGACTCTGTTTTGTTCTTCACAGCAAATTATTGCTTTTTCCTGCTTTCAGAGCCCTTCTGTATTTCCTGAATCTCAGCAGAGTTCACTAGGATGACTGAATTGGTTCTTTCAGACTAGTATCTGTAAAAAGGTTCTTTAATGGTCCACTATACCTATTTAGAGATTAAACCAGCAGAAAAGTAATATTCTCATCTTCCTGAGAAAAACAGCTTATAGTTTTTCATTAGGCATATTGACTGGTATTCTGAATGGGATTGGACTTTTAATTTTTTTTCATCACAGGTTGTTTTCAGATTACATTCAAGCATCAAATATTCCTTTATGTGCAATCTAATGGGAAGAAAAAAATGCCAACAAAGAGCAATGGAGCATTGTTCAAAAATTTCTGAGTTGGATTTGAACAAACCAAGTCAGGAACACAGTTAGATGGGTACACCGTACCCGGGCTAGATAGCCCTGCTGATCTACTTCTTCCAAAGCAAGCATTTTTGTGCCATATGAACATATAACAGCATATAAACATATAGAGCATATTAAACATAGTTTAATATGTCTGAGGATGTTTCAAAGTTCATAATATGAGCAATGAGCCAACATAGGTTCATTTGCAGGTGAACTTGCCAGTTGCTAATGGCATACTCAGGCTGCTTAAAGCCTTGCAATGTCAGATCTAAGGTATTTCCTCAACTATGAAGGTCCGATTCAGTTCTCACCTGGAGACACCTGGCATTCATAATGTAGATCCCTCATGGACAACATCGGCAGACCTGAACTGAGAACATGATATGATCACTTCACATGGTAGAAAGTCTGCAGAGGCCCTTTTCTCCCAAACTGTGCAAGTTTTCCTTGCTTTCAGGATACTCTCTTCGTGTGGGTCTGCATTTGCACAGAAACCCTCACAAGAGCAGCCTCGACATCGCCACTTGAGGGGGACAGGCAGACTGGCTGACAGAGATGGAATTTACCATTCCCATGCTGCTGTGTTGTGACCTCTTTGTAGTCTGGTCTTCTTAAGGGCAGGTGACTCCATGGCTTTGTGAGGATGCAGACTATTGGTGGAAGAAAATATCATGTTCCTTTTTAGCTTTTTATTCCAGTCTCATGTTCAGCCAAATGCATGGAGGTTTCTGCCTTGTTTCTAATCACTAGTTTGTATGCTTTATTTGACAGATACTTTTTTTTTTTTTTTTAATTCTCTGTACCATGCTCTAAAGGTGATATTCAGCTGTCAGGCAACAAATTAAACCAATGCTTCCACAGAATTTCCAGAGCTCTGGTTATTGAGAAGGAAGAAGGCAGCATGCAAATTGGTAACAAATGAAAATGGGAAAGAACATAGCAATAAACCCACAGCAAAGTTAGGTCCCATTGCTAAAAACTATGGTTTAGTCTGTCTACAAATTAATTTAACGTGGTGCTAAGGGAGTGTATCCATGTCCCATGGAAAGAATCCCATTAACTTTCATCCATTCACACCTGTGGAAAAGAAATGCATTCAAGAGAAAGGATGAAAAGGGTTGGTTTGCCAGTAAAGTTAGTTTTGCCAGATATTATTTTCAATATAGTTCCAGATTACCTGAAAGTCTGGCATATTTTGCTAAGAGAACCTGGCTCCATATTTCTTGGTTGTAAAACTAATGCCTTTGGATTAGAAGTAGTCCTGAACTAAAAGTCCTGATTTAAACCTTCTGAATTCTGAAGTGTTCCCTGTTGATCTCCAGATGTTCAGGCTTGCGTTCGTACTGGGTCTGTGCTTTTTATAGCCTGTTTCTGATCAGTTATCCATTAGCAAAAATGCAGGAACCCAGTCTCATCTGAGCTGACCTGACAACACCTATTAACACAAAAGAGCTCAAATAATGGCTTTTTTTTAGCCTCTTGTACTCTGAGCATGCCCCCACTTGTCACAGTTGAAGGTTGTGTGCCTTGAGTATCAGTAGTCTTGCTAATTGCACAGGCGCGGTTTTTCCCATAGCATGTATGATTGGCTGAGGATCTGGCTAATTGGAGTTCCCCATATTTATGGCAGAAGTGGGTTTCTTCTCACTTTTACCATTTTAAACGGCACTGTTATGAGCTTTATTCATCATTTCATTCAGAACTACCTCTTTCATTTCATTTAATTTAAATAAAGCACAAGCTTTTAAGAAAAAAACACTTTTTTCTTTGTAACGCAGAGCATCTTCATTTGCGTCCTGACCTTTTCTGCCTGTTCTTCTCTGAAGAATCTAAATTCATTTAAAAAATGAAAGCAAAAACCAGAGGAAAGCTGCTTTCATATTATTTCACATGTAGGCTGATTTCCAGGCAGTCATTCCCAGACGCATAATGACTGTTCCATCAGCACACTGTGAAAATCAGAATCATTTATTCGGAGAAGGAGAGCATGTAGCCTAAGTACAAGAAGTGCTATATAAAACCAAATTTTATTCTGTTTTATAAACACTCCTGAATATTCATGACTCTCTTAAAATGGAAAAATAAAAGCTGAGGGCATAAAATTTGAGCTGAAGGGTGGTGAAGAAATTAAGTAGTAGACGTCCCTCTACTGCAGTGGACTAAAGTGGACTGACATTGATTTGATTACTCTGAGAACAGCAAATGATCAAAATGTAGTGATGCTATTGCTTTCGTAATACTAGAGGAGAATCCAACCCATGTCCTTGAGCATATACTTGGGGTTTGAAGGTATTAAAACCCCATATCTGATATGTCCCTAAAAATGTGTAGAGGATATAATGTTTCCTCAAGATTGGTCATTATGACCAGAAGCTGCTGAACAATTTTTTTGTTTTCAAAAAAACAAAAGAATTTCAAGGTACAGCAACCACTTCTGGCACCAGCTGTGACCTGTTGATGGGGACGGGGTTTGGTTGTCAAAAGATCTTGCACTGTAATTCTGGCTTTGCCTTTTTTCCCCTCTCCATTTGTGAATAATAATAGCAGTTGCTTCAGAGATGTTCTGGAAGGTTTAGGGTAAGTGGCCACTACAAACTACTGTGTTCTTTATAGTGAAGACAGAATAAATGGGATTTCAACTTAGATTAGCAGCTAAAGTTCATGTTCACAGATAAGACTGCAGTGCTATGACCTACTCAAAATACCTGTACACTGGTTAGTGTGTGTGAAACCCAATGAAGAGGACGGCTGATTTTCAAGAATAAGCATGCAGCCCCTAATGTTTAACGTAGGTGAAAAAGTATGTCCTGGAGCACTGGACAAAATGGCGTAGTTAAGCTTCACTGAGTGGAGCTAAGCTAAGGGGTTGGACAGGTGACAGAGGGTGTCTCTAGCATTCTAACATTCATACTCTAGCATTAGTTCAGGTCAGGAGTGCACTTTTGAAGCAAAATTCACAATCATCTCCACTTACCAGGACACAAAGCACCAGGACATAAAAGAAAAACTTCCTTTGTTTCCTGCCTCCTCATAGTTTTGGATTCTAAAAACTGGATTATCCACAAACTGAGTGCTCTTCAAGGAGTCTTGCTTTCCTCTAGATGTGCCTTGGTGTTTGCAGCAAAGAGTACCATTTTGCATTTCAAGAACTTGAGAACATTTGGTGAGAAAGTTAAACACACCTCAGCATCTCTTGATGAGCATCTCAGCTGTGAGCTGCTGGCACTGTTCAGTGTTGTGTGCTGGGCTGCTGCTGAAATCAGAGGTGCTCAGAGAATGGATTAGAAAGCAACAATCAGTAATTTATAGCAGGCACTGATTTCTGAGTTATGAAATGTGTAAATATTAATAGAATTAATATTTGCTCACAACCCAGCAACCAGCAAAGATTGCACAGGGCGGTACTTGTAGTGAAAGGCAGAATCGTGTCCCAGTTCAGCGGGAGCTAGGCTGCTGCCAGGCTTTGGAGATGGACCACAGCAGGGGTTGCTGGATCAGTGGGACGTGGGAGCTGGGGCCAGCTGCCTCTCACAGAGGGAAAATCCTGCTTCTGGCTGCTTCTGAGTTCTTGCTTTGGGGCTCAGGTTTGTATCTTTAGGATTGTGTGGTTGAAATGACAGGTGATAAGGATCACGTAGGCATGCAAGGGAGCATATACATGGTAAAGAGGTTGGTTCAGTCGTGGACAGCTGTGAGTTATAGCTGGTAATATTGAATTTAGATAGGGACATCCTGAAATGTACTCACAAAAGCTTTAGCATGGGAAAAAAACCAAAGGAGTTGTGAACTGAAGAAATGCATTACTTTGGGACAGAGAAAGGGTTGAAGTAATGCAGATGTGGGTAGCTGACATAGGAATTGTCATCTGTTTTACAAGGGATGTTGAAGTCAAAGGGGCCTAGGAGAGCGCCTAGAGCCAGATGCCTGTTGATGTGTGTGACTCAAGGGTAAATGTCCCTTTTATCTATATTACTGTAGACCAGTCTCATAGTTTCTGATCTGCAGTGGTATTTAGAAGAATGACCAGGAGTAGGATTCTGTGTGGACACCCTGTCTATATGCTGTACACCAACCTTCAATCAGGGGAAATCAGCATAGCTGTGTGAAAGCATTAACCTTCTCCTGTACTTAATGTCTCAAGGAATAGGGAACATGAGCAGCATAGGAAGTGTGTTTATACAAATACTTGTTATGAATGGAAAACAACTTTTAACACTTCTGTCCTGTTCTAATGGATAGCACACTATGGCCATCTTAATGTTCTCTCCTTTGACGACCTACTTACTTGTATATAACATATTCATTTGAGGACTTAATTTGCTTTTAGAGTCCCGTGATGGGAACAACATTTCTGAAGGCACCTTCCAGAGGGACTTATGTTTCAACTTTCCCGAGATGTTGGCATAATTATGTTTTTCTGCCCATAAAAATGGAAGGGGCTTTTACAGGTCTCTGCAGCTCATCTGTACAGCTATTGTGAAATGTCCATACATGAGGGTATTTCTGGGGTGATTCTTCTCCAGGGTGCTTGCAGATGCTTCCAACTAAGCAAAGTTGGGCCTGAACTTCTTCATCTCAATTCAGTAGCAATCCTCTTGGTTCTCAGGAGTGTGAGAGTTTAGGCTTGACTTGTTCAAACTCGTATTTTTTATTCCAGTATTGTTGACACAAGCCCTGTAGCCTGTCTAGCAACAGGGACAGAGCACAAATAACAAACAGTTTCTGCTTTTGAAGAGACTCACACATCCAACTAAGGAAAAACAATCAATGACCATTTAGATGTTTCTGACTGAACAAGATGTCTTTAAATTAAGTCTTGCTACTTCCCATATGGGACTTGAAAATAAGAACACTCCGACTTCCTAATTTAGCCACTAAACAGCAGAGAAAGTTTTACTGCATTGTTTGGCCAGGTGACAGGCCTTATACTTGCAGCGGGGTTCTTTCTCGGGGAAACATTTTTCCTTAGGGTATCTGTCACAGTAAACAAACTACCTTTACGGGAGCCTAAGGACTGAGGAGAAAACTAAAATACTCAATTGGTGACCTTGTAATTAAGCAGCAGTTGATGATAATTCTCAGATTATTATCTTGGTTCAAGGAACTCATTAGTTTTACAACTAACTGCTGGTGCAAGGGACAGAGCACAGTCACACAGCTGGAGGCATAGAGAGGGTAGAATTGGGGCAGCCTGGTTTTAGATCAGCATCAGCCGGGCCACTGTTAAGCATAATCAGATCTAACTGCAAGTAATCACTGAAAAAGACAGTCTCATTCCTCCTTCTTCCTATGCATACCATATTCTTGCTTGCATAAATTGTAGGGAGTGCTCAGACGCAGTTGATTTAATTCAGCATACTGATCAGATGGATCAAGAAGGGTCAGAACTTCCTGGCACAGGGCTAGACTGAAATACTCTGCCTTCATCCTCATGTAATAAGACCTGCTTATCAGTGCAAGTAACTCTAGCAGTGCAACAAATTGTGCTGTTGATTTTTGCTTATTTTATCAAGGGCAAGAGCTACTGTTATCTGCTTATTTAGAAAAGAAAGATCCCAAACAGTTCTTTAATCACCGCTTGCCAGAGTGAATTCCAGGGCCTCTGGGGCTGCTCCGTAACATTGTTCTTCACAGGATGCTTCCAGGTAGCATTGGAACACAACTCAATTATGTTTAACTATGACAAGGTAGTGAAGTGTGTAGTAAATATTATTGTTTCATTAGCAGCTCTGCAGTTAATTTAGATATGTACGTCTGCACAAATGAGAAAATGCTGCACTCTAACGATAGCACTACCCCATGTAATAATTATGGCTTGTACCCAAAGCCAGAAACTCTGTGTGGGCCCACCCTGCAGAGCACCCAACCCCTGAGGGAGGGAGGGGAAGACAAAATGAAACGGACATCTCGGCAGCACACCTCAGACAGCCTTTAGGTGTTTGTTGGCAGAAGGAAATATCTTTTCTGATTCTCTCTGTGGCATATTTCAGAGCACCTGCAGGCAGTTTGTAGCCAGCCTTCTGCCTGCCCTCTCTTCCTCCTCATCCACACACAATGCGATGACCAAGGAAGGCCAGTGACTGTTGAGCCATAACTCTGTATTGGAAGAGGACAGTTACCTTTCAAACTGCAATGCCTTTGCTTTTTCTGTCCTTAGATCAGTCTGGGAGCTGCCTGTTCTGAGCCAATAAACTCCCTCTTGAAGCTCTTGTATCAGGCATCTGAAAACATCACACCAATTACCTGAGTGCTGTTTTTTTTAGCAGTCATTCTTTTATCAGAAGAAAATCTGAAGTCTTTTTACGCACTGCTCTTTCTGCTTTGATAACAACACCCCATTTGCAATTGTAGGGTGGTTCAAACAAAGAATTTCTGAGAGCAGAAAGATTTTTGCATAGAGTTTATATCTTACAGAAGCTAGACAAAAGAAGCAGCCTAAATCCCTAAACAGGATAGATCACAATAAGGAGAAATTATTTGTTGTAAGTCACTGCTGCATCCCAACTACTTCTATGCTGACAACTCCAAAGAACTATTCACATTGCTTTGGGGGATGTTCCTGGCATCTTAGAGCCTGGTACAACATGAGGAGCGATCTTCATGGTGGTTTTTGAGTGAACTGGTTGACTTTTAGCCTTCCCTAACATTGGCATAGCTCCCTGGAAGTCATCAGACAGCCACAGGAGGTCACATGGTATGGCCTCTTGTGGCTTGGAAATGATGACCAAGAGTGACTTACTGCATTGTCACATGCCACACTGTTACTTATGTGCGGTAGCCATGCTCCTGTGCATGGCGCTGTACCAACATGTAAAACAGTATCACTCAGAAAATGTTAGCTGTAACACTTTATACAAGCTTAAGTTTTCTCCCAGAGGTGGCTGTGATGGTTGTTTGTATCTAATTTATGTCCTAGTCTACCAGCTTGTTCTTCTCTCATTCATGGCTCTTGGACACAGAAGGGAAAATGTCAGCTTTGCAGTAACTTTGTTATATGAAATCCACCACTAAGTAATAAAACCGTACTTTCCACTTTCTTCTCCGATGGGTCAAATGGCTGTTTCTTTTAGGTTTTAATTAAAAGTTCCATTATTAATCAAGCTGTTAATGTGTACTGCTGTTAATAATTGTTGAGCAGAGGATGGTGGGCATAGGAATTCACTTGTGTGTAGGAAGATTACAAAACAATTTGTAGGGATGCCTCTGGCAATCTTAGCACCTCACAGCACACAGTTTGTCATACAGTGCTGTCTTAGACCAGTGGTCCATCAAATCCAATCCCTTGCCTCCATCATTGCACAAAATTTGCTGGTGTACTTTATTTACTCTGTTCAAAAACATTAATGCACTTCAAAAAAATGTCTTGCAAGAGAGAAATGAAAACAGCCATAGTGGAAATACATGAGAACATATATTTCTTTCCCACTCACATGGAATTCTGTAGTCAACAGATTTCCTGAAAACTCCTCTTCATCCCAGCGCCTATCCTCCTACCCTTTGGCTTCCCCTGAACATCTGTTGAAACAGATGTCTCTTGGACCATATCCAGCCGGATAAGCAGACTGAGGTTCCAAAGACTGAGCATATTTTGAAGGTGAACATGCTGTGAATATCCTGGTAGGCTTCTCTCTTCCAGTTTTATCCTATAAGTGATGGTAGTTGTAGTGAAGTAATATAAGGAGAGAAGTGACTTCTTAATGGGAAGGAAGATGTAAGTTGGGCTTTATATATCAAAGTCTCACTCTTATAAGACTTGTACACTCACACGGTGAAATAGGAAATGGTGGAACTATACGCTATCCGCTTACATTAGGTGGCTCACATTTTCAGCAGGGCTTCATCCAATCTTTTTTTTGCTTGGGTGTCTCATTATCGCTCTGGTTCTGACCTGAAATAAACCATATATTAGGAATTACAATCCTTAAAAAAGTTTCTTGGACCTGCTACTCATTTGAGCCACAAAAGGGGAGCTGCCAAGTTGCTCTCATAAATATCAAAAAGTTAAATCTGCTATGGAAATAAGAGCCAGAGTGATTAAGAATTGATTTGCGAAGCAAGGATTACAAACTTGTTTGTTTTCTCACACCTGCTCTCCACTTCAGCAGTACAATAAAGCAAGGCGTATCTGATGCACCTTTCCCCTAATTGGATAATGCACTCAAGGGAATATGATCAACTGAGGCTTTAAGATCACACCACCATTTGCCCAATTATACCTAATGACAACACATTGTTCCTGCAAAATGCGTCTTTATTCCTTGGTAGGTTACATTTCCTTTCAGCCTTTTACCTACTGATCCAGCTGTACCTCATGTAGAACCAACTTCTTTGTTGGCAAGTCTTGTTTATGAGACCAGAAAAATCTTTTATGTCATCTTCTCAATGTCTGACCAAGTCAGTGAGAGCTTTTTGTATGGAGCATGACAAATTTTAGCTGTCTTTGTAAAACAAAGCAATAAATAGAATGTCTGTATGGTTTGAGCTATACAGATATTTCATGTTCTGTGCTATTTCTTTGTGTACTTGCTGCTTTGATTTCATAAAGCATCTTCAACTATGTGAAGAAGGTACCTGCACTACATAGCACTTTGAGAATAAATGATAGTTTTAATCTTGGGCTCCAAGTAGGTATATATTCACTTAATGACAGAAAATGAGATGTTTGCTGAGCAAAGCTGCAGCATCATGAAGCCTGAGGCATTCTGCTTGAGGCAGAATCTCAATGTCTTAAGAAAGACATTGAGGTGCTGGAGCATGTCCAGAGAAGGGCAACAAAGCTGGTGAGGGGTCTGGAGCACAAGTCTCATGAGGAGTTGCTGAGGGACCTGGGGGTGTTGAGGCTGGAGAAAAGGAGGCTGAGGGGACACATGGCTCTCTACAGCTCCCTGAAAGGAGGGTGTAGCGAGAGGGGTCAGTCTCTTCTTCCAAGGAACAGGCGATAGGACAAGAGCAAATGGCCTCAAGTTGCGCTAGAGGAGGTTTAGATTGGCTATTAGGATAAATTTCTTCACCGGAAGGATTATCAAGCATTGGAACGGGCTGCCCAGTGAAGGGGTGGAATCGCCATCCCTGGGGGTATTTAAAAGATGGGTGGACGTGGTGCTGAGGGTTATGGTTTAGTGGTGGAGTTGGCAGTGTTGGTTGGACTTGATGATCTTAAAGGTCGCTTTCAACCTTGATGATTCTATGATTCTTTCTAGGATTTGGTCTGTGGCAGCTGTGGCAGGCTGACAGAGCTAACGAGGTACTTTTCAGAGGACTGAATTTGCCAGTGCTGCTGTGCTGTTCAGATCCCAGCTCATCTGGATCCTGAAAATTTAATAATACAAGGACAATACTGATTTATACCAGCTAAAGATGATATAGTGGATATAGCTCCCATTTGCTTCAGTGGGGTCTGAACAGCACAGCACTTTTCCAAAGGTAATCCTGATTTTTGCCCAGCCCTTGCTGTGATGTAGTTCCATGGCCAATGGAATAGTTTCATTATTGGCCAGCACACTACTTCTGTTTTCAGTAGCTCCCCCCAGACCCTGCTATGGAATATGAACATTCCTGTGTTACCCACGTGTAGCCCCTCCTGTCCCTTTTCCCAGCTCTCCCTATGGGATAGCTGGAGCTGGTTCTATTGACTTGAGTGATTTTATTAGGTCTTTTCTTCAATTAAATGAACTTCAAGACTGAACAACACATCCAGCCAGTAGGTCTTATAGTCAGGTAAGTTATTTCTCAGAACCTGTACTGGTATAATTGAGATTGGTGTCTGGCTTAGTGGGACTGATGGCTGCTCAGAATGAGCTCTGGTAGGAACTGTTTTTGAAGGAGTGAGTAGCAGTTCTGACTCTGCCATGCATGCGTTAATTCCTAACTACTTCACCTCAAGCAGTCCAGAACACATGTCACTTTATCAGGCTTTGAATGTACTCTGCAGTGTAGGCTGGCATGTGCAGATGTCTCACAAACCTTGCTCAAGATCCTGTAGGAGCTCATTGACAGAGTGGATTAATGTCAAACAGCAATCCCCTTCAGTCAGAATCCCTCGTTGCTACTTATATACTGAGCTGATAGAAATAAACCATTAAACTGAAGAAGAGTTATTTTACTTAATGACACTTCATCTCCTCCAGCACAAAGAGAAATTATAGATTTTATTGCTGCTTTTGGCTTGTAGCTGTGTTTGCATTTTCTCATTTCTTATTACATACATGGATCTAGAACAAAAGGCATGATGAACCTGAATTTCTCAGGATGTGGCCATTAAATGGGTAATCGTACACTACTTAATTTAGTCCTTAAAATTTGCAGCCTCATCATTATTGTTGTCCTTCCTTTCTTCCAGCATTACTCTTGAAGTGCTCCCTGTACAGTGTTCTTGTAAGAACATTCAATTTTGTTCTTACAAAGGTTACCAGTAAATTGAGCTGGGGGAGTATACGTGGGCTTTGTACTTCCCTTGTGAAGCCTGAAAGCACCGAATCTCTGAAAAACACAACTGAGTATGCTGTCTCACCTGCTTGAATCCATTTTGTCTCCTCCACAGACTTCATTTTCTGCATGCATCCTCAGGAAGATGGCAAACCTGGCAAGTTTTACCTACATTGAAAAATGGAAGCATGTTTTTTCTCTCCCAGTGTGTGAGAACTGGGAGTTTAGCACTCATTGTCACAAAGAGAGAAACTCATTATGCCACCAAATCATTCCTCCCAAGCCATCTGTCTGAGTATTGATCCCTTGTTCCTGAGTAAGTAAACCCTGTGGTTGATCATAATTATTCTGGGACATCTCATTCCAGTGACTGGATCAATAATGTCTTTCATGGCCTCCTGCTGTGTGTTCCTGTCATGCCTCGGCACCTCTGCATCACCTGCTGTTCATCAGGAGCCCAATGAAATAATTTGCCATGGTGGTAAGAATGCTGTCAGCCACTTCACACTCATTTAGGTCTCAGGCAGGACACGACATGAAGCCTCGGATGTACAGCATCTGTAATGAATGTCACTGTTAACTTCACACTGTCCCACACACTGGGGCTGGAAGATTTCCCCTTGATGTCACGTCAAGTCAGGCATAATGCCTATAGGATGCCTGTCATGAACCTGCCTGTGAGCAGAAACAGGGATAAATATCCAATTTCCCCTCTTCATCCAGAGGCTCAGAGTAAACCTGTCAGGGAGCAGTGAGGCCAGGGGCTCACAGAGGGATGGAGCACCAGGAGGAGAGCGGCAACAAGGCCAGCAGGGCAGGTGGCTCACTGGCCAAGGGTCACACTGCAGGACCCGCCTGCAGCAAGCAGGGCAGGTCTGAGGATGGCAGCCAGGGTGAACCAGATTATCAGGGCAGTTTGTGGTGATAAGGTCAAGCCAGGAAGTCAGTCCATAGGTCAGGGTCAGGATGATGTCCAGTGACAGCAACCAGGGTTAGACACAGTACAGTGACTACCAGGCAGGACCATAGTGAAAAGGCAGGTTTGAGGTGAAGCTGGGAAGTCAATCCATGGTCAGGATCCAGATCAGTGGGGCACAGCTATGAAACAGCGTGAAACCAGTACACTTTGAAGGTAGCTCAGGCAGGGACTGAAGGCCCAGGCATGAGCTGGGATGGGGCTTCTGGGCCCCGGGGCAGGGATATGGGTGGAAGCCGAAGGTGAGGCTGTTCAGGGCCATTAAGGCCTATTAGTGCACTCAGGACCCTGACTAAACCTTTCCCATTACATTCAAAGCAGTCAGTTTTGCAGCCTGTTCTGCTGAATTTTCTTGATCTTTTCCACCGCTGTTGCTGCAGGATATGTTTTACAGAAGAGCTTTGGCCCTCGGTGTTCCCAGCTGCACAGGGATAATGGAAGAACCTGCACAGCCAGCCTCGTGGTGTGCTAGGGAGCTTCAGGTTGACACTTCCTTCTGCTAATGTTCTTGGTGTTCTCCTGCTTCAGTTCCTTCTGTCCTCTGAGAACAGCCCTGAATCCAAATCTGAGAGCTGACCCTGATGCAAACCTGAGAGTCCCTCTGCTACCAGCTGATCTCCCAAGTATTCCCCCATTCTCCATTAGGAGGAAGTTTTTCACTTTGAGGGTGGTAAGGCACTGGAACAGGTTGCCCAGAGAGGTTGTTGAGGCCCCATCCCTGGAGGTGTTCAAAGCCAGGCTGGACGTGGCCTTGGGCAACCTGGTCTAGTGAGAGGTGTCCCTGCCTATGGCAGGGGGGTTGGAACTCGATGATCTTCAAGGTCCTTTCCAACCTAAACCATTCTATGATTCTATGATTCTCCTGACCCAGGGCTGCTTTGTCTCTGTCCTGGTTTGAGGTAAAACAGGACCAATTTTGTTCAATAACTTTACTTTTTAGCTAGGCCTCTTCTAACTACTGAAATGAACAGTATGTTGTGCAGAAACTGCTCTCAGAGTGATAAGACCTACGTTTGTAGTTGATGCCCAGGCATGGTGTGCAGAGAGGCTCTTGCTTATACTTATTGCTATAACACCCAAGGGCAGCTCACTTTGTTATTTGCCCTGTTGGAGGGTCGGCAGTGGAAAAGCGTAGAGGGGTCCCACCTGCAGGGAGGAGCGGACAGGACAGGTGACCCAAAACTGACCAACAGGGTATTCCATCCCATCTGCCTCATACTCAGTGTAAAAGCTGAGGGATCAAAGGGTCAGCGCTCTTTCTTCAGTGGCCGTGTCCGAGGAGGACTCTCTCTGTTCTCCTGCCTTTGATCCCAGTCCCGATCCGGACTCCAGTTCCTGTCCATCACTGAGTCCAGTCATTATTTCCTTTTTATTTTATTATTAATATGTCATTAAAGTAGTTTAGTTCCTTCTGAACTCATAAGTCTCTTTCTCTCCTGCTTCTCTCTTTGAAGAGAGGTAGGGGGACCATTTGTCGTTCGGCCCAAACCACAACAGTCTCCCTTCTGTCCCACTTATTTTCTTGTTGCTCTTCTTTCTTACAGCTATTATTTCTGCTTTTTTTTTGATATTTTCTTTGATTATGACTCTATTGTCTTCCCTCACTGTAAGTTGAAATCTTTCTTCAGTTATTTGTGACGAATGTTTTTCTCCCGAGTGTCAGGGCCCTGCAGGCGCTAACAGCCTTATCAGCCCAAACAGCCCGGCCTGGGCCCTCCACCCACACCGCGCCTGCGGCAGATTGGCCCATGCTCAGTCAGCCGTACACTCCCGGGTCCAGACCCGCATCTGACTGGCGTCGCCGCCTGCCGCATTGCCGTGCCCTGCCTGGCAATCCTGGACATGGCCTCCACTGGCGGACAGGCCTCCCAGCTTGTCCCGGCACCTGCCTCATCACTACAAACACGTCTGGTGGTCTGGACCCTCGGTAGGACCTGGCCACGACCTCTGGGCCTCTTGGTTCATCTTGCTCGGGCACTGTGGGTGGGCCCTGGTCTCCCAGCCTTTGCCCTGCTCGCTGTCCTGCTGTGCCCGGCTCCTGGCTCTCCATCCTTCGGCGGGCAGCCAGCCCTTGCTGCTCCCTGACAGTGACTTAGTAAAGCTTTTACTCTTTTTACCCTTTTCCTGCCTTCTATTAGAAAACACGCTGCTTAGGGATGGGAAGAGATCATACAATCATAGAATCACAGAATGGTTTAGGTTGGAAGGGACCTTAAAGCTCATCTAATTCTGTCCCCCTGCCCTGTGCAGGGACACCTCCCACCAGCCCAGGTTGCTCCAAGCCCCGTCCAACCTGGCCTTGAACACCTCCAGGGATGGGGCAGCCACAGATTCTCTGGGCAACCTGCGCTGGGGGCTCACCACTCTCGAAGTGAAAAATTTCTTCCTCATATCTAATCTAAATCTTCCCTCTTCTCGTTTGAAGCCATTCCCCCTCATCCTATCAAACAAACAGCTCTGAGCAGTAACACAGTTTTAAAGCTGCAGTTGCAAAACAGAGTGGTGCTCTGTCACCAACTTACCCAGAGAGTTAGAAATGTGCTAATCTTAAATTATTTCTGAATCTTTCTGATAGACGAGGCCAGTTGTGTGTTTGTTATGCACAAACCTTGGTAATTCAAAAATTGTCAAACAAGGTGTGGGTGTGGGTTTTCTTTGGGGTTTCTTATGTTTCTCAGAGATATGGTTTCTTCTTTTTACTTTTGCACTACTTCGGTGATACAAATCCCATCTCTTGTTTAGATGTGGTTATAGAGAAACCAACTATATTTGCTATAAATTTATGTTAGATCTAGTATAACTATATCCTCATGAAAGTTTATATTAGATAACTGCTGGTTCCTCCCACCAGCTTCAATGTTTTTAGCACACTTAGCACACCTGGAGACTAAGAAATATTTGGATCTGCCCTGGAAGTGTAATTGCGAAAGTCTGTAATGGTAGTGCAGAAAAAAGCTTTATAGAAAGTATTATAAATAAAATTTAAAAATGCATGCTGCCCTATACTCTCTTAGTCATCATCACTTGAAAGAAAAATTGCGTTCTTAGACCATGGCTTGGAGCCTGAAAGAAATAGGCCACAATAAGATTTTGTTCTGAGGGAAGAATGTCTGGCAGAAATTTGATCTGCCAGCACTTTGTCTGATCATGTGTGAGCACCAATGAATAAGAAGCCTGCGTCCTGGATTTTTTGTCTGCATTGGTTTAATGCATGCATGTGGGATTTCTGGTCTCATTAAAACAGGGGCCCTGCAGTTTTTTGGAGTCCATGCCTTCCATCTCATGATCTCAAACTCAACTATACCTAGCTGCTTCTGTAATTCTTTGGGAAGGAGTAACTTCAGAGGTTGGAAATACCAGTGACAATCTGCTAAGAAAATATACAGCACGGTGACCCGTTCAACTTACACCCAAACAGTTATTGTTCTAAATATATTTACTGTGCATACATACATGTTCTCATAGCATTCATTAGCTTTCTTATTAATATGGCAGACAAGGTATCAGCAGCACCTCATAATAGGCAGCTTTCTACCTGCTCTCCAGTCCGCCCAGGTACTCAGAGTGGACTTCAGGGAACAGGTCTCTTGCATGATAATCGTGCCTGGAAAGAGCTAGCACTTGAATTGCTCCTTAAGCTCTGAGGGATTTCTGTGAAATAAAATGGCAAGGGCAGAAGCTTGTGTTTCTCTTCCTCCAAAACGAACGATTATGGCAATCTCCTGTTGCTCAGTGATCACTTTGCTAGAGGTAGTGTCAGTTTGGTGCATGCAGCTCTCCCCAGGAACAGTGACAAGACGAGGCAGGAGCCAGACAGCTATCGAAGGCTGACAGAGCCTGCCATAAAGCAATAGACAGCTTACCTGCAAACGTCTCTTACTTTCCCATGGGGTGGGGATTCACACAGAGCTCGGGTATGTTGGATTTTTGTCAGATGCTCCCTCAGTGACACAATCCCTTTCCTCCATCAGACTGCTGCTTTCTATCCCATCGGAGTGTTTTCTTTTCTCTTGAATTAAGCAAATGCAAACTGTCCCAGTGCAGTAGCACTGGGAATGCTCTTTAACAGCTCCTTAATGATGTTGGTCCCTACAGAATATATTTCATATCTCATCTATTAGACTTCTTTGTATTTCTAATGTTGATGTAAAAATATTTGAATATTTTATCTTTTCCAAAGTGTCAGTCACATCTGCTGTGGGGCCTGGGACATGTAGCTCAAAAGACTGTCGCAGGAAATAAAGTGATGTTGTGTCCCTCGGTGAAAAACTGTCAGAGACGAGAAACAAAATGTGCTGGAGGTTCTGGTTTTCCCAGACTCAAGCTTAACTCAGCTGAGGCAATAGGCAAGACATTACTGCATTTGAATGTAGAACTGAGGTGTAGTACAGTTCAAGCCAGTTCAAAAGAAGCAGTTTGGTTTGCACTTAATTCTATCCCTTGAGTATTTTTTTTATGACTAGCTCCAAGACCTATTCCATCATGTGGCAGGGGCAGAATTCTAGTTACAAAATGCTTTTGTCCTGTTTTGTGCTTTGCTGTTACATGAACAATTTTAATTATATTTTCTTACATCTGTTGGATAGTGACACTACAGATCTAGGGTAAGGCATCCTTCTTATAAATTCAACCATAGAATATAAAGTCAAATGGGATCACTGTGATTCCTTTTTCTTACTTCCTGCGTAAAATAGGCCTTCTTCATCTTTGATTCAGGTTCTGTACATGTTGTTACAATGCCATGCCTGTTACAAGCTGATGATTCTTGCATCTAACATGTAACGTAGGGTAACCTGGTCATTCTGTTGTTGTAATAATGGTATGACAGCTTAGAGAGCTGTGAAGACTCATGATTTTCCCTGCCTATATGAGCTGGGCAGGTATCAAAACTAAAATCACGTTTTCATCACCCAGATAGGCTGCTCTGTTACTGTTACATTTCCAATTACTATGTTCATCTTCCAGTTATCTTCCTATGCCCAAAAGGATCATATGGAAAGGAATTTGGGTCTAAGCAGAAAGTGCATTGAGATTCACAGAGGAAATGCCAAATAATGTACCCTAATTTGCATAATGCAAATATTTGAAAAGTGGGGGAAACAATAAATTAGCAGGAAGTTTACTGGAGGAGTGCAAGATAATGTTAGACTGCAAACAGTGACAATGAACAATAACCTAGAGAGGCTGGGAGTAACACATTGATAACTAAGGATTACCTGGGTAATTAAAAGCGACTTAATTACCTAGTTTTAAAAATCTTTGCCTCCTAGTGTTTCAGGCAACCTATTCATATTTTGACTGCCTGGATGGGATACTTGGATCCCATATTTTTAGAACAGAAAAACCTACTTATAACAGTAAAATTGTGTGACTTGATTTCCCACTTCATAAAACTTGTGCTTTTTGTGAGCCATGTGTAAGCAATTCAGAGGCTGTGGCTCATCTGCCATTGGCAAATAATGAACAGAACGTGCAAGGATGTAGCTGCTTCACATTGGGAGCATTGAGCATCACCTCAATGACATGAGAACTTAAAATCAGGCCGTACACACCAGCGAAGCTTAAAGGTGATGGGAGTTGGTGTAATGTAACTGTTCTTGTTGATGTGTACGGATAATTTCCATTGAATGCTTTCCATTTAGATTTGATCGTGTTGGGCCCCCTTCAAGTGATAGGGCGTGAGGCGTGTTGAGCTACACTGCTCGCAGGGGAAAGCGAAAGGCTCTGAGTATGGGCAGGCAAGTACCCAAAGAGGCTGAGGTATGTACCGTGCTGGCTGTTCAGTGAGGACATGCTTTTTCTGTAGTTTGTTCCTCTCCCACTGAGAGACCCATTACGTGTATGTGCTGCAGGGCAAGTAAACACGTGCAGGCTTCTAGCACAGACTGCTTGACCCTGCGAGTACACTGCCTGACTCACTTCGCGGTCCTTTACATGGCACAGCTGAGCTGGCCCCACGGGGCCTGACCTTCCTGCCAGTTATGTACCCTTTGCAGCTGAATCCGATCCGCTTTGACTAGGCTTGCACCCAAGCGCTGAAGCGGGATGGGAGTCTGCTGCAGTGTCTACATGACAGACTTCTGTGCAGCTCTCTTTGTGCAGGGTGTGAAGAATGCTCATCTCTGCCTGGCCTTGTGGCGCCAACAGAAACCTCTGGAGCTCTAGCAGTGCACCTTATTTTATTCAGGTTTATGGCAGTTTTTGAAATAAATGTAAATAAAACTACAAGTTCTCTTAGCTGTATTACAAATGAGTAGTCTTCATATGCTAGTAAAGTACTTCTAATGAACACAGAGCAAAAATTTTAAGGTATACTTTAACAAAATTGCAAGTGGATTTGTATTACATGACTTACGTGCAAGTCAAGAATTGAGCTTGACTCAACACATCATTCCCATCCTCTGTTCTTAAGACGTTCTTTTGCTGCAAGCTCAATTCTACACTGGTTAATGGAGTACGTTAAAGGTAATTTTAGGTTAATGCACTGGGACTGAACTAGTGAACTAGTGAAAGGGCTGCATAGCCTTTGTGTAGCAGTCTGAATAGAAGCCTGTTAAGTGCTCTAAAACTTGGTGCATCCCTAGATGCTGTAAACTGAGCGAGGTTGAAAATGGGGTGAACAGCTTTTAAAAAGAGGATTCTGAGCACTTTATTTAGCCTAGAAATGGAACTGTCACAGCCCCTTTTATGCTGTTGGAACAACCAGTGGTGTTTCTCTAAAGCCTTTCTACGAGGATCTTGTCTTTTACAAAAGCAACTTTAGTTATTGCTACTTGGAAACACAGAAAACTGAGTTACAGCAAGGTACCGTGACCTCATTCCTATCTTTAGAATGTAATTTTAATTCTGGATTAAAATATCCCAAATTCAGATGTTTCCATCCAGATCTGGACTCTATAACCTGAATTCATCACAAAGTCCAGCATCAGTTGCTCACCTCAGACCATCTTGGAGTTCATGGATACTCTACGCTTCAGGGCACACAGTGAGCATAATGCTGTTCTGAAGCCACTCTCATTCCTTTGTTCTCTCTCATACACACAGATGAAATGGAAGACAGAAAAAAAAAAAAGCAGAAAACAAGGACTTCCTGCATTCTTGCATTTCTTTTTTTCCCAGCCTGATTTGTGCTTCTAGGCAGACTGTGAATATTCAGCTCACACAGTACAGCCAAAGCAGAGCCTACACCCAGCAGTCTCTTGAAAACCAAGAGAATATGCTCTATACAAGTCTGTACTTCACAGTCTGTTCCCTGAACCAGCTCGTGTGGCCTGAATAACGCAAAGGCCTGCAGTTTCCACATTTCAGCTGTACCCCAGAGGTAGCTGCATTTTAGTGGGTAAAAAGTTCTTAGGTATTTCAGCTGAAGTTTGCAAAGAACTTTGTGGTGAAAAAATTATGCAGAAGTGTATTAGTAAATTAATAATACTCAGGTTTGTTTATTGATTTCTAAGTGACCTGAATCTCTCCATGTTTTCTGAATCCATCTTAGCACTAAACTGGTTTGAATAAAACCCCATTTTTACTAACCCACCCTTGCCTATGTCTGTAATTCAGTGTTACAAGCTTTACATTTAGGCGGCAAGAGCAGCTGCCAACAAGACATTGTGAACAGGCAGTGAAGTCCCTGTGGTCCCAGACAAGGACAAACACAGTCTGAATGATGCAGTGCTGTTGGATATGTTTACAAGAGTGCAGACTAATGAGTTGTGTGTTAACATTTGATTAATTGTCACTGGTCATGATGTAGCCGAGTACTGCATCAGAGGAGCAGTATGAACTCTAGGGACAGAAGCACGAAACGCTTACCCACTCCTTTCCCTGAGAGAGTGTGCCGCTTGGTTAAGCAGTCGGAGCCAGATACTGTGATTTATTCCTCCTGAAGATCTGGCCCATGTGGAACCCCATAACCTCTGCTATGGTACAGTTGTGTTATGTGTCCCTGGCTCCCAAACTCTGTTCTGCCTATTTTATACAACAGTAAGATTAAACCATTTCTCTCTTGATTCTCAGCATGAGTTCAATGCAACAAAGTTTGAGTTAAAAATACAAACCCAAGGAAAAGTGCAGTAGCAGCATGAAACAAAAATTGTGGAAATGTCCAGAATGGTTATAGATCAGATAATAGCTTGTTTTTTTACAGGAAATAATACTTGCATCCGCTTCAAGTCCAGGGTACAGTTCTGTAGGAAGCAATAAAGGACCAATATGAAATTCTAGCCCAATCACTAGGTATGAAACATAGGTTTTGGCCCTAATTTGAGTGTGTGCTGTTCCTGGAAGTTGTCAGTATGGGCAGTTCTGGTCTGACCCTCTTTTTTTTTTTTTTGTGTGTAAGTGTTTCTTCATAATAGCCATTGTGTGCAATAATAGCATCTCTCTGCTGCAGATTAGTCATGCCAGAAAGAGCTATGGAGCTTACCTATCTGTTTCCAGAGGTCTGTCGTGTAGACATACCCTGGGCAGCTATATCCCAACACTTTCATTCTTCCTTGTCCTTCAAAGAAATAAAATTGGGGGTTTTTTAACAGTTAAAAAAAGGGTTCTGCATCACCCAGTTGACAGATGGAAGCTCTAGGCTGACAGGAAAAACGAAGAGGCATCGCGTGACATGAGAGTGCTGTGAATTCTGTATGTGCTGGCATTGTTCTCGATGATCTTCAGGGACGTGGTTTAAAAAGTGAAGTATACCCCCTGGAAGTGATCTGTCCAGAAATGACAGTGATGGATGTCTCATGTTTGGTCAAAGAAGGCTTTGGATTTTGAGTAGTGTTAGATACTGTACTTGATCACTTCTGGAAAAAAAATACAGGGAATTTCCCCAGCAACTCCTTAAGAGGTCTACTGGTCTATATAAAGGCTGGTCACAGCAGAAGGACGTTGTCATCTACTCATGTAATTAGGTGTGTGCCTGCTGGAAGAGGATTTCCAGCACAGCCAACTTGCAAACTTGCCTGTAGTTAAAAACCATGATTATAATCTGTGCAGTGCTTTGGTGAGACACTAAAGTGACAACAAAGAAATGCGTTATTTTTCTCTCTTTATAACTGTTGCTTCCTTAGTGAGGATTTCTTTGTGTGGGAGTCCTCCAGCATGCTCGGGCTTGGGGCAGGCTACTGCACAGGCTCCCAACTTGCAGAAAAGCAACGGAACATATGAGTCCACCCGTTTTCCTACTGCACCTCTCCCACTGACAGCAGAGAGAGGACAGAGGAAAGCTGTAGCTGCAAAGTGCTCCTGCCTATCGTCCCCCCTGGCCACCTCAGCTCGGATGGGCTAGTGACCGTATGAGTATTGGCAAAAGTGGCACAATTTGCCTGTGTATGTCGTCTCCCTTCCCACAGGAGGTCCCTGACACGTGGCTCCGGGCGCAGCGGGGATCAGGACCCTGCCTGCGCCGGGCTCGGGGGAGCGGGCACGGGGGGGATGTGGCACGTCCCCGCGGAGGAGGATCGGGCCCCGACGGAGCTGACCGGGGAGGCCGCAAGGGGAACGGCCGTGCGTGGACAACGCCGGGGTCCCGCGCCGCCCCGCGGTGGTCCTTTCCCTCTGGCCGCCGCGCCGGCGGTCCCGCGGGCGCTGCTGCCCTCTGGCGCGGCCGCCCGGCGGTGCGCGGTCCGAGGCGGAGCGGAGCGCTCACAGCGGCACCCCCTGACTGGCCCTCCGCAATCGGGACTTCGGACGGGTGTGCGCGGAGAGCGGGGCCCGCCCCGGGCCGGTGCGGGGTGCAGTACAGCGGGGAGAACCGCAGCCTCTGCCCGACCGCCCTGCGCGGCTGCCAGGCGATGCAGTGCTGCAGCATTACATGCAGTGCTGCAGCATACACACAGTACTGCCGCATAGACGCAGTGCTGCAGCATACACACAGTACTGCAGCATACATGCAGTACTGCAGCATACACACAGTATTGCAGTGTACACACAGTACTGCAGCATAGACGCAGGGCTGCAGCATAGATGCAGTGCTGCAGAATACACACAGTACTGCAGCATACACGCAGTATTGCAGCGTACACACAGTACTGCAGCATAGACGCAGTACTGCAGCATACATGTGTGTGCCGCTGCATTCCCAGTTTGATTGCTGGGCACAGCCCGGCCTTACCTAGTGGAAGTCCACATCGAGTGGCCGTGGCGTGCAGATCCACTGCTGCACAGATGTTACCAGCTCGTTATGAACATGAATTGCTGGGGCTGAAACATCAAAGGGTGTGTTATATATTTTAGGAGCACAGGTAGAACTTGTTCTGCCTGAACACCAGCGGTGTGCAGCTCAGGCCAACGTCACAGCCTTTGCGTGCTGCTCCATGGCTTGGCGTTCTCACATGTAGCATAGCACCCGAAGAGCGCACACTCGCTGGCGGTGCCTCTGCAGCACTGGCACCGCGGGCTCCTCAGCCAGGGGCTGCTGTACTTGCGATCCAGCCTGCCAGCTCCCGCAGGGCCGGGAGGGCAAGGGAGCTGCTGGCCCGCAGGGCCCAGCGAGGCGGTGGGGAGTGTGCCCCACGCCGCCCGCGGCACCCGGCAGTCCTCGTCCCCCGGTGTGCAGGGGAGCGCTGGGGGGAGAGCCGGTGGGTCCTGGGCACAGGACCTCGGAGCGGCCAGAGAGTTGGAGCGATGCTGGGCTGGGCATGGGACGGTGAGAGGTCGGCTCCTGTCAGCCCAGTTGCAGTGAGATGTTGGGAGCAGGAGGTGGCACTGCTGGGTAAAAAAAGTAGATTTCACATGTTCAGTTTGTTATGCTCGTACTCTTCTTGTAGCAGCTATGCCTCACCGAGGGGAAAAAAATGTCCAGGTTTCATTCTAGCTTGCTGAAGACCACCGGAAATCACTGGCAATCCATTCACGGAATAAGGCAACATGAAGGCACTACACGCGCAGGGAGGTGTAGTGCAGATCCGCTGCGGGGCCCAGGCACGTTCCCTGCTGGGAGCTGTGATGCTGAGCATTGCGCTGGACTGGGCCCCGAACTCCCTATATCTGGAAATTTGGGAAACTTTCTCCCCCTACCCTGGCAGCTGTAATGCAGTTCAGTTAACAGTGGATGTGTCAGCATGGGAAGTGCTATACAATTCCAAGTATTATACACTGATTTTGTAGAGTTTGGACCTGACTGGATGAAAGGCCTTTGAAAAATGAGGTCATCCTGAAATAGAATAAGAACTGTGTGAGATTTGCCGCAGTGTTGTAGGCAGAAACAGGGCTAGTCAGCAGCGTGCCAAGGGCCCAGGGAGGCAAACAGCAAGTTTGCAGGTGACACAAAACTGTGAGGAATGGCTGATGCACCAGCGGGTCATGCTGCCATCGAGGGACCATGACAGGCTGGAAAACTGGGCAGACAAGAACTTCATGAAGTTCAAAGTCCCTGGGGAGGAACAACTCTGGGCACCAGTATGTGCTGGAGGCCACCCAGCTGGAAAGCAGCTGGGCAGAAAAGAACCAAGTTGCACACGAGCCAGCAACATCCCCTTGCCACAGTGAAGGCCAACAGTGTCCCGGGCTGCATTAGGCAAAGTGTGGCCGGCAGGTCGAGCGAGGGGATCCTTCCCCTCTGCTCAGCACTGGTGAGGCCACACCTGGAGTGCTGTGTCCGGCCTGGGCTCCCCAGTACAAGAGAGACATGGATATACTGGAGAGAGACCAACGAAGGGCCACAAAGATGACGAAGGGACTGGAGCACCTCACAGTTGAGGAGGGGCTGAGAGAGCTGGGAATGTTCAGCCTGGGCAAGAGAAGGCTCAGGGGGGATCTCCCCAATGTGCACAAACACCTGAAGGGAGGGCACAAAGAAGATGGAGCCAGGCTCTTCTCAGTGGCGCCCAGTGACAGGACCAGAGGCAATGGGCACAAACTGAACCACAGGAGGTTCCCTCGAACACCAGCAAACACCTTGTCACTGTGAGGGTGACTGAGCACTGGCACAGGTTGCCCTGGGAGGCCGTGGAGTCTCCATTTTTGGAGATATTCCAAAGTCACCTGGACACGGTCCTGGGCAGCTGGCTGTAGGTGGCCCTGCCTGAGCAGGGGGTTGGACCAGGTGACCTCCAGAGGTCCCTTCCAACATCAACCAGTCTGTGATTCTGTGAAACACACCTTTTATAATTTTAGGTACAGAAAGGGGCTGATACTGACAAGTGCTGTGACCTTTCTGCTTTAACATGAATTGCTGGAACTCAGCACCTGCAGAACCAGACCTAAAAACCAGGAGGTTCATCCAGACTACAAATGCACTTTCCCTTTTCAGCTGAGTCTCGGCTGTTGCCAGCCTGTGCTATACACGTTTCAGCGTGGGTCAGGCTCTGAGTTGCGGGGGGGAAATGACTTTCCCTGAAAGCTGCTGTGGTGTTGATTCCTGAGCTGAAGGGCTGAAGAACCCCAGCAAGGTGCTGAAATGACAGGGAGCTGAGGGAGTTCAGCATAACCTGGATCAGGCTCTCAGTAGCAGAAAGTCACTTGGCAGTGTCCTTGCCTTTGCTACTGTGAAATGCTTGAACATATGTAAACAGTTTACAAAGCAAGAAAATAATGTCTCATTTGTAAGCCAAAGAGAATAATAAAAGAAAAGTCTGTCCCAGAGATGCTGCATTTGGTCTTCTCTGGCAAATGCCACAGAACATCATCAGTTTGGAATTAGCACTTTTGCCTCCTGGTTCCCCTGCTGTGGACTGGGACAGGATGCCAGGGGACGGGGAACGATGGGAGCACACAGGAGCTGTTGTGCTGGTGATCAGGAACTAGACCCAGCCACTGAAAAGGAAAAGGGAGACAAATTTTAGGCCCTACCAAAATCTCACGTTTTATCTTTCATCCTAAGAATGCCTTTCCAAATCTGCACTCAATGATCACGGGCTCTCAAAATCTCTTTCTTTTCGTCCCTATCTTATCTTGGCCAGGCACTGATTCACCTTATTCTAGTTAAGCTGCCATCTAATCAGCGTTGGGTGTAATTTCCTCCCACAGTATCACCTCCTTCTTCCAGGGGGTAAGAAGGAAGATACTGTAGCCAACACCCTGCTGTGAAAAAACCTGATGTAGGTGCAGAGTAGCTTGTTTTCTTGCTGTGTACATTGAACAGAGCCTTTCACACTGAAAGAATCACACCCAAGCCGTGTAGCCACATTCACGCAGGAATCACTACAGGTTATTCAGAAGTGCAGCGCTCACTGGGGCTGAAGTGGCAGTCAGAGAAAGAACTCACGGTATTCTGTAAAACAGCATGGGGCACGACGCATTTTAGCTCGCTGCCTGAGCCTCGCTTCTAATCTTACAGCAATGCCATCATTTCACTCGTGTAGAAGTAGCAGGTGAGATCTTTGTTTTATGGTCTTAGCATGAACTAATGTGCCAGCCCTATCTCAGTTTGAGGCAGATCAACCTGAATTGGAAAATGTGGTGCTGGCAAATTTGGATCTCTCAGACTTGTTATGTTGCACTGGGCTGAAAATGATGGCAATGCAGTAGCTGTATTATTTGTGGGTCAGTTGTCCTTGCCATGAGGGTGTCCACGGCAATAGAGAGTGGAGGTGGCTGCAGGACAGAAGATGGTCACCTGTGTAAATTGTTCATGGTCTCAGTCATGAGCTGAGAAAGTGCTGTTACATTTTGCAGCTTCCACACACTGTGCGGAGATTGTGATTGGGTATTAAGGGAAAAAGTACATCACAAACATTAATTATGCTCAGTTGCTTTTTTTCAAGCTGAACAGAGCAGAAAGCAGCTGAGCAGGGAATTCCCAGTTGAGCAGGCGCATTTATCTTCTGCCACTTGCTTGCAGGTACAGAGAATTCACGAAGAAGTCTGGGAAGACAGACCTGCCAAGGTGCCCGCATCGCCTGCCTAACATGCCAGGCTGCATACCTGCCATTGCTCCAGAAGACTGAAAAATAAGGTGATAAGTCTTTAAACCAGACAAAGATTAACAGGGAAAAAACACTCTTGCCCTTTCCTATGCAGTGTCGGAAGCACAGAGCAGTCTTTCTCTTAGTCCCAAAAAGGAAGTCAGGAAGAGATGTGGTCCAACCCCATAGACCCCATTAGTCTTTTGGTACTAGGGCCGTTATAGGGAAAGCATTCCCTGAAAATATGCAATACATTTCCTCCATGTCCAGAGGTTAGGGAATGTTACTCATTTTCATTGCTTATGACCGGGTATTAATCCCTTCAGAGCACCCCTGCCTTGTTATTAGCCCAATACCTGGGCTTTTCTCACCTGTTTCCCCAGAGAAACAATGCTACCTGCATACTCCAGAGCCATTACCCTCTACCAGATGTGTTTTCCTGTTCCCTTCCTTCCCCATCCCTTGGAACGTGCCAGTCCTGTTACACACTGCCCGAGCTCTGCTCGTGGGAAAGTGGTTTGCGACATTTGCAGACCATCTTTGCCTTGTGAAACGCTCGCTCACGTATTCCCAGTCCCTGTTTGGTTGGTGTCAGTGTCTATGGGAGTCTTGCCTTCACTTTCCTTAGCTACTGAATCTGCAGATGGCCCCAGGCAGGGCCTTTTGGGGCAGCAAAAGAACTTTTAATTGATGAGCAGAGCTTGAGGTTTTGCCATTCCAGCATCAGAAATTAGTAATACTGGTGGTTTCATTTGCAACAGCCACAATGTTTGGTTGGTGAGCATCAGAGAGAGAGTAGATCTGTATTTGTAATCATTGATATTAGTGATTTTACTTCCAGTATAGGAACTTTAATGTAGGTCCTGATTGCTCACAGGAGGCAAAGCACTTTTTGAAAATCAAAATGCATTACTTTTCATCATATTGATACATTACACCATTACCTAGAGAATGAGGTGAGCCATTCAGGAAACTATTTGTAAAGCTACCGGCCTAAGAAAGTTGAGCAGCACTTCACCAGCATTAAGGAAAGAGGGTAAGAGTTCCCACATTAAGAGAAAGATTCCTTTCTCTCCTGCCCTTCCTCATTCCTACTGACCTGGAAAAGAATGTGATAATGCAGAAATGAACTGTCCTCCTTATTCTGTGGGGCCAATGGTGATTTGAGCCTAATAGTCCATTGGTTTATTGTTGTAATTCTATTGAAGCCAGAGAAACACACCAACAGAGAAAGTAGCCTTGTAACTCATTGCTCCGTCGGCATCCCCTAATGGAAAGGACACAGAATAACTTTCTTGAAAAATTCCACAAGTTTTCTTAAGTACTTAGTTGGTTGTTTGCTCTGCTCTGCTTCTTTAGTGAATGGCAAGTGGCTGGTACTTTGCACATCCATGAGCCACAGGCATTAGTTTGTGAAAGGCTCAAACTTTCCTTCAACTCAACATCACAGGTTTTAATACAGCATCTCCATCTGCAGAGGCGGTTGATCATATTTATCTAGCTCAAGAGCAATGATATGAGGCTGACTTGTTTGGAAATGCCACATGGAAAAGGCTACATTTTTATTACTATTTGCATTAATTACTTTTCTTTTATTAACTTCCTTGGCTGGATTGAAGTACTTACAAGAGACAGAGCACTTTGCAAATGAAAGTACATTATTTTTCATCATACTATTGCATTACACCATTATCTAGAGAGTAAAGTGCACCCTTCACGTTATAACAAGCTGTAATTTCATTGAAGGCTCCCTAGGATTTCTGGACCACAAGAGCAAAGCTGCAGCAATTTAGTCACAGGAGCCAGAAAATCAAATTACAACCCCTTTAATACCCAACTGGGGATATGCTATTGCTCTGATATACCCCAGGTTGAATTAAGTGTTTCTGATATGCTGAAACTGGATGGATTGTACCTTTTAAGGACATTTCAAGCCATAGTAACTATTCAGAGCCAACTTTGGCGTCACTGTCCTTTCCTGTCCCTTTGACATAGAGGTCAGAGCCAAGAGTCTGGTAGGCAATGAAAGGTGTGTTTTTTCCTGCTCCTTGGGAGGCTGTGCTCTGCTTTGTGAGCCATGAGGAACAAAAGTGAAGAAGTACCTAGAGAAAATGTTTTCTGCAACTGAAGGTAGCTGCTGACTTTAAGACCTATGGCAGTAAGCCACTTGCTGGCAGAGTTTATGGGAAGTCTGTTTGCTTACAACGCAGTGAAAGAATCTCATTGCTCTACAATGAACGCTGAACATTTTGTAGCACTGCCTTTGCTTTCTTGCTAGTGTTGTAGCTGGGCACATCACACTCTCACATTGTATGCTTTTTGACAAAATTATCTTACTTTAGCCTTGATACCCGTACCTATTGCTAATTAAACATAGTCTGCATACCAGAGCAATGACATAACCCAGATAGTGCTTGCACCATACTTCTGCCCTTGCAGTTTTCATTGCTTCTCTGGTTCCCATCAGAGGTCTTAGCAAGCTTGGAAGCATAATATTCCAGTGGACAGTCTTGCTCACAACAGAACTAAGTCATCATTCATAAACTGACTGGCATTGTTGATTTGATCCTGCAGTTTCAAAGTGATGTTTTGGTTACTTAACCCATGGTGCCATAACAAGCCTTTGTGCTAGGAAATTCTGTAAACCAAGCTCCTAAAGGCTGTTTTATATTGCAAACCCCAAAACAGAACCATCCAGAATCCCTAGAAATTATAAGCCACAAAGAATCCAGACAAGCACATGGACTATCAGGATCCTTGTTGCAGTGTACCCAAATTGCATCCTCCAGAGCAAACAAAACTCCCTTCCCTGAAACTTGAATCATAGAATCATAGAATCATAGAATGGTTTAGGTTGGAAAGGACCTTGAAGATCATCGAGTTCCAACCCCCCTGCCATAGGCAGGGACACCTCCCACTAGACCAGGTTGCCCAAGGCCACGTCCAGCCTGGCCTTGAACACCTCCAGGGATGGGGACTCAACAACCTCTCTGGGCAACCTGTTCCAGTGCCTCACCACCCTCAAAGTGAAAAGTTCATGGGTATGAGTTACTGGCATAAATACTAGCTGCAAAATTCAATCCCAATCAGTCTGAATCCAGTTTGCCCATAGCATTTCATATCTGACATGTCAGACAAGTTTGCTCTGTGGGTTCAAAGTCCACATCTGACTGAGAGTGCTAATTTCTTTGTGGTTATTCCTAGGATTCAGTACTGCCTTAAACATTGCTCTGAGATGATTCACTCTCTGTTGGAATTGGTATTTGGGTCTTGCTGTGTCACAGCTATTCCAGTGGAATAGTCTCTGAGAACTTTATCTCCTATATTATCCAGTCTTTCCAGATTTACCGATTAACAGGTGTCATTTTGCCATGAAAGCACTGACACTCACTGAACTCCTGACCCTTCTCCTGCTTTCTATGCTTCCAAGTTGATGGCCTGTTTTCAGTTAAACCCTGCAGGCTAACTCTTTTTTTCCTCCTTCCCCTTTTTTAAATGGAGAGCTTTGCAGCTCAGCACTTTTAATTCCTGCCATGATAGCAAAAGCAATGTTGCCATGACTGCTGACATTTTTGTCAGAGCCTGGCAATGAAGGTTAAAAGATAGCCCAAAGCAGCTGCCATTGTATTTGCAAGCAAAGCTCAATGTTCTGCTTTATTTCTGATTTTCAAAGAACAGATACAGTTTCTTCCTGCTCTTGGGCAACTGCTGGTGTGGCTAGAATTTGTCAGAGGGCAATAACTTATTTAACCTGAACAGCTTTAGAATTAGTCTCCTGCCTTTCTGTATGCATTACCTCATTGCATATTTCAAATGTACACGCCTAATTTTGTGCTTGCCTATATGTTACTTGAATTATTCTTTATGCATGCAATATTATGCATCAAGCTACATTCACTGCATGCGTAAAAGAGGTTTGTGGCCATGGAACTGTACATCACCACATGAGCCCTTAGAGCACAGACAGTCGTCTGTGACCAGTCACCTGTCTAACAGCAGAGAAGAAAAATGTAAAGATTGCTGAATCCAGAAAGCAAAGTACAATTGAAACAATAGTCAGAGAAAAAGAGAAAAAGAACACACTTGCCAGTTTTCAGACCCTCTTTCTTACTTGTAAGCAACAGCGATTTTGGTTTTCTTTCTCATGTGAAAGACAGGAATTCAAGCTGTAAGTGCTTCCTCCTGCCATTTGGACAAGGCATCGAGTCTGACTTGACTCACCGGAGAGCATCAGATGCTCAGTCACCCACCATCTATTTTCCTAGACATCTCCAGTCCACGTGTACATCTCAAGTACCACTGCTTTCCTTGCTCAGCCTAGCAAACCTGACAAGACCACAGCCCAGAGTAGTCTGGCTGTGAAAGAGAAGCTGCTGAAGTCATTAGGAGGTCATGTATTTTCTGAAGATACTTACCTGTGTCTTACTTTTTTTTCAGTGTTTTTCAGTGGCAGCAACCCAACAAGGGAATAAGGGAGAAAAGAGGGAGAAAGAGGAACTCAGGTATTGTGGCGTCAGCCAAGTAAAAATTTTGGCATGATGGCACTGCTTACTAGGACAGAGTAGTAGTGGTAGAGAAGAGTGGAGTAGTGCGCAGTCAGACCCTGTGGGAGAAACCTCACAGCCCAGCCCCATCTGTCATCATATCAGTTGCAGTGTTTCTCCTCCCTGGGACCTAAGTCCAACCCCCTGCCATGGGCAAAGGCATCTTTCACTAGACCAGGTTGCTCAAAGCCCCATCCAACCTGACCTCGAAAACTTCCAATGGTGGGGCATCACAACTTCTCCGGGAAACCTGTTCCAGTGTCTCACGACCCTCAGAGTAAGAAATTTCTTTTACCTTTACTAGAAAAAAAAAAAAGATTTTTCCCCACACAAAATGTTGTGTTAGCTGTGTCTGTGTGAGCAGGGTAGCCCTTCGGTGGACTGATTAAAGCACATGAGCTTCCATACCCAAGGACGTAGTGTGGCTAACATTTACATATAGTCCTACTGGCTAGCGTCTATAGGAACTGTATAGGAAGAGAACCTCTGGCACCCGGCCCATGAGTGCACACTGCCAGAAGGAAGGTGCTGGGACCTTGGGTGCACCCACACAAGGCTCAGGCAGCTGAAGGGCAGCGGTCTTCCAACTCCCATCCCCCATGGGGCATGTGACATCAGGATCTTCTCTGGTCCCTGGTCCAACTTGTCTGTGAGCAACTTGTGGCTGCAAGGACAGAATGGGGCATACTCTGCTGAGCTCACCCATCCTGCAGGGGATGTGGTTGAAGCTTTGAGATGCTGGAGTCAGTCACTTTACAAATCTGGGAGCTAAACAACTTGAAAACTTCCTTGTCTAACACTGAAGCCAGAAGGTTCACTGCAAGTGGTGGCCAAACAGGCCCGTGCTCAGCCTACGCTGAACTGCCTGGTGTCCAAACCCTGGGAAGTAACCCCTTGCAAAACACTGGACATTGTTTGTGACCCATAAAAAACCTCCTTTTTTCTCCTCTCTTTGCCCTGTCCCCAGACATCTGTTGATACATGTCGAAGTAATAATTCCCCTCATTGTGAGAGCACTGCAAAACTGAACCGTATCACATGGATGCTGGGAGACATCTGTAACGTAGCCATGTCTTCTGACACTGTGCAAGAAGGAATGAAATTGCCGTGTGAATGTAAAGGGAATCAGATTTCAGGAAGATGGCAGTCACAAAGGAAAATTATGGTTGTTGCTGTAAGGCCTCCTGAGAGCTGATGCTGAATTAAAAGCTACATTTTTTACAGGTCAGATCAGCAAAAATCTTTCACTATTCTAACCAGAACTGCCCTCGTGAGCTTGTGTTTCTCTCTGTAACAAACTCCCAGGGTACCTCATGTCCTTTACTCACCATTTCTGGCAGTATAGCTGATGCCTGCTGGTGTTTCTGAAATGGTATCCCAGCAGTCAGGCAGGGTTAGTTTCTATAGTGACTAGAGATTAAAGAACTAAGCTTTAATCTGAATGTAATTTATCAGTCTGTTACATTCAGTTCACCTGGTTATTTCATGTCTGTCTTCAGTCTGCTACTTGGTTTTTTCCCAGCAACTCCCTGTTGAAAGAGCAAAAATTATACAAGGACAGGACCAAAAAGCCCACAATATCTGGAGGCACAATGTCCTGGTTTGAGTGACACAGACAAATTTGTCTTCTAATACTTGGGAAAACTGCACTTTTAGAAGGCTCTACTGTCTGAATTTGTGAAAATATTTACTTTATAGCCAGCTATGGTATGCAGGTTTCAAGGTCTCAGTGTTTTCGAGCTCACCAGGTGCGGGGATGAGGAGGAGCGAGACCCGGGCACTGCACCCAAGCTGCCAACAGGGTTATTTCATACTGTGAATGGCACATTCCATAGAAATTAGAAAGTTCTCTCTCCCTTGATGGCTGCCATCCTGAGAACTCCTTGCCCCTGTGCCAGATCCCTGAGCTCTTCCCTTCCTCCCAAAGCCGCAGCGCTCGCAGGGTCCCGCATTTGCTGTCACTGCGGGGAGTACACAGCTTCTACGGATAGAGTGGGCTGAGTGTAATCCTTGTGTATTTATATTGGTATTGGGATTAATACTGGTTCTTTAGTGTTATTAATGTTAATTATTTAGTCTTATCCTATTAAATCTGTTTATATTTCAACCCTTGGGGTGAGCGAATAATTGTCTAAATGANGGGTGGGGAGGGGTCACTGGGTGGGAGAATAATTGTCTAAATGACAATAAATTGTTGTGGGTTCCTCAAACCGTAACAGGTTCACATCTGCAAGGCTGGAACTCTCATCTTACTGAAGGGCCGGGCTAACAAACCAAGGGTGGCATCGTAAGAACCGACCAGGGTAGTGTAAGCAGTGCTTTGAGGAAGGCATAGAAAGGTAAATCAAATCAGTTCACAAGCTGTTTTTTTTTTTCCCTGCAGGAATCAAAATCAATTAATAGAGGCAGAAAGAGACCCTCCCCAGTTTCAGCCCCATGCAAGCTATTTGCTCTGGTGTTTTAGCCCAGAGTGTTTCACCCTCCTACATTCTATTTAGACCCACAGGAGTTTCCTGTGCAAATGAGTATTAAGAGCTGTGCTGGATGCCACCAGCTCAGAAAAATGACTGCTGTGGCTTATTTTGCATTCCCTTTGCCCTGGCACAAGCCACTGTGTTGGACAGAGACCAGTCAGGCCCAAAATGTTTTCTCCTGTGCGAGGAGTGAACTGATTTTAAGTTGGCACATTGATCACCTGAAACTCTAGAGCTGTATTACAGTGATAGCGCAGGTAGGTGTCCAAAACAGGAGTCTCGTTAATAAGTGTTGGCTCCTGTCCATAGATGCACGCAGGTCTACAGATCTGCACTGTGCGTGCACAAAACCACAGTGCGCTCTGCTGTTCAGAGATACTGAGCTCTTTCGGCTTCAGTTCTTCTGAAAAAGCAGAGAAGATGCTACAAAGCTACGATATAAGCGCCATTCCCTGGATATCTCTTTGTAGATTTGCAATGTTTCCCTCTTTGAATTAGTGAATATAGTATTTTTTGAAAATTAATTACACAGTACAAGATCAAATATGTAGAAATATACTGCAGAAAGTCCTATTAGAAAGTATATAAAGAAGGGATGTAATTAAGAAGCCAAAACTTCAATACCCAGTACCTGCAGAGAGGGATAATTGTACTCTAATTACTTCCTTGGCTACCTGGTTCATCACTTCTGTGTGTTGTCCAAAGCCGCAGATTTCCTGGGAACTTTCTATAAGACTTATGTATTTAAAGCCAAATTTAATGTCAACTGGAGGTCTAACACTAACAATTTGTTACTTACTTGGATATTTGTTCTTAATAAATAAGAAAAAAAAAAGAATAAATGTTTTGAATATAAATGCCACCAGGTACGCAGTTTGTTTATGTTGTACAGGCTCTGAAGTTACCCAGTGAAGCTCCAACCAGTCTTGTTCACTCGCTACTTTTGGTCAGTCTCACTTTCTGTTCTTACGTGCTGGCACAAGATCCCAGCGGTCTGTTAGTCAGCTTTGAATAGGAGGAGAGGTGAAAAATGGTTTAAAAAGAAATTTTAAGAGATCTCTTACTAGTTCTGCAAAATGTTTTTTTCAGAGATAGGGGAAGGAACAAAGTTTCCGTCAGCTTCAAATAAACTGTCCTTGTTTCCTAGATCCTCCCAATCATGCAATGCCCAGCCAGACCTCAGATGACCCGTTGTTTATGAAAAGGCACAAGGCTCGTTTGACCACTGACACATCAGAACGGGAAGGCGGTAAGGAGGGAGAAGCCCTTGACAGAGGATACATCCACCACACTCCTCACTCCTGAGCAAAACTCTGACTACGTCAGTGGTGCGTATTCGCTTTAGTAGGCAAAGAGTCACCATCTCTTATTTCCTGCCTTTAGGTTCTCTTGGCACGTCAGGACCCATGTCTTTGCCACATACCCTGTGACTGTAACTGCAAGTGGCAGTGCTTGAATTCAGCGTACAGATCTTGCCTTTCCTGTACACCCAAGTGTGTCATAGCCAGGCTCTGCTCTAGCTTCGGGACACACTAGAGTGTGACCTGGGGAGTGACGCAGGGAAAAAGAGAAAAGATAGCTGGGGCTGGTGGGGAAGGGATTTGAGTGGGAAAGATATTGGCTGGTGTTCATTAATTCTTGAGCTCTATGTGAAAAAAAAAAAACAGTAAGAAGCACTGGTTTGAAATAAAAGTAAAGTTGTATAAATTCTGTCTTTTTTGTGTCTAAATACATTAATTGCATCAGACAAATACAGATCAAGGCAATTTTTTCATCAAATCGGGTTCCAGAAAGGGTGCAGCCTTCTAAAGCACGGTCCCCCTGGGTAACATCGCTGTTCAAATGAAGAGAGACAGTCAGGTCAGCTTTGAGATCCCAGTCGTTGGTGTCTTCTCCGAGCCCTTCATCTAACCCACTGTTAGATGAAGATGCTGGTGGAAAACCAGAAGCAGCTGATCAAGGAGCGCGTCTGAAGTATGTACAATACAGTCTGACTATTATGGAAGTTTCCGTGTGGTCATCGTAACCCCGAGAACTATTCCATGTGGCAAACCAGAGGTCACAAACCGATGTGCAGCCTGACCCCGGCCACGAACGCTTCCCGCAGCGCAGCGTTACGGGGGGAACCGCGGGGGCTGCCACCGCCAGGGGCCGCACGGAGCAGCGTGTGACCGCTCGGACGGGACCGGAGGAGCAACGGCACCCGGGCGGAGAGACCGGGGCAACGGCAGGCGGGCTCTGCCCGGGCAGGCGGCGGGAACGGCGCGGGGCCCGCGGCGCACCCACGGGAGGGAAAAGGACCGCGCCGCGGGGCGCCGGGAGGGGGCGGGCGGCCGCCGTCTGCCTGCGAGGCGGTGGGAGGCGGTTACGAGCCGGGCGGCTGCCGGTCGCAGCAGGGCGAGCGCTACCGCGGGGCGAGCGCTACCGCGGGGCCCACACCCCGCTCTGCGGCCTCCGGGCCGCGGGGGCTCCCCGGGCCGCCTCGCTGGGCCCTGTCTGCTGCAGGGGGCGCCCGGCTCCCGCGGAGGGCACGAGAGTGACCTCCGCCTATCCCGGGGAAGGGCTCGGTGAGCGGGGGCCGCGGGCAGGGCCGGGCTCGCCGCCCATCCAGGCCCGGAGAGCGGCGGGGGCAGCCGCAGCTCGGCCGCAAAGACCACCCGAGGACGGAGCTCCACCACGAGCGTGACGTCGCGGCGCAGGGGTATGTGGGGAGTGGGCGTGGTCTCCCCGCTTCGCCCCGCCCCGCCGGCGGACGTCGCCGCTGCGCGCCC
>VUYV01000170.1:1474413-1526205 GCA_008711295.1 Anarhynchus alexandrinus
GGGGGTGGCCGCCTCCGCGGCGGGCGGGCCTGGTGGGAGGCGCGGGGCCCTGGCGAGCGCGCAGCCCCGCCCGGGGCCGTGGGGCCCGGTACACGCGTGTAGAAACGTCTGGGAGGGCGCTGCTGGTGCGTGGGCTCTTTGTTTTGGAGGAGTCGGCTGTGCCTGACCCGGCTGATTTTTAAGATGGCTAAAGTTTGGGTGTGTTCTTCATCTGTTCCTCCCTAATTTAGCTCTCTTTTATGGGGTAAGGTACTTATTATTTCATTGGGCCGACACGTAAGTGAGCTCAGATGTTGCTGTTCTGAGAATGGGTTTTTGGAGACAGGCCTGTAGAGTAGAGAACTTCAAGGTAAATCGGGGGCTTCTGAGCTTTACAAGGCCAAAAGCCACGAGGCTCAGAACTGGAACTGTTGCTCAGCCGAACCTGTGTGCGCAGCAGCTGTCATCGGTGGGACCAGAAACACCTTGTGTGCCTTAGTAACAACCAAATACTGTGGCCAACAAAGCTTGTGTAGCTCTCACTAAAAGGTTCGATCAGTGGGGAGCCTTGAGGGTTCTTGGTGGAGAGAAGGTGCAAAGGTATGAACTGATGGCGCAGAGATCCGGGTGGACGTGTAGAGGAGGGGAGTTTGCCATTAACCACTGCATCAGAAACGGTGTCCATTGGCCACAAGCCTTAAAATCAAATGTTTCTGCAAGGTGGAAGCCCTTCGTAACACACATCTGGGCTACAAGAGTGGCCGTTGAAGGAGTACAGCCCTGGACCTGAGCCAGTGCGAGAGGGTCCTCCTGAGGCTGTGGAGCAGGTGGCCCTGTCCTTGCTGCTCACTGCCCACCCTGTCTTCAGCAAGACTAACACGTTGCAGATGGCTTCATGTTTGGTCAGCAGGATGATGCTCCCCTCTCAGGGCAGATCCTTTGTTCATCTGGGAATGTCCGGCGGTGAGGAAGGCCCGGTGTACTAGCCGGGAGGATTGTTACTCTCTCGGTGCTGGGGGACTCTCTCTCCTCTCTGTCTGGGGACAGTGGGGTCCCCCAGCTTGCAGGACTCGCAGGGCTCAGCGACCTCCACATCCTCACAGGGTTCCAGTGCCAAACGGGCAAGTTTATTGGAGCTTTGTATCCACTGCATCCAGTTCAGCTACCTGATAAACCCACTCAGCCGATCTGGAAGTCATTCAAAATACGGAAGCAAACTGAAGATGGAGGAGGATCTACTTTGTGTAGATTTTGCGTTAGAAATAAATTGGGACTTAGGTTTTCATGCCATTAAAAAAAAAAAAAATTGCCATTAAAAAGTTCGGGGTTCCCCCTGCCATGTACCACATAAAAGTTGCTGGATTTTGTTTTTCAAGCAGGTGTCTAGCGTGGTTTGGGTTGTCTCACATCTTATTTAATTGTAGCTAAAGATCCAATAATTAAAAGCTGCATTTAATTCAGATACAAAATAGAAAGACTACAGTTTTTTCTGTGTCTGAAGAGTCTGTCTCCTTAGGAAATGGGTTCTATTGAGCAAGTCAGCTCCTGTTCTGGTCTGGTGAATGGTTTGGTGCCTGTCTGTAAGCTGCTGGCGTTTGTGTTGAGTGGGCTGCTGTGGCTCGCACTGGAGATAGGCAGACCTTGTGTTAGTATCTCGTCTGGTCTTTCAGAGAACTGTTTTTGAACCATTCAAAAATAATTGGCATGATAATATCTTGGGCTGGGTTTCTAGGAATTTTTGCTTAGAGGACTGGGGGAGGAGTCATCTGTCTCCACTTGCTTCTCGAGTGTTTTCCTGATGTGGTGTGCTTTCCTTGGCTGGTTTCATAGCTGTCATCTTCTAATGAAAGCTGGGCTTTGGCAACTGGAGTCACTGAGTTTAAGCTATTGCCCAGGTGAGCTGGCTGAGTGGCTTCCCCTTGATGGCCCTGAAGTCTTCTCACCCCTAAAACACGGCTAGTGGTTCTCCCTTATGTCTGTCCTCTAAGACTTTACAGAGATTACTGCAGTGTGCTTGGATACTGCTTGGCAAAAGAGAAGACTTACAGAGAAGATCATACCCTCTTGGTGAGGATATGAGTTTCTTTAGAACTAACCGGGGACTCGTGTTAACTCTCTAGGGTGAGAGTGAGGGTAATATTTCAGCATTAACAGTGAGACTTGTTAAAGTGGTATGTGGGCAACCAGCTCTAGGTGGCCCTGCTTGAGCAAGGGGTTAGACCAGATGATCTCCAGAGGTTCCTGCCAACGTCAAGCAGTCTGTGATTCTGGGAACTCAGCACAATGTTTAATAGTGGATAAACTGGCAACTTCGGAAAAAGTGAAGATAGGTGAATGAAATGCAATGTGAAGGTGGCAGGCTAGATGTGATTTGTCAGCACTGCTAGAAAGTGAGTAGTCTGCTATGATTTAAATACTTAAAATTCTGCAAACCACTAAACAGTGGAGGCATTGGATGTTGTCACAGCACAGTGAGCTGATTCTTTAAGCTTGAATATAAGCTCCGAATTCTTAAAATTATTCCTCTGGCCAAGCATGTCACAGAAGGAAAAGGAAAGAAGGAGGAAACGAGTGATTGTATGGAGTTAAATGTCTTTTTTTGCAAAATGAAACCTCTTCATACTTTCAGAAGTATTTAATGATAAAGCAAAAACAGCTGACGTTTTGTACTTGTAAAGAAGAATCCTATTGTTGTACCAAAAGTACAAAAACTTGTATCACAGTAACACTGAACGGCTTTGATTTGGAACCTAAATCTGCCATACTATGTGTAATGCAAACACAGAATAGAAGGTCTCTCCCCCAAAGAGTTTACGTTTTGTTAACTTAAATCCAAATGAGATAAGTTCAGAAGTACACCAACACTCCTAAATGTTTATGCCGTGCAAGAACTCCCTTAGTATGTACCTATGTACTTATGCTGTGTTGGACTTCCATCACTCTGTGTTGGTCCTCGTTTTGGACAGCAGCTTAATTCTTCAGTCTGACACCGGTCACACAAGCAATCCCCTGTGAAAATATGCAGTGAACATCAGTGAGCTGGGAAGTTTTGTCTGAAACAAGGCACTTTGTGGCGTGACATTGCATTGTGTGCTCTGTTATAATGAAACGTTATCTGAACGCTTAGAGAATTTTCCTCCTTGAGATAACGTATTAGGTTAAAGTACTCGGAGTATGAGGTAACTTCAGAGGCTGCTACTGATTTTAAATACTGCAAAGCTAGCAGGAACACAATACTTCAAGTAAGAGTTACTTCTTTTCTCTGAAGAAGACTTTGAATCTGTGGTGCTGTTTTGCTGCTTATCAGATGTTAATGGTGATTCTTACTATGCTTGTTAATTTTGGCAGGTCTTTCTCCTCTACGAAGAAGCTTTGTTGCCAAGATTTACTCTGAAAATGACCTAAACTACTGACTGCAGATGTCTGCAAATGTAGAAGCCAATAAATCGTATCTCCTTCCTTCTCCTGACTTTCCTGTTTCCCGTGGAATTTATACTTCTAAGTATTTTTAAAATTAGACCTCTGTTGAAGACATTTGGATTACAACTGTGAGCATATCTATGCAAAGAGACGAGCTAGTCTGAGCAATTTTGAGGTATGTATGCCTACTATGACTTATAACAAATGGGAAGAAAAAGCCAGCTGATTATAGGGTGGAGAGAACTCGAGGCATGTTTTCTAGATTCAGATTGATCTGCACCATTATTCATTGTTTTATCAATGGAACATACATATGCACAGTGAGACATACGAGCATCAGAACATCCAGCTGGCATTGTATGGAGGGCGACCTTGTTTGAACCTGCTGTAAATCAAGATCTCTTTTAGAAGAGCAGATTGCTTGTGTTGTATGACCTGAGCCTTCACTGCTCACCCATTCAGTTCTTACATGCCACTGAGGTCTGTAGAGATTTTCTTCTTCCAAGCATTGGACAGACATTAAGTAGTCATTGAAATGCACCTGGGAGGCAGTGGTGGTTAGACAAAGTGTTCAGATGAAGTTGGAAGATACCTGCCTTGAATTGGAAAGCATCTTCAGTGAAGGCTAGAAAAGAAGTAGGTCTTGTTTGCCTTCCTGTGCACAGGTCATAGCGCTGCCGTCTTTTTGCTCACGGAAAGGAGCAGTCTGGTAGGGCAGTGTGCCTGTAGCGTACAAGTCTAGCAGAGCTAGGTGGGCTTTGCTTTGCGACTGTCCAGCTTTGTCCCACCCAGGTAACAGGAGATGGAGAACCTCAGCTGTTTTAAGAAGCACAGAAGTTCACCAGCTTGCACAGCTGTGTTTTACCTTAAGGCTTTTAGCTTGTACTTTTGTACTGAATTCTAAACCTGGAATGAGGAAGTCAGCTAACTTCCTCTATATGGGCTCAGAAGAGGCCAGTGTGTGCTGTTATCATCTGTTGACTCTGCTTTCGTAAACTACTTGGACGTGGTTATCTTTTCTGTGGTGTAGGTGTCCATGCTGGCACTCCAGGGCAGTGGCAGTCTTACCAGTTAACGGTGGCTTACAGCAAAGGGTGGCCAAACACATCTCTGTCTTCCAGAAGAGACTGATTGTTATTAGTCTTATTTTATTTTTTTAAAGGAAAATTAATGTACTGAAAGTAGATACCTGACAGAATCATTCAGCCTGCCACATTGCTGTACAGTGTGTATTTAGCAGACAGACTTTTCTTAAGAGCTTTTATTCATGAGCTCCAGTGATTCAGACTGAGATGATGCTGGAGGAACACAGATCAAACCTACCCACCTGTCTGGCTTAATAGCCTGATGATGTTCCTGTAACAGGAAGGCAAAATGGGCTGTGTCTGCAGTGCTGGAGCAAGTTCGAATTGGCAGGGAGTGCTGTGGGTGAGAAGGGGATCCTTGCCTGTGCTGTGGTTATTCCTCCCACAGCCCCCTACGAGCAGAGCTGGGATCAGGGCTGGCAGCTGGGTAAATTTCTCTGTTACCAGTGGGCAGAACTTAGCACAGCAAACTTTAAAAGTGTTCTTCAGTCTAACCCGGGCACTGTTATTTGTAGTGTACTAAAATAGTCTACTTGGGCAGAAAAGTATTTTTGTCTCCTGTGAGCTGCTTTCATGAAAACTGGAGAAACACACCAGCACTTCAGGGGTGCAGTGGTTTGCTGAGCTGCCGATTATGATCTTAGTGCATGTTTTAGATAGTGTACCAGGGGCTTGGATTCTGTAACCCAACTAAGTGCCTTTTTTTAGTAAGTTATGGCCTTTGTAATTCCATCAATTAAAATTGGTGCACATTTCCCCAAAAAGCTGCTGTTCTGTGAAAATTGAACAATTCCTGCAGCAGCTCTGAAAACCTGTAGATTCCGTGTGTCCTGACTGTATATCCCTCAGCAAGGTATTAATCTTTATTTCTTTATCTGTAAGATGAGGTTAATCTACCTTTGTAAAACATTCAGTTTCATGAAAAGCATGGTTTAAGTGTTGTTTGGAATAACTGCAGTTTCATTATTCAAACTCATGTGACTAAAGGTGAATAGTAATGTGCGGAGTGGCAAAGAATTTGAGTATAAGAGGAAGTTTTCTTCCGATATAAAGAAATGGTCTGAAAGGTGAAATTGTGCACACTGGAGAATGTTGCCCTGAAACTGCCCTACAAGGTGTCTAAAAAGTTTCAAAGAATGTTAAAAGGCACTGAGATGTTGAGACGGATGGTAGTGCCATGGATTCAACTTGTGTGATGGGTTATGATAAGAAATTTGCAGACTCCTCCTCACAGATTCTTCAGAGAAAAAATTGGCAGATTTCAGTATTTTTCAGATTTGTGTGAGCTGGTTGGTCTCCCTTAACAAATTCCTTTGTGGCCTCTCTTTGTCCTGGAGTTGTTGGCTGCTATTTTCCTGGAAGCTAGTTGCCATGGTGATTATCCTGTTAGCAAATAAATGTGTTTTTCATGATCTCCAGGTACACTAGTTTGGAGCAAAAAGGTTGTAGCCTTTTCTGGGGTTGATGGAAGTACTACACCCGTAGAGGCGCAGTGTTTGTAGATCACTGCCCATGGCAGAGCACCGAACAAGCGTCTTGGGCTTTAGTGGGTCATAGTGGTAAGGCGTAACATCCCTTGTCTGTAAGGAGCAGTGAGTGTGTGTTACCGTGAGTCTGAGGCTGAATAATGGTTAAAATCAGAGGAAGGAATAAGAGCGATTTTTGGTCAGGATCTGTTATGACTGAACTCACCCGATTCAGGCCAGTAATGGTGGACTGACTAGAAAGGTGAAGGTGTTGGTGGAAAACAGCCCCTTCGTGGTGTGTGGGGCTGTGATCCTTCACCCTGGTGGCTTTCAGTTGCGATAACCTCTGGCTCCAGTCTTCGGCGTTCTGTTGGAGCTGGGGTGCTGGTCGTGTTGCACTGCGGTTTGTTTTCAGCCTCTTAAGGCCAGGGCAGTGAAATGTGGTCACAGCTGAACCTGCTGGTGCTGTGCTGTGGGAGCCACAGCTCGCTGTGAAACCCCTGCACGCCCCTCGTCGCGTACTCCTCCCGAAGGAGGGCTCGAAAGCGGGGTATGCCGGTGTTGTTGGTAGGGGAAGGTGCAGGCTGATGTGGCTTGGTGGCCGTTAATTAACATCCCGTTCTTCACTGGGGAGGAGCATGAGCTGGATACGTGAGCCTTTTCTTACCAGGAAGAGCTTGGTTAGTTCGCATCGACGACCCGTGAGAAGTTTGGCTGCTTGTCCTCGGGTGGAGGCATGAGGGCTTGTGGCGTGCGATGGGCATGGCGAGGCTGCGGCAGCGGCTGCTTGCTGGTCTGCAGAGCGGTTTGCCATCCATTCTGGTCATGCTTTTGCTGGGAGTGTTGATTTTCAGAAGGTTTGTTGTACTGAAAGTGTAAGTTTTGGTTCTGGTTTATCAAAGTCCTTCAAATGCTTCGGGTGCAATCTCAGTTTGTGTGAAAAGAAAAAAATCCAAAGTGGTTTTTGGTTTAGTGTTGGTTTAACTCCTTGGTGAGTGTCTCAAGCTTTCATGTCTCTAAAGAGTCTGCTCAGGTTGAGACAGTCTAAGAAAACAACATTTTTTTTTTTTTTTAAAGGCAAAATTTTTGTGTGTGTCACAGATGACACTCCCAGAGTCACTTGAAGACATCCAGTAGATTTTAGGATCAGATTTAATCCCGGTGCCCAAAAGATGCCACTTCGAACTGCTGAACTCTGGTAGCTTTGTGAACTGCTCTGGCTTCCTAGAGAAACCTGCCCCTTGAGGTTCTTTTGGTTTGGCATCTGTCACTTGCTGGGAATGCATCCATCCTCCTGGTGCGCTCCAATAACCGCTGACTTCTGTCCTCTTCTGCTGAGCACAGGCTCCTGCGCCCTTCTCTGAGCCTGCTTTGTGTGTTCTCCAGTAAGCTCGCCCAAGCTTCAAATATTAACGTAAACAGCAAATCCAACAAATTTCTGGTCTTTTGGTTAAGAAATTGTTCTGACTTTTTTCCTGGCTCCCCCTGCTCTGATTCCTAAGCCAGTTTTTCTTCTTAAAATTGTATAACTTTAAAGAGCGGAGTTGGGGAATTGAGCAGACAAGTGGCAGAACAGAGGGGATGGCCACCTTCAGTGGAGGATGACAAGGGGAGCAACAACCTTTTTGCCTGTTCACTGCTGCCAGTTTGGGCTCACCTGACTGTGCCCTAAGTTACCCTTCACCTGTAAATCGTTTAAAAAGAAACTACAGGTAATAGGGTACTTCTAGGTAATTAATGGTCAGGCATCTCTAATTCTGATGACACAGTTAATACTTGTCCTTACTGTTTAGTGATAAAACCTCACCACTGTGAATATTCAGGTATATGAGGAGATACTGTCATGGATTTTGCTGAAGTGTAAGCTTTTAATGAAGTACGCTTTTCATCTAGGAAATAAAGTTTTTCTTCAGCTTTTTTTAGATGGTTTTGCTGAAATAAAAGGTCAGAGTGCGAACTTTAACCCAAAGGGAGACAAATAACCTATAATCCAATCACTTCAGCCATTTCTCGTTTTTTGTGTGTTTGGAGGTAACGGTTTATCAGCTGCAGGCTGTGTGGAGTTGAGTGTGACGCTGTGCCAACAGTGACCCGCTATTGCCAACCCACCTTTTTTGTGCGAGGTTATTAAGGAAGGGCTGGAATAGCATGGGTTTTCTGTTCTGTGGCCATGTTATATGAGACTTTGGAAAGATAAGCATGTGTTTCAGAAAGAACAGAACTGTTCTGTGTGCTGGTTCAGTTGCCTTGAGGATGGCAGCTTTGAGATTGAGAACATCTTGCACCCAAGCCCCGCTCTCCATTGGTGAGAACGTCCTGCAGGTGTATGTGGTCTGTGTAGCAGCTGTAGCCTCGCTTGCTCCCTTATTAGGAGACAACCAGCAATCATTTGTTCATCACTCCTAGTTCGACGTTAGCTTCTTACTAGGTCTTGCAGATAATGGTAAAAGACAGCATTATTATTGGATGGCACCAGTCTTGGGCTGGCAGACTAATTTTATCTGCTCATTGGTGGTTGTAACATGCATGTCTATGCCTTAAGCAGTACTAAAAAAGCTACTTGATTTCAAAGACCACCACAGAAACTCAGTACTGTCTTACATCCTGAGAAGTGTATTTTTGTCCTGTTAGAAAAGGTAAAAGGGAATAGTTGGTTGGAGTGATGTTGTTCTATTTAGAGTAGTTCCCCAGGTAGGGATCTTTGTTATTGATGAGATGGCATAAGAAAACTCATGATTTGGAGGCATCCTTGTATTCCACTTTGTTTTCTTTTTCTCATGTATTCATGTTGATTCACTGCCTGAGGTGTTTTGTCTCCATGCTTTGCATCAGGGTTTTGATCGAGTATAGCTGTTGGTCCTGTTACCCCTGACTGGATGATCTCAAGAGTGGACACCTGCGGTGTTTAGTGAGGCTGTGCTTTAAAATAGCAGTTGATGTGGCTGTCTCATGGAAGAACATTCTCTACTTCGTGCCTTTGGCACTTAATGTCATGATGTCCCATCAGCTTCTGCTGATTTTTAATACCTGAAGTAGCACTCAAAAAGAAATCTGTAAAAAGTTCAGTAGCAAGAATCATAATAAGTTGCAGCTGAATTTGTGCATGTTCTTTGGTGGCAGCGGAGAGTAATTGATAGATATTTACCCACAATTTGGTATGAAAAATGACATTTACTGAAACTGGGACTTCCTGAAGAAATTTGATCTTACATGGGTTTGATTTTAAGTTTCAAAACAACTTTTTTCGAAACAGAAATGCCAGAGGAAGGAACATATTATGCAATAAAGGCAAAGATTACTAATTTATCTTGTGACCAGATGCAATATTGGTGTGAAAAAACGTGTATTTTTTACTCTGATGGATGAAAGTTCATTTCTTGGGGTTTTGGAATTGGAGTTACTGCTTTATTTTTTTAAAAATTTGTTGGAATTCCTGTAAACAACTGCTGACATGGTCTTTCAATACCCATCATGTTGCTGCATCTGTGCTGCTCAAATTATCTTTGTTTTTCATCTTTTTTTGTTGGGGATGTCACTACAGAAATGTTTATTGTTTGCCACCAGCCCAGCACCTTTTAAATTCTGGTGGAGGTACGGCTCTCTTACAATGGCAATTGCTAAGGAAGAGCCAACCTGAGATCTTACTACTTAGCTGCAAAACATTTAACATCTCCAGAGGCTTTGGAGGAGGCAAAGGTGGCAATGAAAGCAAAGTTTAAGACCACAAAGGCCACAACATCTAAAGAAAGGCTGACACTCCAAAATCTGTGACTGCTTTTGCTTGGGAGAGAAATTGAGACTGGAGAGCAGGCTGCCTCCTTCCTTGGTTCTAGTTCCAGGTTTAGGAATTTTCTGGCCCCAGTGTGTGAGACCTAATTTTTTTGAATCTTCATGACCTTACTTTTTTCCTCTTTTCAGCTTTACCTTTTTTAATCAGTTGGGAAGATGTTCACCTATAAAGGTGAACTGACTATTAATGTTTAATTAAAGTCCATCTGGAAGAAGTGATGGAAGGGAAGCGTCCTGACATTTAAAGCTGAAACAATGTAGGAAATGTTAATCTCAGTCTTCTGAGACTTCTTAGAAATTAATTGATAACTGAACTATAAAGGGAAGTTATTAAAGTTTGGCTTGGGAATTGCTTACTGTGATTGGGAGTAGGCTAGAATATGGGCAGCTTGCACTAAAAATGTAAAGCAAGGGGAGGCTTTGAAAGTGAATGGCGTAACTAAACATTACTGTATTTTGTCTTCAAGTTCAAACGCTCACCAGTTCAATCTTGGTAAGCATTCACTTAAGTAAACTTCAGGCATTTTATGGCTAAAAGGACAGACATAAGGATTTGAAGGAATCACAGAATGGTCGGGGTTGGGAGGGACCTCTGGAGCTCATCCAGTCCAACCCCCCTGCCAGAGCAGGGTCGCTCAGAGCAGGTTGCACAGGATCGTGCCCAGGCGGGTTTTGAACATCTCCAGCAAAGGAGACTTATCCACCTCTCTGGGCAGCCTGTGCCAGTGCTCTGTCACCCTCATGGGAAAAAAGTTTTTCCTCATGTTCAGATGGAATTTCCCGTGTTGCAGCTTGTGCCTGTTGCCCCTTGTGCTGTCGCTGGGCACCACTGGAAAGAGTCCGGCCCCATCCTCTTGCCACCTGCCCTTTAGGTATTGATAAGCATTGATGAGATCCCCTCTCAGCCTTCTCTTCTCCAGGGCTCTCAGCCTGTTCTCAGCACAGAGATGCTCCAGTCCCTGATCATCTTTGTAGCCTCCTCTGGACTCTCTCCAGTAGTTCCTTGTCTATCTTGAACTGGGGAGCCCAGAATTGGACACAGGGCTCCAGATGTGCCTCACTGGGGCAGAGCAAAGGGGGAGGATGATCTCCCTCGACCTGCTGGCCACACTCTTCTTGATGCACCCCAGGATGCCATTGGCCTTCTTGGCCTCAAAGGCACATTGCTGGCTCATGGTTAACTTGTCCACCTGGACTCCCAGGTCCCTCTCTGCAGAGCTGCTTTCCAGCAGGTCAACTCCCAACCTGTACTGGTGCATGGGGTTATTCCTCCCTCGGTGTAGCACCCTACGCTTGCCTTGTTGAACTTCATTAGCTGCTTCTCCACCCAGCTCTCCAGCCTGTCCAGGTCTCACTGAATGGCAGCACAGTCTTCTGGTGTGTCACCCACTCCTCCCAGTTTTGTGTCATCAGCACCTAAGGGTTAAATTATTCCACCCATGGAAAAAATGAATTCCTGTTCTCCAAGAAAAGTCACTGATAGATTTCTTTGAGATGATAACTGTTTTTCCTTAAGTTGCCACTAAAACTATACCTTTTCTAACTTCTAAAATTAGGAAAACATCAAGATGTGCAGTTCAAGAAAAGAACTGCTGCCTTTCTTGGTGAGGAACTTGGGTTCCAACTCTTTGGGGAGGCAGTGATCAATGTTGCCTCTCCAGACCTCCCGTAGTAAATTTCTGCCCCTCACTGGGGCCTGTCAAGCAGAATCTTCTCTGGAGCTTTAGGTCCTTTGGGCTTGCTACCCATTTTTGCTTATTGGTATAATTTCTCCACCTCCAGGACATGGTGAAAAGCCTGAGTAAATAATAGGTGAGGAACAGGTGTAGCAGGTTCTAGACCAAAGATGTCAGAATTAGTAAGAGACTTCTCTGTTGTAAGAGGTCTTCAGTTACATAACTGCCATAGCTGTGTAGTGACGCTGTTTTTTTAAAAAAACCCAGAAGTTTGGTGATAGAATTTGAGTAGCAGGAGAAGTCTCTAAAGATAAAAAACTCTAGCATATTAATCAGTTACATGTTATATGTAAAAAAAAAAAAATCATTAAACGCCTTTGTGTGAGCTATTTTGTTCTGTATCTCTGATATGAGAGGGAAATCTGAAATGATGGCCTAGTAGAAATAGTTGCCTAATTAGAGTGGTGGAAGGGCTGGGTGTTTTGGATGTTTTACCCAAAAACCCTGTAGCTGTTTGGCTTGGTCAGTTAAATATGGCTTTTGAAAAGTATCTGGTGATTGCTTTCTTCATCTTGGTCTTTACTGGGAAGACGAGCCTTCAAGAGTCCCAGATCCCCGTGACAGTGGGAAAGTCCAGAGCAAGAAAGACTACTCCTTGGTGAAGGAAGACCAGGTTAGGTAACACTTAAACAAGTTCATGGGCATAAGCAAGTCCATGATACCTGATGGGGTGTACCCGTGAGCAGTGAGAGGGGGCTGGTTGATGTCATTGCAAGGCCACTCGGTTACCTTGGAAAGGGTATGGTCATCAGGGAAAGGTGCCTGAGGACTGGAAGAAAGCAAGTGCCACCTCTGTCTTCTAGAAGGAATCTTTTAAGAAAGAGAATCTGGAGAACTGTGGACAGGTCAGCTTACCTCCATCTCGGGGAAGGTGATGGAACAAATAATACTGGAAACCATTTCCAAGCATGTTAAGGACAAGGAGGTGACTGGGAGTAGTCAGCATGGCTTTAGGAAGGGGAAATCACACCTGACCAGCCAGGTAGCCTTCTACAAAGAGATGACTGGATGGTGGATGGGGGGAGAGCAGTGAATGTTGTTGACTTCGACTTGAGTAAGGCTTTTAACACATTCCCCATAGCATCCTCATGGACAAACTGAGGAAGTACGAGGTAGATATGTGGACAAGAGGTGGATGAGAAATAGTTCAGCCAGTTTCCCATCTACCTCAGGGTTGACATATCTAGCTCATACTTCCTCAGTTTGTCTGTGAGGTTTGTGTTCAGAGCGGCACAAAGTCCTGGTGGAGGCCAGTCACTAGCGGAGTACCCCAGATGTAGATACTGGGTCCAGTACTGCTTAACCTCTTCATTAATGGCCTAGATGATGGGGCCAGGTGCACTGTGAGCAAGTTTGCAGGTGATACAAGATGAAGTTGATATACTAGATGATTGGGGTCCAGCTCTTGGGCTCCCAGCATCAGAAGGACATGGACCTGCTGGAGTGAGTCCAGAGGAGGACCACAAAGATGATCAGAGGGCTGGAGCAGCTCTGCTGGGAGGACAGGCTGAAAGAGTTGGGGTTGTTCAGCCTGAAGAAGAGAAGGCTCTGGGGAGACCTTAAAGCCCCGTCCAGTCCGTAAAGGGGCTCCAGGAAAGCTGGGGAGGGACTCTTGATCAGAGAGGGGAGCCATGGGATGAGGGGAAACATTTTGACACTGAAAGAGGGGAGATTTAGATGAGATACGAGGAAGAAATTCTCTCCTGTGAGGGTGGTGAGCTCCTGGCGCAGGTTGCCCAGAGAAGCTGTGGCTGCCCCATCCCTGGCGGTATTCAAGGCCCAGTTGGACGGGGCTTGGAGCAACCTGGGCTGGTGGGAGGTGTCCCTGCCCAGGGCAGGGGGATTGGAACTAGATGATCTGTGAAGTCCCTTCCAACCCAAACCATTTTATGATTCTGTGATTGTGCTACCATTCAGAGGTACATGGATAGGCTTGAGAAATAGGCAGACAAGAAACTCATGAAATTCAACAGAGGGAAATGTGAAGTCCTGCACCTGGGGAGAAACCACCCTATGTAGCAGGTGAAACACCCGATATGGGCCCGTAGCATGTATATAGAGTGGCCACCCTGTAGACATGCTGGGGTCTAACCGTCTGGAAAGCAGCTGCGTAGAAAGCGACCTGGGAGTTCTCTGGTGGCCACCCAAGTTGAGCAATGGTTCTGTAAGGAGCCATTAACATGGGTCTTGCTTGGTTTTGGCTCTAGTTATGAGCCTACATCTCCTCCGTGGTAGGTAAACTTCACCCTTGTTTCAAACAAATCTGCTCCCTTTTTGTGCTGCTTTGGGTAAAGATTTTGTGGAATTTTTTCATGTGGACTCAGCCATGAATGTGGGAGGAAACATTCTGAATTTGGCTGAGGCTTAAATGTGTGACTACTTGATTCCCATTGGCAAGCAAGTCGTTAAGCCCAATTTCTTTATACCAAAATCACCGAGTTAACGACTGCCTTTGTGCAGTTGGATGTGGAGGTGGGTATTGAAGAGCTGGCATATTGGTGTGCGTGGCTGCTTAGCTGTGCTGTTTGTGCAGTTTGTGCGTGTTCTCTCTAAAAAGGCATAATTAGATCTACTACAAGAAAAGGACCGTAGATGGGCATTGGTATTTTTATTGCTTATGTCCAAAAAGTGTAGGCCTCTACTTCTTTTAAATGCCTTCTCAAGACTAGTCAGCCAAAGTTGAATGTATCTGACCTGGCGGTGAAATACTCATTATGTCTGTGCCAAGAAAGGCGACTAAAAGTAAGTGTGGAACAGTGGTCATACTTCTGGTATATCAAAATTTGTGCTAAAAAGCTCCCATAGTAGCGCATAAGCAATAAAACAAACCTCAGTGTGCTTGGGATGCACGTGTGCACGGTCAGTGGACAAGGCAGGGATGTCACAGCTCCCACGTGGTGGCAGCGCGCAGAGGGCTCACGCTGGCCCGGTGGCCAAAGGCACGCAGTGGTGCCACAGCAGGGAGTTGCGGCCACGCTGGGTTCTCTCCTCGGTGCCAGAGAAGCAGCCTGGCAGCATGCCCATGTACTTCAGGGCAGGTATGCCTGGCTCCGCTTGGACTGCATTCCCAAGGGCTGGTTGGCCCCATTCTGCCTGGTGGGGTACGTACGTACTCAGTTATGTCGGTCCTTGTCTCAAGCTGTGCTTGAGCTACCCGGGAGTTGGAGAAGTGGCTGTAATGAGTCAAGTTAAAAACACACGATGCCTGTATCCCGTTCCTGGTGGCAGTTGGCCAAAGGTTCCGAGCACCGAGTGTGGGTAAGGAGGTGTGGAGAGGGGAGTCCACACTGGTGGGTCCTGCCGGCTTCTGTCAGGTGTTGGCTGATGGACTCCAAGTTGTGCTTGATGGGCATACCAAACACCTTGTTTGTAGCACTGCAAGGAGGGACTTGCTAATGCTTAATTAGAAAAAAAAAGCGCCATTTAAACAAACCAGCCACAGATTAAGGCCATTACAGTTACACTAATATAATTTTTAAGAGTTGCACTTAATTGAAAGCTCCCGGGACTAGCTCACTTGAAGAAAGATCAGGAAGGACAATTTTCTTCTGAAGAGTGGGGATGAAACTGTTGTATCATGAATTGAAAGACAGTTTGGAAGTGGTAGAGCAATGTAAGCCATCAGTGTGTGAGTGAGTCCTCTGAACCTCTGATCGGAATTTGCCTATCTTGCCTGTGTTGTGTCACATTTTAAGCAATACTAACGCGATGAGCTGCCAGGTTTTGCAAGCAGGTTTTTCCAGTGACAGTGGTCTTCAGCCAGTAGAGCTTTTCAGGTGTCCTTCTCAACAGCGTGGAGGGAACTATCACATGAAATGCAGGTTTTATGTCTGTAGAGAGTGGTTAAGGTACCCTGTTGGGAGCAGATGTGTTAAAAGATCTGGGTTGCAGTATGGGCATGATCATCAGTGTTTTGGATTAGCGGACTTTTCCCAGTTTTGGGACTGAATATGGTTTGAGTTAGTCATTGTAAACTGTTTAAAGTCAAACTTCTACTTTGTAACTTATTTGATGCTAAATATCAGTGGAAGGCTTTCACGTACCTAATGCCATGAGCACCTGAACGATGGGAAAAGCATTGGGATTTTGCTGAGCCAAATGAAAGCTTCCTTTGATCTGTCTCCTAGTCTCAGCGAGTTGAGTCAATGCTTCTGAAAGATCAGAGAATTAATACTAGTTTTGAGTCATCAGGGGGAGTATTTTACCACTCTGTGCCAAGTTAGTTCTACTTTCTTCTTTCACGAGTCATTGTAAATATGATACTTTCCAAGATTCAGAGCTAAAAGCACATGTTAAAATTGCATGTAGCGTGCGTTGGTGGTAGGCGATATCTTTCTTTACAAGCCTGCTAATTTAACTTGCTTTAACCCTCTTATAATTCCAAGCCTGGAATAAACCTTTCTTCTGGAACTGGAGGTGCTAAATCACGCCAGCTTCTGTGCTGGCATTGTCACAGATGAATCTGCTAGGAGTTAAAATGAGAGGCCATCTCTTCTTTTTTTCTTTTATGACAAGAACGCTTAAAAGTCTCTCTGTAATGCCTGAAATAGCTGCAGTGTAACCTTTTGTCTTCCCTTGGAAGTGGGATGAAAATACCTGTATTTCCACTTTATGGTTCACTTGTTCCTGGTATTTGAGTCAGCTTTGACACCTTGAAAGCAGCGGCGTCTTCTGGCAGGCAGGCGGTGAGGGTAAGAGCAGCTTTGATCTCTTCCTCCCCACCTCTTCCTCTCCTGAAAAGGTCCTGCCAAAATGTTTGGCATGGCCTAGTAACGGTGCATTTTTCCAGAGGCTGAAGAGTCTCATCCAGATAGTGCAAATGTTCATAGCAAAGGTGGATAGTAGGAGCGCAACTGACCGCAGAAACCCTTGAGATGCTTCAAGGAATCTCTTCCAGTGCAAGATTTCTTTAAAGAGAGGGAAGCTAAAAGAAACTGAATTACTCCTTTTCACCTTCGGACGTATAGAATTCGTTGGTATTTGAAGGTAGGCTTTTATTGTTGCGGTACTCTGAGCAGGCTCAGCACAGGCTCCTGCCTGTGAAGGCACTGTCTCCAGCGCTGGTCCTAACCACGTTAATGAGACAGTTGCGTCTGCTGTGGTGAAATTGGAACATGCTTCTGCTGCTGTATATCTCTGCAATAGTGAAAATTGATGAAGCAGCTGAAAACAGTTTCTTCAAACAATGGACTCTGGCTTGTTTTGACAAACAGGACTCAGTGCTTAAAGCTGCGTTTTAAATGAGACAGACAAGTGTATGTTGCTGTAGCAGTTCTTCCTTGTCGTGGTCCACATAAGCCTGGAGCTTTCCCTGTCTCTGAGCTGAGAGGGGAGCAGATGGTGCGGATAACCACGTTTTCTCTCTGTTCCTTACACGTTTTCCCAAAACATTGCACATCTTAACCCATCTTCACCCTCTTGCCATCCTCTGGGCTGTGGGGCTTTTAGCTCCCTTTTGCTTTTGCCCTTGGCCTCAGTGAGCGTGCCTGCTTTGGGCTGCGCAGCAGGAACCGGCATGTTGGTGTCATCCCTCTCTCTGCCCTGCTCCAGTCCCTGACAGTCACACAGCGATTGCGTATGACTTTACTGCATGCTGGAACGTAGAGAGTTAAGTCATATTATTAAAAACCATGCAACTAATACGCAGATCTTCATTGTTTGTCTACTCAGTTGTGAGCTCTGGCTTCAAATTGTGAGTATATGCAGGCAATAGTGAAAAATGACTTGTTGGTAATGATAGTGTTAACCACTACCTCTCTCTTGTAATCCTGGTCTATTTATTCCTTATTTCCATACAAACAGAGCTGTTTGTGGAAGAGCCAGTATTTTGAATGTTTGATTAGTACTTCTTCACTCTTTTCCTTTAGGGAAGGTAATTTCTCGGTTTACAAAATGTAAAAATGAAATTATTTTTGTTTTGATGAGTCCTCGCGGAAGCTGATGGGAGTTCCTGTTTCTCCAGCTGTTGTGGCCATAGCTTCTGATACGAGGTTTTTGATAATGCCGTTTTGGAGTAAATGTGCCCCGTCTCTGTACTGCCTCCCTTCTTTAGCCATATCCCAGAGCTGTTGTAACCAGCTCTGTGGTCAGATTCTTCCCTCAGTCCCATTTTCCTTCAAAGCTGATTTAATTATTTTTTTTTCCTTTTGGTTCACATCCCAGCCCTGAAAACAGCTGTACCTCCAACAACTAAAGTGGTGGTGTGTCATGCTGTGGGACTGAAAATGAGCCACAGGGGGCAAAAGAGGTTGGAAATTCTTTAAATTGATATTTCTGTCCTACTTCTTGCATTGCGAAAGGCCAGCCTCAGACCCCTGCTTGAATGGTGGAGACAGTCCCTTCAGATGCCCTCCAGCAAAGCGCTGCATTCAGAACACACAGCTGACTGGTCTGTAGAACATGTAAACGTGGTTACAACCTTCTTCCCTTTAGCAAAGAGCAGAGATGTTCTTGAGGAAATGCTGCAGTTTGGCCTTCCTTTCAATTTGGTTTTGAAGAAGAGCAGGTGAGCTTGTGGCTTTTCTGAAACAGATTGCTAAATCAGGGTGAGGATCAAAGGGAGGACAGGGACGTTACGGTGGGGGTCTGCTACAGCCCACCCGACCAGGAAGACCGAGTGGAGGAGGCCCTCTGTAGACAGATAGGAGCAGCCTCACGTTCACAAGCCCTGGTCCTCATGGGGGACTTCAGCCACCCCGGTATCTGCTGGAGGGACAGCACAGCAGGGCGTAAGCAATCCAGGTGGTTCCTGGAATGCGTTGATGAAGTTCCAGATATGGTACTGTGCGTTGTCTGTACTCACCTGTTGGGGTAGTGTAAACCTGTAAATATATAGCTAAAAAATTCATCAGGGTGAAGGAAGAGCCTTAAAGATAACCAGTGCTTTCTAGAAGGAGGAACAAGAAGCTCTGCTAAACTGTGGAACCAGTAACATTGCCCCACAGTCAGACTATTACAGAATACCAGCTCTAGACGCAGCAGCACAGTCTTCAAAGTTGTATAATAAATCTATAGGTCACAAGGTGTAGAAATATATCTGAAGTATTTTGCTTTGATTTTCATGTTTATAGCATGTACCAAAACCTGAATGGTTATGTATTGGTACCTCTGCATGGTTCTGAATTTTGGAGAAGTCTTGACCTCTACTTCGTAGTTTTGATTCAGGCAACAGTGTAAACACTGAGAGACTGGAGCGTTTGAAGAGAGATGGAGAAGATTTCAGTGGCAATTGGTTGTACTGCAAAACAGTAGAAACGTTTCTGAAAACCAGTCACTCAACTTTAAGACACTGCAGTTTCCTAATAAACAAGGAAAATTACCTAATCTTTGATATTTATGTTTATGGTCCTTACACTGTGACCTAACTCTGCAGAAGAACCGTTGGTCTTTATATTTGCAGCAATCAATAAGCAATACTTCTTCAAGGACAGCAGTAATTTAGAGGCTGTCCATGGGTGGTAGTGAATATGCTTGATTCTGTTGTGGGTGTATTCAAGAAGATGTTTCTTGAAAAGTAATTGGAAGGAGGAGGGTATCTGTCGTTCATTAAGAGAGTAGTTGGTATCTGCTCATCTGTGACTTGACTGCAATTTTCTCTTATCTACAGGATTAATATTTGAGCTTTCAGGAACAAAAAACTGTGTGCATTAGTTTTGCTGGTCAGCAGTATTAACTATATATAAAGTTATAGGAAGGAACTGTTTCAACAGGATGTGGATCCGAGAAGAGGCTGATGTTGAAAAATCACCCTCTGGTATGTCTGTGAACATGGTACCCTCACACAGCATGAGCATGAGAACCATTAATGGGTGCAGGGGTAGAAATGGTGAATACATTTTGGTGTGCCAAAGCATAAAATCTCCTGCTGATGAGTCCTCTGAAATGACCATTTGTTAATGTGGGTGGGGAAGGCACGGGAAGAGGTGAGTCTCCCTCCCCGCTTCTGCTCCAGAGAAGAGGAGGACAATTCTTCATGCCTTTTGAGTGACCTCAGGGATCTGCTCCCACTCCCCTTTCCTCACCCCTAACAAATGGGTGGATGGACTGTGTAGGTCTGTTTTAGGCTTGTGAGGATTCTGGGAGAGAGGGTGTACGTCTCGTGTTTTGTATGGGCTCAGACATAGTGCCACTTTTGTCCCTGAATATCTTAAAAATCTTGTTAAGTTGCTCCTTGGTGATGGTTGTGTAATTCATACACAAACACACTGCCAGCCTCTCTGTTATTTTATTAACAGTGTGCTTGAGCGAGTTCTTGTGTTCTTTGGTATTTACAAGTGACCTGTGGTTTATTGTGTAAGTTGTGGGTCTACTAAATGAAAAATTGATTTATAGTGCACGTGTCAGTTGACTTAAATAATCCTTTTACCAAAAGAATACCATTGACTCCCTTTATAAAATTAAGCAGCTTGGCTTTCTAAGTGTGAGTTATTTGTAACTGGGATCTGTAGACATTGCCTTCAAAGGAATCTAAGTGTTTTGCTCCGTTATAAAGCTTTTTATTAAAGTACCTTCAGTGACATTACCCTTAGTGTTTTTCCCCTTCTTCAGCTGGCCGGGTTGTTCATATTTTGCATATTGGAAAACATCAGGCACAGGGGCTGACTTGCTCAAGGTCTGGTAACACGACTGACAAAGCTGGTGTAGCCCAGGCTCTGCAGTCTCCACCTGTACTTTGGCCACCAAACTGTGTTCCTGCCCAGTCTGTGGTACGAGGAGGGGAAACAAAGGCAGCCGAGAGGGCATCACTCAGCTGACTTCCTTCTTGGCTTCTGGATAACGTTGGGGATAGGTTGGAGGGCTTTGGGAAATCATTAGGCAGAAATCAGTAAAACCTGTTGTTATCCTACTATGTTGTTTTTGCCCTGTAACACTGTCAGTTGGCTTGAAAAACAGGCTGTCGCTCTCTTGCTTTGCCCTGTGTCCCCTGTTCCTATTAAAGTGTCAGTTTCTCTCCATCCCGTGCGGCCTTTCTCGCTGTACTGAATGGTGCGGACTCCTCGGAGCACTGTGGATTAATTCGGTGAATTCCTTGGGCATGCCACCTGCCACTCCTGACTGTTTCATCAAAAGTAGATGGCTTTGGGCTGTTCCCCTTTTCTAAAATCTGAGATGCAGAACCTCAACAGAAGTTTGGCTTGCTTCACACTCAACTTGCAGCTGTTTTTTTTTTCCCCTCATCTCCCAGCTGCGCTATTGAATATGCTGAGTCCTCTGGTTTTGTCTTTCAATTTGCTCTTTCAGCCATACTCCATTCGTGCTCTCGCATAGAGTACTGTCAGTGTCAGGCTTGTGGCTGGGTGGGGGGCTTTCTATCTGTATCTTGTCCCTGGTTTTTCTTTTGGACTTCGCTAGAATTCCAGGAAATCTTTTCTTGGGTGAATTTTGGAGGAGGAAGAATTCTGTTTTGAAAACTACAGGTATCCTTTCCATTAAAAATAGTATTGTTTTCTGGTCTTTATTAAGTTTTTTCCCTGTATTCTACTCTCTTACTTATGTTCATTGCATTTGTTTCTTGCATGACTTCTTCTTCCATTCTTGCCTCAGTTCTCCGCTCTGACTTTTTAAAAATTGTGCTGTTATAATATAATAGGTAAATATACCTGTTTCTTCAGGTATTGGCTAGTCATGCCACAATTGTTCTTTTGGGTCAAAATATTTACTCTATTCCTGTTGTCTTCCTCTTTGAACGTGTTCCAAACCGCAGTCCCCTTGAATTTTACACCCATTCCGGTTTCTCAGGAGTTCCTCTTTCTGACAGGATTAGCTGTGAACACCCAGAGCTTTCTCTCCTTATTTGCTCTGCTGCGTGTTGCTGCTGAACAATGATGCTTTTAAACTATCTTAATCCTCCCGTAGATATAAATCACTTGCTAGGGTTCCCAGTTCCCATAATAATATGTGGTTTTCCAGTGTGTGGGTATTGTCCCTCCAGTCTTTCTTGCTAAACTGTTTGCCTTGATACAGAATCCATTTTGGGATGAGTTTCTGAAAATAATTTGGGATTTCTCAATCTAAACTGGGCTGTTCCTTAATAAAAATCATTCTTAGCCTGAAGCAAGTGAAAAATGTTTTTCTTTTGCCAAATAGGAATGGGAAGCATCTCCTACCTAAGATCCCTGCCAGCTGTGGACTGCATCTCTCTGATGAGCTATTACACTGACCTGTTTATGGAATAAAACAAATGTGAGGGTTCCTTAGGTAATTCTACTTCAACATTAATGGTAAGGGTTCGAGATATACAAATACAGCCTAAAGAATAGGTATTTGAAATATTCTACAAAAAGGCAGGATATTTTCTGGGTTTTTTTGTTGAAAATTATTTTTCTTCCCTATTTCTACAGTTCTGTGCTGTTTGTGTCTGTAACAAGTACTCCACTTGCAGATACGTCAGCTCTGAGCTGGGTTTCAATGGTAACTTGAGAGTTCATTTTATTTACAAATAACTGTGGTTTTGAAGGGAATTCATTAAAATGATGCATTTAGAGTAAACTTTTACTTGAATAACTAAAATCTAATGGCCCAACGTCTTTTCAGACTTCTGATCTTGATCTTAGATACTTGAAAAATTTTTGAAATTTTCATGTTACGAAGTATTTGATGAATAAAAACGAGAGTGGGAAGAAACTTTTTCTCTCTATAGACAGTCTAGCTGTCTAGAGCAGACCCGCACCAGCAATACCTGATTTATTTCTGCTCCTCCAAGTTCCCTTTGATGTGTATGTGTAGCATCTGTGCTAAGTAAAGGGCTCTGCAACAGAGTCATTATGTTGGGGGGGGGGAAGCTCTGTGTGTCTGCTCTTCGTAAGTACAGGAAAGTGAAGGAATTTTGATTAGCCCAGTGCAGTAGCTTTTCAAAGTTTAGAAAAAAATTGAGCTTCTGACAGAAAATGGGAGATTTGGTTTGTATGTCAGTGAAGGCTGTGATTTACAGGGAGAAAATACAGGTAGTTTTCATGACCTTACGTCTTACAGCCCATCTGTGGGCGCTCTGGAAAGTGGTCTCTGCCGTATGAAGGCTGGGAACTGCTTTGAGCCAGAAGCATCTGTTGGCCTACAGGGTCCTGTGGTGCCGTAGGGGATATCTGTGAAGACCTCACTGGCAGAAGCTCTTACAGTTCTTACAAACAAAAAAAAGAAAAAAGGCAAGAAGATTGGCTATGAAGTTATGTTAGCGGCACCTCGTATGTGAACAATACTTCACAGGTTGTGCCTAGTCCTCCCTCGTGCTATTGTAGGAATGTAATTTCTTCTATGTAAAGATGTTTTTCAAAAATGCGTTCATTCATTTTTTCTAAGTTCTTCATATTTGCTGTCATCACTTTCTTCCTATTCCAGCTTCCCACTTCAGTGATTCTGATTAACATTTTCTTTATCTCTGCTGTCTTCTTGGAGGTGAGAATCTGGTGTGTAATAAAATAGTCAAAATGGCCCAGTTGTGCAGTCTTACAGGATTCTTCTGATTGCTCGTGTACTCTGAAGCTTGTGTCCCTGTTTTCAAGAGCTAGTTGAGTAACTGGTCACCTTTGGAAAATCTGGGTGATTTAGCTGTGTTCAGAACATGCTGTGAGTCTGGCTAGAGAAGTGTGCCCATGGGATCTGCTCTCAGCTGTCCTCTTGTCATCCTCCGTTGTGTTCTGCTAGCGAGTGTCTGGCCTGGCCTTGGCCTTGTGGCAGAAACACTGGACAGATCATCAAAATGCCCTTGAAATACTCTGTTCCCTCCTTTGGAAAAGGAGAGCGAAGCCAGGATGGTGTCCCCAGGTGTGGTGGGCTTTGCCTAGGTTGGACCCAAGCTTTGAGTCCTTCTCGCTTGTTCCGTGTGGAGGCAGTGACTGGGTCCATCGCCACATCGAGGTGTTGGTCATGTAGGTGGTGTGCCATTTGGGGGGTGTTGCTGCAGAGGACAGGGCTGGTCCCGGTGGCTGCCTGGCCGAGGCTGCCATTCACACAGCGGCAGCGTGGCCACCGTGACAGAGGTTCCCTGTGACATGAACTGAAAGGTGCTCGTCCTTCAGAGTGCTCGGCGTTCTCAGGTCCTGTTGGGTGAGCTTCAGATAAACAAGAGCGAGCTGTTTGACCTGTGCCCAGGGCACTGGAGTGACTGAGGAGGAGGAGGAAATAAAATCCACGTGTCCCAGTGTGACCTTGCAGGTAGAGCCCTGGACTCCACCTGTGCTTTCAGCGCACGCTGGTGGCCATAAAACCCGAGAGAATGTTCCTTCACAAGGACTTTTTGATTGACTCTGTAAGCTTCCATTTTAACTTCAATTATATTTATATCCCTTTGATTATTTCAAATAGTTATTTGGAAGAGATTAAAATAGCCCAGCTTCCAGAGGCACTTGCATTGAAATGAAAAATAGAAGAAATAAAAAAAAATTACAAGTTGGAACCATGCTCACTGTGTTGTTTGTGTACATCTTTCTTCCCATTTCCAAGAATTGCATCTCATACCCAATTTCTTTTGCAGTTTTGTTCAGTGGAGGGACTGCTGTATGTCAGCCATGCTAAAGGGCAAGTGATGGAGGCAAGTACTAGTTTATATATTCACAGTTATCTAATATTGTTTTTGACAGTTTCTCCTTTTGAACTGTTTTGTTTCCCAGTGCTGCTGTGAAATAATTGCACAAATTAAGGACTATATTGGCATGCTCTGGGATGTAATAATTTTATAACATCTGCTCAATGTGACTGTATATGGAATTGTTAATTTTGTCCCTGATGTGTTGTATTTTTGTATGAATAAGAAATGTCTGGTTTTGAACTTCATGCTATAAAGTTACTCCATTTCCTCCCTCAAACAGAATATAAAGGTTGTTATAAGTGGGGAAGAAAACAAGCACAAAACTTGGATCCCAATGAAAATAAATGCGCTGATTAATTCTGCCGATTCAGTTCTTCAAATTTATGAGTAGTTTTTTCCCCAAAAGTAGATACTAGGACAAATAAGTAGTTTTAAGGATCTTCATACCAGATAGGCAATTTGAAAAGCCCTTTCAGGCTCAGAGCAGACTCATTGTATGGAAAGCTGAGGAGGCAGATGACCACGGAGCTGCCTGTAGGAGCCTCTTAAAGATAAGATAAAGCCGAGAGTCAGTGTAATTTCAGAAATCAGCTGCAGAATACCCAGGGGGAGCAGTGACCCCTTTGTGAGCTCACTGTGGGCTGGTTTATTTCAGGTTGGTTTGTAAATTGACACAGGGCTAATTGAAGCAGGTTAATGGTTTCCAGCAGGTAATGCGTGGAACTCTCGTTAGGCTGAAGTGGTGCTCATTAAGATGAGCAGTGTTACCAGTGGTAATCTGGATAGAAAGCAGGCAGGAGAGCAAAAAGATGCCAGTTAGACAGTATATTGGGCATCTTTGATATGAACTACTGTTCTTCAGTGAGTCCTGACTGAAAAATGAGCACTGAGGGAATTAGTTAAAATGAGAAAGGCAGTTACGGGTCAACTGTCAGGTTTGTATTTTATACACCAAATAATTTTGGGACTCTTGCCTTTGAGCCAGTGAGGTTTGTTCACTGAACCATTTGGTCTGTTGGATGAAAAGGAAAATCTAGTTTTGACTTCTTTTTTTTCCCCAAAAGTTAAATTGAGTGGAGACCTGCAATTCAACTTTCTGGAAAACCGGTTACATAAGAAAAAAGAAATATTAAGAAAGAGTGAGCTCAAAAGTCAAAGCACAATGCTAGTCATAAAGGTACTTGAAGTCATTTAAGAAAGTCTTAAGTATGTAAAAATAAAAAGTTGGTTGCACATTTTTTTGATTCTGCCACACAATTTCTGCATGAATATGGGTAAATAAGGGTAAATTCTGGGATGTAGTTTATTACTTTGCATTTAATGTGTTATTGATTAAACTGGCCAATATATTTAGACTCAATGCTTTTAACATGTTCAAAGTACTGAGCTAAAATCCTGTATGATTCCAGTGTTTTGCTTTCTGTAAGTACTGAATTTCATCTTGCCTCCAGCTGATAGCAACGACATTTGAAAAAAAGAGTGTGAGGCAGCTCTTCTGATATTTTTGGATGCCAATTTGGAAAGCGTTTTGGAATATCTGTTTAACCCATTGTGTCAGGTTTCAGATGCACAAAATTGAGAGCGCTCTAATTGGAACCTCAATGCATTATGTTTCTGCAGCTGTTTTAAGATAAAAATGAATGCTCTGAAATCCCAAACATGCGTTGCATTTAAAATAAAATGTGGTTTTTTTAAAGCACAGGCTGCTTTCTGCCAAGATTGGGGTAGACCTCTGTGATCTGGTTTCTGTATTTATAGAAGCCTAATCAAAGCTTTCTCCTGCAAGAAAACAATGATCAGCTTCCGAGCATGTGCTCTCGCGGTGCTGATGTGAACCTTTCACATCGTGTGTCCTCCCTCGCTGCCTCCCTCCCCTGCTGCACCCCTCCATCCGCGCGTAGCCGTGCCGGTGCCCGGCCGCCTGGTCCTGCCGCTGCCCGCTGATGGGTCAGGCTGAGTGCTCCCGCAGCGGCGCTGACTGCTCCCCTCGGCCTGAGGCTGAGCTGCGCGTACGCGGTGCTGCTCCCTCTCAGATCGGTTGCTTAGTCTACCTTTAAAAGGGCATTTTTGTTTTCTCTGAGAACTGTGGACAGACTATGCCAACTGAAACCATTTCATTTGACTGTTCTTGCTTGAAGACAGATTTTCACATCTAGTTTCCAGTGCCATCAGCGGATGTTGGCAGTAATAAGCCACTTCTTACTATTTGGAAATGCATAACTGATTTTGGAAATGTTCTGTTTTCTTGCATATATTAAATACTGTGAAGTTAGGCATTCTACAGGATAACCAGGTAGGCAGAGCAGACGTTACTTTTGAAGCACAAATTATCAGGTTCTTGTCAAGGGACAAAATTAATTCTGCCAAGGAGACTAACATGCTCTTCAGAAGTTTAACCTCACGTTCTGTTAGACATGATTATGGGCTTTTTCTTAATAAACAAAACCCCACTGGTTTCTCCCTGCTCCTCCCTCTTTTGAACAGCTTTTCTACCTTTCTTGCTCTCCTGTACCCTTTCTGCTGGGCTTCTTCCCCAGGGCAGCGACTGACTTGTCTCATACCGGCTTTGGCTTCCGCGTACAGCCTAGGTGCCACTAATGCCACACCGAGGGATGCCTGGAAAACTGATACGCTTTGTTTTGTTAATGGCATGTTTTGCGCATTGGATTTTTTAACCCACTCCTTTCTGCATGGATGTATAATAATGACTCTTTTGTTTAACATTAGATAAGCATGAGATCACCGTGGCACAGCTGCATGTGTAGTCACTCTTGAAGCAATTGCACACCTAATTGGCTGACAATCTTGGCATTTTTAAAACAAGCGCAAGCCTTTTAAAGACAGGGGACGTATTGATGTATGACTAGTCAAATAAACCTGTTGGGTGTCATCAATGGAGCCCTCTGGCACTGAACAGTTGTGTGATGACCCTGATCCTGGAGGCAAATCCCAAGATCAAGAGACCAAAAAACAACATGAATCAGAGCAAAAATTGTCCAAAATAACCCATAATGCTTTGGAGAACATTAATGTGATTGGTCAAGGCCTGAAGCACCTTTTCCAGCATCAGCGCAGGAGGTCGTCAGTCTCTCCGCACGATGTGCAGCAAGCTCAGGCTGATCTGGAGCCTGACATGGATTTGGAAAGCCAAAGCGTCTGTGCTGACATTGATGGTGTCTCCACCCACCCCACAGCTCTGAACCGGGTGCTTCAGCAGATCAGAGTGCCACCTAAAATGAAGAGAGGGACGAGCCTGCACAGCAGGCGGGGCAAGGCAGATGCCCCGAAGGGGAGCCCGCAGATCAACAGGAGGTCTGCCCAGGATATTCAGTCAGGCCGGCCCAGATCGTCCTCTACTACGGATGCTCCCACAAACTTGTCTGTGATGGAGATTGCTTCTTCTGTCTGTGTAGGTGGAGAGGAGGCCGCAGCAGCAGCAGTAAGTTACTCAGATTTACCTTTGGTCTTTGTCATCTCCTTGTATGTTTTCTTAAGCCGTTTGAATCTTGTTTTTCAAAGCAAGTTTCTTTTAGCAAACACTAATGCTACTGTCTTCAAAAGCTTCTTCAGTGGTGAAGCAAAGAGCTTAAAAGATGCAAGCATTAGTCATTTTCTCACATGGCAGGTGGCTTATTTTATATGTATTTGATCAGTGAAATGAGAGCTACTTTTGAAACACATTGGGTTGGTTGGATGGCACACCACAGTCAAACAAGGAGTGATGGGAAGAGCAGCAGCCCGAGCAATCCTCCGTCACAGCTGTTACCTAGTTCCTGCAGCAAAACCTTGCCTTACGTCGATGGCTTTTAATTCTCCTCTTGTTTTATTGTGTATTTTATAAAAGAGAGAAATTCCAGTTTGAGTGACTGGTGCTGTTGAGAGGCCCTGGGAAGACTGGCTGCAGCCTGCAAGCAAAGGGCCGTGCCGGGTGGACTGCCTCTGAGAGAGGTCAGCTTGGCCACTGTGCGGATGGAGGTCACGCTCTCCCTCTGGGTTGGTCTAGCCCCTGCGCAAAAAGCGTTCACCAAAATGGCGGTCTGTGTTCTGTGACATGTTCTTGCAAAGCTATGCATATCAGCTTATAGATGATATCAAGAGATAGTGGTTTCCTTACCATTTCTCTTCTTTCCCAGGTCAGTTTAGTTGAAGCACTTGGGTTTTTTTGAAAAACTAGGTTTCTGATTTAATTTGAGCCGTAACCTATGTTTTCCTAAAAATCTTTGCAGGGTTGTTCATTGGAGGACAAATCCTTTGACAAAGACAGGAAGCACTGTGAAACTGATTTCTGGTCCATATACTCTTAATTAAAGAGGGTCTGACCATGACTCTTGGACCAAGAGAAACAATCCTGCTGGTGTTTGATGCTGTTGAGCTAGTACAGCTCTGAAGCTCATGTAGATCTTTCGTTATGAAAATTTGTTCTCATATACTATGGTTTCTTTGATGTTGGCTAGATGACAATGGATTGCGGCTGAATAAGGTCTCCTCAGTCCTGTCTGGAGGTTGCTTCACCTTGCCGCTGCAGCAGGATTGTTCCCTTGTTGAATGTTGTTTTCCTCACCTTAGAGCCTACTTTTAAATACTCCAAGTGAAAACCTTTTCAGATTATTCGGCAGTATAATATTCTTTCAATGTATTTCCCTGATAGTCATCTGGAAATTAGCATATCTTGCATTTATAGATGGTAATTACAAGGTATTAGCATAAATTACGATATCATTATAAGGCAGTGAGTGAAGTTTCCTCTTGGGAGAAGCATTGGAGGAGACTTCCTGTAGCCGTATCTGAGGTTTTTGCTTCTTACCAACAGTTAAAAGAAGAGAAATAGTAATAAAGTAGTTAGGAAAAGCATACACTCTTCTAGGATGGGGTAACTTTGTAATTGAGCTGTGCCAATTCAGGTTATTTGTGTGCTGGCTCTCTTTTCGTTGTGAGTGAACTCATGATCTTTGTTTCAGCAGAATTTGGGGGGAAGTTGGTAGTTTTCAGAGTTTGTACCCATATCCAGCAACTTAAGTTTAGGAAGTAAGCTCTGGTTTGTTGGTTTAAAACTGTGGCTGCTTTACTCTGTGTGTGAGCAGGGAGATTGAATAGGCCTAACCGTATGAGGTAAGGAATATGGGAAGAGACCTGGAGTGGGTTGTCCCACCTATGTCAGCTGGTCTGGGGAAATGTTACCGCCTTTGCCTAAATCAGTGGTCTCCAAAGGGGGTGTGCGCAAGGCAATCCGCTGGCGTGTGGGAAGAGAATATTTTTTTGTACCATTAATAATTAAAATAATTTTTGAAATAATGTTTTTAAAATTTCTTTTCCTTTTTAATTTCAATTTTTGTGTGTTTTATAATGTACCTAATATATTAGTTCAGTAGTACATATATATAATTTATAAATAAATATACATGTATTGGCAGTCCGTGCTCCAAAATTTGGAAACTGCTGCCCTGGATGAATTGTGTCACTTGGCAGGAATGGCTGGAAAAATGAGAAGTATTAATCTGGTAGCAGATGTTGTAGCAGAATGCAGTTACTATGTGTGAGAACAAATTTAGGCGTCAATTTTTGGTAGATACGGCCTCCGATGACTGAGAAGCAGCAGCTGTAGCTGTTTGTCCCGTTGAGCAGCATTTTCCCTGAGCGGTGGCTCTTCTGCTGCTTAACCCGTCGTCTCTCGGGGTGGACGCGGGAGCGCTCTGGTTGCTGTCTGCTGTGTCCGCAGCTGTGTGTGCTGGGACTGGAGGAACGGGCACCCTTCAGCCTTTCTGCCCTCCGCATTTAAGAGAGAAGGGAGGGACTGGAGTCTGAGAGAGGAAAATGAAATGCGTGTGAGGAAAGGCCTTTTTGGGGACTAAACCATCCAGAGACCTCCGTGACCCTCTGTAGAGGTTAGTGCACTACCAGCTGCGTTTTAATATTTGCATATTGCACCACTTTTCTGGCAGGCGATAAAGATGTACGCTGTGGTTTAAAGTGGCATAACCAAGGAAGTGCTGCCTTGGCTTTGGTCACGCTTTGGGGAAATACCACTTTGTCTGATGTCAAATTTGGGCATTTTGATCTGGTGGAGAAGCTTTGTACAGCATTTATGGTGTGCCCCAGCCCACCTCAAAGTTGAGTTTTGCCCAAGACGATTTTCCTTTGTGGTAACGAACTGGGGGTGTAGTGGGGAGAAGAGGGGAAAGGCAGTGAGACCTGACCGCAGTCTCTGGTGAGCGTTGGGAGCACAGCCCCGGGGCTGTCGGGATGGCTTTCGGAGCAGCGGCTGAAGATTCCTATGTACCTGGGCAGAAATGAATCTTCTAAAAACCTTTGGAACATGAGAATGGAAAATCTGATGTACTTGGTGTTTTTAAATGTAGCTTGCTTGCTTACAAACGGCTGTTGCAGGCAAGTGGCAGCAGCAATCTCCCCCGTGCATACGAGCAGGAGCGGGTCAGTGGGCTGGTGTGTGATGTCTGGCTGCCGTCCCTCTGAGGGGTGTCTGCAGGCTGCGGACCCTCCGTCGCAGTGGTGGTCCCTCTGAGGGGTGTCAGAGGGCTGTGGACCCTCCGTCTCAGGGCAGAGGAAAGCTGTGGAAATGAAGTTAATGCAGTCCAGCAGAGCTCCTCTCTCGCACGATACAGAGCACGTGTGCTGCTTCGGGACGTAATACCTCACCCCCCTTAGCCTGACTCCCCCAGTTCCTCTGTCTGCTTTGGAACTGCTTCCTGATGCAAATTCTGAAAAACAGGGGTGCACTTGTAGAATTTGAGAGTGCCGCAATGTTTGTTGATACAGCTCTGAGTTTTGTTGTATTTACTTTTCCACTCTGGTTCTGTTTCTTAAAATCTCACTTAATTGTCTTTTAGATCACCTAAAAAAAGAGAAAAGCCTGATGAAAAACAGCTGCACAGAAATAAGTGTCATCTTATCTATAAAGTAGAGTGAATAAAATCTTGCTTACTGGTCCTTTCCTCTGTAAAGGTACCTCATTCCTATAACAGGAAGGTGTAAGACTTGCCCTGAGTTCACTGCAGCTGTGGCTTTGCCCCTGTTACCGAGTGTGGGCTTTCTCCGCTTGTAACCCTGTTCCCCTTTGTAGCACTGACGGTATTTAAACAACGCTTTGGAGCTGCCAGTATGCTCCCCGGGCAGCGGGACACAGCCGGTCAGCAGCACACAGCAACTGACCACAAAAAGGGGTCATGCATTCCTGTAATGAGAGCAGCAGCGCTGGGGAAAGGTTTAAGACTTGATATCATCTGTTCAAGTAAGGAGTGGTACTGCTTTTTAGCAACCCGTTCAGTCACCTCCTGATAGGTAGCTACGGACTGGGACAGCATTTGTGAAGGCCCTTCGAGTTGCAAAAACAAAGAGTCAGCGGGATTTCAAATTGCTTAGAAAAAGGATTGTTTTATTACACATATTTTTATTTAAAGTAGATTATGTTGATGAAGGAGCCAGAGGACCATATAACAAAGTAAATTTAGGTATCATGACTACTCTAAAACTTTATCTGTAATACCAATCATCTTGCAAAGAACACTTTTATTTTCATAAAGCAGTATTTTGTAGCTACATGTAAAGTTTACCCATTCTTTTAACTGCTGTTAGTTTCAATACTACTCTTGCATGTTTTCTTTGGTGAAAAATGACTTAAAATGGGGCACAAAAAAAGGGTTTTTTTAACATAACCAAGAAAAAAAAACCATAGTTAAATCAGCTCTCAAGTTTGTTATTAGTTTAGTCAAGTTTTCTAAAAGACAATGTGTGTTCCTGCTGCTCCTTTAGCATTATTGCAATTTCAGTGTTTGAATGTTTATGCTTGATTATTGGCTTTTGTTAAATATAACGTTTTGCCCAGAGATAGGATGAAACAGGATCTTTCTTGATTGTGCGTAGTCTTCAGTGGGCTCAGGAGCCGTGACTGCCCTCAGACTCATCAGCCTTTTCTGAGTAAGTGAAAGGCAAAAGCCTCGAGTCATATAAGCTGCAGTTTACTTCAGAGATTTGACGTGCCTGAGCGTGCACTCAAGCCGGGGCAATACTGCTTCTGGCTGTGCACTTATTTACACATGTAGAATTACAAGATAAATATGGCCTGTTGTTTAACAGCATTAAATTCAAGATGCAATTAGATGACCCATTGCTCGCCTTATTCAGCATTTTGCAGTTGTACTTTCATGTGTTGTAAATTTTTTTTTTCTTTTATGAAAAAGGCTTTGGGATTAAGTCATCTCAAATACAGTTTTTCCCCACCCAAATCCTGCCTGAAACTTTCTTGTATCTTCAAGGAAGATGGGTGCATGCATAAATTGTAAATGTGTCTGTAACCAGCTTCAGCTGTGATCGGAGTTGATAAGTGTCTGAAGGAACATCTGGTTCCTGCCTAATGATGGTGAGACAAACAGATGCTCTAAATAACCAAGAGTTTAAAAAAGTGGGGGTCCCTATTGCTCCCCCCCAAAAAAAAAGAGTGAGAAAGACTGACTTCTGCACTAATGCTATGAAATCTACATAATTTTGGGAGCGATAATAGTCACATGAGCTGCCTTGGACTTAACTTGCATAGGAAACACAGTAGAAATGGAAAATACAAATGCCTGGGTTTGTTGTTTTGTTGTTTTTTTTTTTCACAGAGGAGGACAGAATGTTGTCTGTTCGATGTGCTATGAAAAGCACCATGTGTGGTGTGGTATTAACGTAATATCGTGCAGTTACTCCAGTCTGAGACACACTACCTGAGCTATGGCATGTGTCTGTCGGGATTAGGCATAAAGGGTGTTGATTCCGCTTGAAGTTACACATTAATGGCAGGCAACTCGCAGGTGAAGTGCAGGTGCTTATACAGCTTTAAATAACACATGACGGCTTTTACTGAGTTCACAGCATAAAGATGTAATGCATTTAAAAATGAACTGCATGTAAATTTAAAATCGCTGATACAATTACTAGCAGAGCTTCTCGCTTTACGATTCAGTGAAATCGGGAAAGCGTGATGCAGCTGTTTGCTAAGTCAACCTTATAAAAGCCATCAGTGGTTTTGGCATTTGAGAAGCTGGCTTAGCATTCGGTCTGCCACGCTGTCATAACTTTTGACTAAATTAATGAATTTCTGAATTGCTAAAACTATAATTCCTTGTTCAACAATTTGTATGGCAAAATTAGTTACCACACAGTTCAAATGGTGGAGTCAGTAAAGAGCCAGGTAAAATCTGAAATTATTAGAGAAAACTTAAATGCAACAAGTATGAAGTTAAATGTGAACTTTAAACGCTTTAAGTTATGAGACATCTGAAGTTGTTTCACACAGTGTTACTTTAACCTTAAATTTTCCTAATTTATTTCATCTCATTGAGACTAAATTACTTAATGAAGCTTAAGAAATAGAAATAATTTATTTAAAATATCTAGCAGATAAGATTCTCTGATGAGGCTTGAGAGTCCTCTGGACCCCTGGCTTCGACTGGAGTCTGTATTGATTGGGGATACAGCAAACCTTCACTTGATTTTTTGTTTGATTGTTTGTTTCATATTTACTTTCTCAAGGCTTTGCCTATTTGTCTCCTTCAGCTCTTTGTGACCTTATATTTTAAATAAGTTTTTTCCCCCCCCCCCCCCCCNCCCCCCCCCCCCAAACACTACCAATTTCACTTCCTTGATTTTGGTTTTTGCTGATGACAGTGAAGAAATCCTGAGTATTTCCTTTGAAATTCTTTAAGAATTAAATAAATTCAACTATAATTAGAAAAATGTCACTGAGCTACAGCATTGATCTGTCTGTTGTGAACATACGGGCTATTTAAACAAGAAGGACAAAGAAACAATGTATATAACAGAGAAGTGATTTAATAATGACAAAACCTGCGTACCATAGGAACTGCAGGCATACAATATAATTCTCATTTTTTGCATTCATGTCTCCTGCCACCACTGGATCTGCTGGCGCCGCTCGCCGGGGCGATGTGGCCTGTTTTGGCCTCAGTCGACGTGTGCCGTCGCTTGCGGAGCTGCTCTGCCCTGTGGGATGCGTGAGCTGTCGGAGGCTGCCGAGAGCCGCCCTGCTGGGTGCCGCTCTTCCAGCAGAATTCCCCCTCTGCTCCCCCTTCTTTCTTGATTTCCCTCCCAGTGTTGCGATTTCTGTCATTTAGAAGAGGCAATGGGCGCTGTGTTCTCTCGCAGTGGTGGTGGTGTCGCGCTGTGGTAGGGCGCAGCTGGGGCAGAGATTCCCGTTGGCGGTACGGCGTGCTGCGCTGCCGCGTGCCGCTGCACAGCCCGGGCTCGGTACGTCGGGATCTGCCTGTGACCACAGGAGCTTTGCAGGAATTCAGCGGACTTGGAGCGCTGAGAAATTCGCATTTAGGTGTATTTAATTAGAGGCTTTTCAAAGGCTGTGGGGGCTGCTGTGAAGTTGTCGGTGGTTCTCATTGGAGGGGCAGGGACATTGCCCGTTCCAGAGCGTTTGTGGACGCGGAGCAGCAGGAGCTTCTCTCGAGAGTTCCCTGCTGAAGCTTGAGGCCCGTTAAACACATCCAGACTATTTCCAGATCTCCCATTTTTTGCGGAGCCAAGCCCAGGGCTTATCCTCCTGTCTGAGGCGAGGCTGCGCAGTGATGGCGGTTTGTGCTTGACTCTGCCTACAGAAATGCTGTTCTGAGCTAAATTAATGTTTGTGATTTATTTGGTTACTCAGTTGGTCCTGCTGGAAACTGCTACACTTGGTGCTGTATCTGAGATGCAGTTTAAAGAAAGGAAAAAACCCTCATCTTTATCAGCATGGCCATGTCCACGAGGTAAGTGGCACAAGTGAAAAAGAAATGTTGTAATTAAATTTCCTGGCACACTCAGAAGCTCAGGGCACAGGGGCACGGGGCGACTGTGCCAGGCCAGGGCTCCGAAGAGCAGGAGGAACCTGGAGTGAGTGGTGGACCCCGAGTTCCCCAGGCTGCTCTGCAGAGTGCCCCTCTGGGGAGGAGGTCTGGTGCCCGCCTGATGCACAGAGCGCTGGGCATGGGCTCCTGCAGGAAAGGGGCTAAAGGAACGGTGCTGATGCTTTCTGGTCTCATCTCCAGTTTGTCTGTCACCATTTAAATTTCTGAAAGCCCTCACCTGCTACCACGCTCCTATCACCATTGTTTTTCCTTTCTTTTTTTTCCTTGGTGTGGTTGTTCCAACTGTATGAGCCAGACTGAAGTCTTCTTTCTTCGTGTGCTGGGCACAATTTTATAATTAATATTGCATTTTTAAAAATACCTGCAGCTGATGTCTGTCTGTCACTCCTGGTCCAGAGTTTCTGATGTGCTGCAGATTTCTCATTAGGCTTCATCCTTCCTTTTCCTGGAGGTTCCTCTGTCTCCAGCCTGCTTATTTCACATGGCAGGGTCAGTTTTCAGGTGTATCCTGACAAGGTATACACCTACACTTTCCTTTTCATGCTTATAACCCCATTACATCCCCCCACTTAAACGCACTGCCAGGAGGTTTCGGAGATTAATCTCCTCAGAATACTGGTTCCTTAGCCCAAGAAGGGGTTTTGTTTGGTTGCTTTGGATTTTATTTTTCCCTCCTCCCCATGTTTTTTGTGTGGATGCTGCGAAGTTTTGGAGACAAGAGTCCTTATTTCTTGTTTGTTCTGCAAAGCCCCTGGGACTGGGTTGGGAGCAGCGCGTCCCGCAGGTAGCGGGGTCAGGCGGGAGCACTCGGTGCGCTGCCGCTGCTGGTGACAGAGACAGCGGAGCTACTGGTTAGTGTGTTGATGTAATTTAGAAGAGGTTCTCTTGCCATACCAACAAAAGCACAATAAAGTCTCCTCTGTGTCTTTACAGCACTAGTTTATGTGAAGAACAGGGTTAAGGCTGGGGGAGCTGCCGGGGTTTATCGGGGAGGGGATAGTCCCTTTCAGGTAAAGGTCAGAGCTGTGGTACTATTTTAACTTTGCTGGTAAACAGGTAACCTTATCTCAGGTTTGTATGGCTCTCCAAAATAATGAGTACTGGCTGAGCCTGATTCTGTGTGGTGCTGAGATCCCCTGAGCCCAGTGGGAATTAAGGACATTGAGGACTTTGTGGCATAAGGGAGAGTAAATTCTAAATCCTCTGCACACAAAATATTTTTAGTTCATGGTATTGTTCCATTCTCTGTTCTCTCAATTTGTTGTTGAAATAAAAGGGCAAAATGTTATCCCAAAACCACAGATTGGATTTGTTCTAACACCTCATTTACATACATTTGCATGTGTAATAATCCTGCTGCTTGTTGTCAGGCTTTGTATAGAAACTGAGAAATGAGATTGTCATAGCATGGAAAATAATGTAATAATTAAAGTCTTACCAAGATACTTCACTTGGTCTTGTATTTCAAGCAGCCTACATTTAAATATTTTTGCATAAATCTTTTCTTGTAGAGGCAGCCCACAGAGTGGAGAAATCAGGATCGTGGTGGTTTGAAAATGATTGCGCCTGCATGGGTCTCGTTTTGCCTTACTGTACTTTCAGAGGTCTTTGTGGGGTAATGAGTTATATGTGAAGACGTGGACAGACAGAACAATATCCAGGTTCCAGAGATACAAAAGCAGCGGTGCAGCGGTACTTTCTCACTTTCGGTGAGAAATTAAGTCTGCGTGAACTTTTATCAGTGCCGTGAAGGTGACGGCAGTGCCCACCCGCGGCATCGCGTCACCCTGCAGTTCGTTGTGGTGATGGGTAGCTGAAGGCTGGTGTCTGCTTTCATAACGAGCCGGGATTTCTGAGGGGTGTCCTGCTCCCGTCCCTGCTGGCAGGAGAATGTGTGAGAATCAGCAATGAAGGCAAGTGTTACCCTCAAGTCTTACCATAATTTTAGCAGGAGTAAGGATGCGTCGGGCGCTGTCAGGCAGTGGCAGCGCTGCGGTGCCGAGTGGCTGCCTCGCAGAAGGTGCCGTGCGATGACCTGAGTGTTTCTGTCCCTCAGGACGGGGTTGGAGGGCTCCATGAGGCCGTTCCTTATGCCTCCCTGTCCCCAACCCGAGCGCGGTGGTTGTATCCTTCTCTCTGACAGCTGAAACATTATTGGTGTGCTATATCTGGACAGTAAATATACTTTAACCAGTCATTTTCTTTAGGTTAGGTGACCAACGTGCAGAGCAGAAGTGTGGCAAACAGCCGGTAGGTAACAATGGGATATGGGAGGAATAAAGTCGGAATTACCTCAAAGAAACAAAACCATTAAGAGTGTTAAAATAAGGGAACGGAAAAATGGAGGAAATCACACTCTTTTTAATTGAAAGAAGAGTAAAAGACCTATCCACTTCTACTAGAAGGACTGGCATTTGTGTAGACTCCCATGCTGGAGTAACGAACCCTTTTGACATTATCAGGGTTTGGTGGGAAAAAAAATAGAAGATCAATCTTTTTGAAATAGAAATAATTACAGATGTGCAACACCTTGGTTTTTTACCGCTGCAATCCTTATATGGTTTGCGGCCATGGGGACTTAGACGCCAAGCATGGGTGTTCGAGCAGGGCGGTGTGAGGTCACTATTCATTCAGGGTTTCTGTTCAGTGAACTGCTTTGGAATGTTCGGTGGAAGCCCTTGGCTGACACCTTCTGGTATCACTAAGAAGGCAAACCAACTAAGAATTAATTTTGTATCAAATTGTTCAGTGGATTTGCACCTTTTTGCCTCCATAGGCCCAAACATTTACAGGTTGCCATTTGCTTGCCTCGGGGTTACAGGAGTGATCAGAAAAGGGATTTCTGCCCTGCAGTGAGATCCCCGTCGGGCAGCTTTCCGAGGCACCGCTCGCTTTGCTTCTGCTGCGTCCTGATGGGACTTCCTCTGTCCCCATCTGCTTTCCAGTTTTGATGATCAATTTTCTTAAATATTTCAAGTATCTTTGGATTTTGCTTAACAGCTTAAATCTATATTCTGTTACCGTCCACATTTTAAAAAATGACTACAAATGCTTCTGGAATAACAGTTTCCAGTCATTAGTTTGCAGACTCCTCATTATTTTCCAGTGATGATGTTGACCCCATGAGTATCAAAAGCCTACTAGCAGTAAGCTTGCTTTTCTTAGTTACTTCTAAGGTCTCTTTTCAAGTGGTCTGCAAGCAACGTGGTAACATAAACAAGGGAGCAGATTCAACTGCGCTGCCCTTTCAATGTATGTAGCAGAGCTGGGGAAGAGTGAACGGTTTCCTTTCAACTGTAAACAGGCTTTTAAAGCAGTAATTTATTTGCCAGAAACATTTTTCACAAATTCTTTTGTCCTAAATACTGCAATACATCTGGGACAACCACCTGTGAAAAGACAAAAGATGGAGTTTTTTATAACATTAAAACCATGTGGAAAGTCTGCTGTGGCTATAAACAGTATGTCTTACATTTATAAAAGATCACTTGGGCTTTAATCCATTTCTCAAAAGGAGCAAGCAGTCGTCTTGACATCACACTGTAGTGTTTGCTCTGCCATTCAACTTACATAGGTGGTAAATGTTTTTGAAATTTTTTCATAACGGATGCTGAGTAAAACATTCTGTAGCTTTGGCCATAAAGGACTGGTTTTATATTGAAACTGATATTTGTCATATAAATAGATCAGGTTAGTAACAGGCCCTTCTGGAAACAATATATATGATTTTAGTTCCAGTTTCTGCAGCTGAGTCTTGTTAGAACAGCACTAACCTTGTGGCGCTGCTGTACCGGGAGAGCTTTAACTCACTGGGGAGGGTGAAGTAGGAGTCCCCCACATGCCGGCAGCGAGGCGTGCGGGAACCTGGTGGGTTTGTGCATGAGGAGCATTTCAGGACAGGGGTGATTTGTTCTCTTTCTTAGACCTGGTGCTGCAAACCCCTGGAGCTGTGGGTCTGGGCTTCCAGCAGGCAGGATGGGGGGGGCTGTGCAAGGAACGGGGCTGCAGCGTGGGAGCCGCCACTGCCGCCCTCCTGCCCGCGCCGCAGCGTGCAGCCCCAGTGATGCCGTGTACGGGGATAGGGTTGCCTCGTTTGCATCTTGCAACAAGATAAGATACTGGCAGGTCACTGTTCTGGCTTAATTGCAGATTGAGATAGGTCAGGAGTAGGCTGAGGGTTGTTCCACAAGATCAGCAATTAATCTTGGGTTGCCTAATTGCTGTGAGAGACCAGGCGGTACCAGGCACTGCTGTTCCCCGCATGGCAACAGTGACCTTTGTGGAGCTGACAAGTGGCCTTAGGCTCAAAGTCTTATTTATGGGCAAAGAGGACACACGTTATGTATAAGGAGAGCCAAGAATTTAATGTTGGTATAATTGAAACCTTAAGGGTCTAATCATTATTAGTCCTCATCTAATTGTTACAGAAAAATAATAATAATAATAAAAATGCTGTTAAAATCATTATACAGGCACTTCTTGGTTTATAACTCCTTTCTTCTGGTTATGCTTGCCCTTCCTCTGCTCCCCTGAGTGCTACTGCTGGTGGTTTCTCTCCGGTCAGGGTGGAGGTGTGCGGGTGTTTCAGTGGGTTGTCAATGTCAGGAGTCCGTCACTGTGTGGAATTCAACATTCGGGTTGATGGTTCCTTCTTCCTCACACCAGGATGTACTTGGGGTATTTTTTTATATGTTTGCAGACACACGTTTAGACCTTTCTCTTTCTTAATTGGCCTGCAGCTCTGTGGGCATCCAGATTTACTGTGTGTGGTGCCTTTTCTGTGTATCACATACTGTGTCTTTGTTCCCCCCCCTCTCCCCCCGCAAACAGTTTTCTGCAGCTCCACATTGACATTTCTTTAATGGACCGCTGGCGAGGTGTTTGTAGCTGTGAGGTTCCCAACGCCGGTCTGTGCCCTGTCTCTTACCAACCTGTGCCTGCGCTCCTCTGTGTCGCATCCTACATCTCTGCTTGCCGCAGCCCCTCCTGTCGCGATACAGGCCTGTGTTTCATCGCCCTGCATCAGCACTACGGAGCGAGAAGTGCCTCGTTCCATGTAGAAAGGCTGCTTGCCGCTGCTGGCTATATGGAACTGTGGTGGTACCTCGCGATGATACACACAAGTGAGGCAGATCAGCCACAGACACCTGGTCGTGTGGGGAAATCGCGGTCACAGCCAAACCAGGCGGGAAAAAGCCGCAAGCGGGTGAAGGAAAGTTCTGGCAGAGCCATCGTCAGTGCTGAGGCCGTGCAAACTCAGCGCAGAGCCTGCGGCGCATCACTGGCCGTGGCAGTGCTGTGTTACCAGTCTACACAGTGACTGTGGCTCTCTTTTTTTTTTTTTTTGTTTTGTTTGACTGTTAATTATCTGAATACTGCTTATATTAAGAAAGAAAATAAAGGTTAGTAAGATTTTACATAATATTTACTATTGCTACAATGCATAACTCAATCCAGTCTCAGACAATGTATTATTATTCCTTGGGTTACCATATAATTTAAACTTCACCTCAGAGGAACCAAAAATTCTAGATATCTGTTAATACATTTATCCATCTACGAGTGTATGAGTGTTATCTATGACTGCTGTCTTTAATTTTGGAAAGTGGCAGGTATTTCTAGTTTTCTTCGTTATTTTTTTTCTCTTCAGAATTCAGTTCTGTGGAAGAGCACAGTAGATCATCTGAGAGTTTTTTCCTTTCAAACCTTTTTGCGACTTTATTGCTGGGCATGCTTTTAACTTGGAAGTTTTCCAACCCATCTGTTTTTCTTTTCTCTCATTTTCAACTTGCAGTACTTTTCTCTGTGACTGATTTCAGAAAGATAAATTTTTTCAGCTGAGAATTGTAGGTGTGATTCTTCTCCACAGTTCTTTTTCCAAAGGCCCTTAGACACTCTTCGGTCAGAGAGACTTTCCCTCCCCCAGTGCCCTAGAAGCCTGCATCCACAAGTATCAGGAACCTGCTTGCTCTTGACATGCCAGGGCACAAAAATAAGAAAAAAGTAGTGCCCTCTGCAAAGGATGTTTATAAATGCAGAAATTTAGTGGCACTGTAATTACAAGTTTTGATAAATACATATGTTCTAGTGTAGTTTTGGGCTTTTTTTGAGTCTGAACAGGTCCCTGTGACTGGCAGACAGTAAGTGAAGCATGCTCACTTTCCACAATAAGCTTGCTGTTGGGGTTTAACCCCAGCCAGCAGCTCAGACCATGCAGCCACTCGTGCAGTTCTCCCCCTTCCCCCAGAAGAGCGGGGAGAAGAGGGGGGGAAAGGAAAGGGGAAAAAACCTAATGGGTTTAGATAAAGACAGTTTAATAGAACAACAACTGAAAAAGGAAAATAACAGTAATAGTAATAATGGTAAAAGAATATACAAGATAAAGTAATACAACACAAATCACTCTCACTGCCTGTTGAATTGGTTGCCCACTTCCCTCCAAGCAGTGATTGCGGATTCCCGCCCTCCCCGGCTGACCCCCATTTCTATACCGAGCATGACGTCTGTGGTACGGAACGTTCCATTGGCCATTTCATTGTTCTGTCTGTGCTCCTTCTCAGCTTCTATGGGAAGCTGAAAACAGTCCTTGGCATTGTATAAACATCACCTAGCAACAACTAAAGCAATATGCATTATTGACATTCCTTTCATATCAAATTTGAAAACACAGCAACCATTAGAAAGAAAACTAACTCTTATCTCAGCTGAAACCAGGACACTTCCTAGTATTTTTTTGAGCAAGTGTCTGATTTCGTCACAGGAGGAAAATTTGTCACAATGAGAACAATCAGCCATTGGAATAATCTCCCCAGGGAAGCAGTGGATTCCCCAACATTGGACACTTTAAAGATTCAGTGGGACAGGGTGCTGAGCTGTCTTGTCTAGACCGTGCTTTGCTTGAGAAAGGTTGGACCAGATGACCTTTGAGGTCCCTTCCAACCTGAAATTCTATGATCCGTCATTTGAGGATTATGTCCTCACTTTGAATACCTAATGTTATCTCAAGTCACGGGTTTCTGCTCTACAGGTAACAGCTGTTTTGCTTATAGGGACTAAAATGACAGCAAGGCTCAAGAATGCAGTGTTGTAGATTGAGATCCCTTTGCAAGCCCGTAGGTTTCACTGGTTAGCTTCAGCGTGGTGAACACCTTTTTCTGCCCAAGCTACTTTGTCTTCCAGAGTAACAGGGAGACACTGTTTATGATATAATTACCTGACGCTTTCTAAAGCTTTCTGCTGCCGTATTGTGCATTAGTGAATAACAGTAAATGCTGTAGAGTGGGAAGAATCATTCATTATGGTTAAGGGAGCATCAGTAGGCACCGGCAGATGTGGAATTAAGAGGATATTTTCTGATACCACAGCATGAAATGGACCAAGGCAATAGAAAATAGAATGTAGGTGAAGAACCCCCACTGGCTGGAAAGTAGGTAGAATGACTTGATAGGCATTGTGCACCCTCAAGTTCCCTGTGATACAATACTGTGTTTTTCAGCAGAGAGCACATGCTATTTGAGGTTACCTCTTTCTCCACTAACAGCTCGTTACTTGGCTGCTCAATTACGAAGCTGAAAATTCAAACTTCTGCAGGCAGTGCTGTTAAAACTCAGCCATACATCTTTTGCTGACATCGTTCAGAGTCGTGATAAAGCAAGCGACGGAGACATGTACACGCTACAACTGGTACCAGACTGATGGGATCTGAGTAACCAATATTTTTGACAGGTTTGCATCCTCCAGATTAGAATACCATCCAAGATCATCCCCAAACCCCCTTAGGATGGGAGTCAGTTGCAATAAAACAGTGATCAGAGCAACTAGGAAATGTGCTGAACCAACTTTATCCCCTTTATCTTTAACTCGGGTGATGTCACCAAAGTTAAAGGTAATACTTTGTTTGCCCGTTGTTCACTGTAGCAACACTGTTTGTGATAGTTATTGTGCTAATACCAAATTCCGTGGCAACTCAAAAAAAGTTAAAGTAATTTCTTTGTAGGATTGACTATAATATGTATGTATCTTATTTATAACAATCTTTGCAAAGTTGTTATGAGTGCTTTCTGATGCTTCCTGAAACTGCTGTTCTGCAGTAATTGTAATCATTATTTAGTTGGAAATTAATGCTAAAATAATAAATCTTTGGCGTTTCCCGTGTAGTAGCCCTTACACCTCCATTTGCTATTTTTTGAATGAAAAAGAAGCGGGTGCAGAGAGGAGAGGTGTGTGTGGTGTGGTAACGCTTCTGCCAGGGCGCCCGTAGCGGGTCGGGCTGTGGCATCGTGCTGTGTGTGTGTTTTCCTGGTGCGCTCCTGGCCAGACCCCGACTGGGAGCACTGGTCCCGTCTCTCCGTCCTGGGGTGCGCAGGGAGGAGGGGGTGTTACTGCGGTACGTGCGAATGTCTTACAGGGGTGGGAAGACTGTGACTTTACTGATGAGAAGCAGAGAGCTGCTGTACTCGGGCAGCACGCTGGTCCTAGCCGGGGGCAGAAATAGGGTCCCTGGTACGACTTTTTCTTTTAACTTGAAGTAATTTTTACTTTCAGTTTAAAAAAAAATAAGTCTAAGCAGTGCTTAGTACGAGTCCCACTTTCTGCCAGCATCGAACGTATGCAGGACAGATGGGTCTTACCCGAAGTAAGACAGCCTAAAGTGAGGTGGCCGTGGACGCCGGGGTGAGGGGGTTTGGTAGCCGCAGCAGGGCACAGACCGGCAGCGGTGGCCCCCGCTGGTCCGAGAGCCAAAACACTGGGCAAGAGGGGTTGTTACCTGTGTTGGTGAACTTGGCCGTTTCTTTGTTGCCGTTTGAGATTTTCTGAGGTGGGGATGACATCTTTTCTCTCCGAGAATGTGCTGGTGCCCCTTAAGTGTGAAGGGCTTTGCAGGGAAGGGGCGCTGGGGTGGGTTGGTGGCCGCAACTCGGTGCCTGTTATCCTCTGTCACCGTCCCGCCGGCACAGCCATGGCGGCTGGGAACCCAAGCCCAGCCAGGGCCCTGGGGAAGGCGGCTCCGGTGCGGCGCAGAGCGTGCTCAGGGCAGCGGCGCGTCAGTCGACAGAGGGAGCTGCGCCTTTTCCCAAAACGCACCCGGAAACGTTCATTGCGTCCATCCTGGAGAGGTCCTGCAGTGGCCCGAGATGCTGACCTGCCCTGGGGAGATACCCCTCGACCTCCGTGCCACGGCCGAGGGAGTTACCTTCACACAACAGCGAAATTGAATGTTTTCTGGAAAATACAAGTGATTATGGAAGTAGTTTAATTTAAATAACCCAGAAGAAAAATATTTAAACACCTGTCTTGAATCTAACTTTTTTTTCCTAAAGCAACTTATACTGTCATATGCAGAAAACTGCAGGCTGATAGTAACAAATTACAATGCATGGGTAACTTTAAAAACATTCCATTTTATTTTGAAAAATATATAAAATAAACTGAAAGGATTGATCCTGAGAACATATATGCACGTGTATACATGAAATTTTTACCTTCCAAACTTTACACAGTAAGAAAATTTCTCCGATGTTGGTTACTCCAACAGGTACTTCCGTAAAAAGTTATCAGTAAGACATCTAGCTATTTATTTAAATTTATAGAGTATTGATTTGACTTTCATGTGTGTATCTATACATTCCTGCTAACTTTATGTAATGCTTAAAAAAAAAAAAAAATCACTGCTAAGAACTGTGAATTTGATGTATAAGTAAAAAGTTGTAGAAGATCTCAATGAGGATGATATTAAAACAAAAAAACCCAATTCTTACTGAACATTTTTAAAGAGAAAAGTGGTTGCAAGGTATTTTGTACTAAAAATAAATTAATTCTAATTATGTTTTGTGTTCCCATGAAGGGATATCAGGCAGAGGCACTAGTTCATTAGGTCAAGTTCATTTTAAATTTGAAAGTAAAATTTGGTGGTTTTTACTAAAATCTGAATTTTCTCCATCCTGGATGTGGTAACAAAATAGTCCTTTCTTGTTTGGAGAACAGTATAGGGTTTGGGAGGGGGACCGTGTAGCGATAGGAATTGTGTACAGTCAACTGCTGTTCTCGTGGAAAGCATCGGTGAATCTCCAGCACTGCTGAACTGTTGTTTTCGCCCCGTCGCTGGGATGGCGGTAGTGCCCCTCTGCGCGGGTCTGGCCGTGGTGTTGGGGGCGCAGGGGGCCGCGTGGCCCTGGTCCCGCGTGGGGCAGGGCTGTGTGCGGCACAGCCCCATCCTGGCGGCGTTTGGGGCCGCGTGCGAGCGCTGGTGGGCGTTCTGCTGAGCACCCTCCAAGCGGGGACCAGACGTTGCCCCTGAGCAGCCACTCGGCAGGGAGGAGCGGGAGGAAGGACAGACAGCCCTCGGCGGTGGACGGCTCTTCCTGCCCAGCCAATGTCTTCTTTTCATGCTGTCCTTAGCGAAGTTCCACGGGTGGTGTTTGTCACCAAGGAGCAGATGGCGCTTGTGGCCCAGCCGTGCCGGGAGTTGCTCTGCACAGCGCAGCGGAAGCATTATGCCGCGGAGGCGGCTGCACTTTGCAGAGCGTGGATTGAGTCACAGAAAAGCGACGTGACTGTGAAGCATGAGCCGGCAGCAGTTTCTCCTGTAGTCCCCTTGTCTGTGGAACGTGCCGTGCCTTTGGCTGCGCGCTGTGCCCGTGTACAGCGGGATCCCAGGACTGCAGCCGGGCAGCACGGCGATTCCCATCCTCCCGCCACGGCGGTCTGTGCCTCTGTCCCCGTTGGGGTTCATTACGCAGCACGTGCTTGCTTTTATGCTCCTTTTGGCTAGACTTGTTGGCAAAGCTCTTAATAAGACCCTAAATTCCACTGCAAGCATTTTGGGCTTGTATAAACCAGGAGAAGAGAGTACATCCGCTTGCACAAACCTGAATTGCATCGTCTTTGTTTGACATAGAAGTGCTGCTACTAAAAATATACTGTTTCAGCAGTAAACTAAACAGATGATTGTAACAACCCTCTCCGATTTATTAAAAAAAACAAGGAGGGGGGTCAGGGAGAAAAACTTGATTTCTTCAGGAGGACAAGGTTTCTTGAAGTTTTAAAACCATAAAGACAGTATCCTTGGTGGAAATAGATGAAAACTATGGCGGTCTCGTGTGGATGTTATGGTGATAGATGACACTGGAGTGTCTGTACACATAGCATAAATATAAAATATTTCCTGATTTTTTCCTACCCTTCAATTTACATGACATTTATAACCACATTTTATGCTGGTTTGCATATAGGAAGCTTTCTGTTGTTTCACTACTTTTACTTTTCAATATTTGCTAAATATTCAGATATAATTGATTATATATTACACATTTATGTATGCTTATACACCTGTGTATAATTTAATGCTGTTGCCTCTAGGAATTCTGATGCAGTAGGTTGTTTAGAATATCTCTTCTGAAGTCGGATATGTCCAGACCTTTTGCATTACTTCTTTAGTCTGTGGCTTTAGAAGTACTATGTCTTATAGGCAGCTTTGGAATTGTTAGCATGATGAGAGATTATTTTGAATGGTTAAAGTGTTTTATGTTTCTGAATAGAGGGAGAAGAACTCACCAATTGATCTATCACACAGGAATGGATTGCTGTAGGAAGGCAATACTAAGAAAAAAAGTTATGATAGCCCAGCGAAAGGGGACTAAGGAGAAAGGATATGTGTCTCTCTGTAAGAGCTGGAGCCATTCATTAACTACGCAGATCATGAAAATCAGTTTGGAAATGCTGAGTGTGAGGCCTCGGGTACAGAACAGAGGAGAATGTTGCTATCATCAGTTTTGCTAATCTACCGCTTCCATCTCAGTCTGGTGTGGATCAAGCTTCAGCCAGCCGGCTCCGCTCCCGTATGGCGTCTCTGTCTCCCCAGACTCTGAGCCCTGTGGCCAGGAGGGGAGAGGGGTCTGGGTGGCCACGGAGGCACCGTGTGTCTGAAGTGCCGGGCAGAGTAGGTGGCCGGTATTCCTTGGGACTGCTGACACCAAGCCCCAGGGGTGGGAGGGTGAGTACCCAGAGCCACCCATATCTGCTGTCAGACAGGTGGAAACAGGGAGGTTTAGATGGAGCAGACAACATGGCAGGATGGCCCAGCCTCCCCTGGCGGCCCTTCGTCCGGCCTTTGCTCTGCGACAGCGTTGGAGGGAGCATGTCCCACGCTGTGGGGCCAGCTGTCCAACTGCGCTTCCTTCACAAGCCGTCCGATGGGTCATTGGATTCCCAAATGAAATACCGACATCCTGGGTGTATCTTTGAATGCACAAAGATGGCCCGGAGATGATGGAGAGCGAGTTCTGTGGAGAAGCTGTTTTCAGCCATGGGAGGACCTGTTACGGGAACGCTGACAAGCCCGGTGGTCTCAGCAGCAGTAGGTGTGTGGCAGCTCTCCAGACACAGAGACTGTTCGCAATGGTGTAGGTTTCCTGCAGAAGGAATTGAATGGTGTGCACGAGGCTTCCGAACGTAGTCAAACTACAGAACAAGAAGTACGGACCCAGTTCAGAGAGGATAGTGATGCAGGATTCCCTGAGCATCTGCTGTGTGCCCCGCCAGCACGTGGAGGTTTTTCTAGTGCCTCAGTCCCATCGGGTTGCTTTGCTGTTGGCTCTCCGTGGTCATTATAAAACTGAGGCCCGGTAACTGGGTTATGTGCTATCTATGTATTTCTAAGAAAAATGAGCATTTTGAAAAGGAGTCCAAGTTCTGGCAGGGAACACTTCCTCTGTACAGAACACATTTCTGCATTTTGAAACCTCTGAGTTACCACTGACAGGGCAGAATGCTACCAAATAATGCTCTCGTTGGGGTTTTCAGTGCTGAAGTATGCATCTATAGATGTTGCTGTGGGATGACAGTTATAAAATAAACACCTCTGTTTAATCTTTCTGTAACTTTCCCATCAAGTTCTATTTAGAGAACCGCACTGACCCTTCTCATAACCCTTCAAGGCCCAACCACAAATGCCTGCTCTATCTCTAGCCTCCGAGTCATTTGATGACTTTAAAAATAGGCTAAAAACGTTTTTCCTTAACAAGGCAAATATTCTGGCCTAAGTCACCTTCATTTTCCTACAAGACTATGCAACCATGCAGGGCAGTGAAGTGTACTTCTGGGGCTGGACTTTTTTCAGTGGTGCCCAGTAACAGGGCAAGGGGCAACGGGCACAAGCTGGAACATGGGAAATTCCATCTGAACATGAGGAAAAACTTCTTTCCTGTGAGGGTGGCAGAGCACTGGCACAGGCTGCCCAGAGAGGCTGTGGAGTCCCCTTCGCTGGAGATGTTCAAAACCCACCTGGGCACGATCCTGTGCAACCTGCTCTGAGTGACCCTGCTCTGGCAGGGGGGTTGGACTGGATGAGCTCCAGAGGTCCCTTCCAACCCTGACCATTCTGTGAGTCTGTGATTGTGCCAGGGCTTCCTTCCCCTTGAAACTAAGGTCTGAGGAGAGTGCAGGTGAGCAGTGGAGTGCTGGATAATCCAGCCTTGCCCAGATATGGGGATGGATGTGCTCCAGCCCCAAGAGTTGGGAGCTGGTCCTGATTCCAGCAGTTTCGCTCATAGTCTAGAGTTATTCAGAAAATATTTTGCTTTGTAGGTCCATGTACTGAAGGGATCAATGCTATAGCTGTCTAAATGTAATGCAAAAAGGAGCCTTCCCTTTTGGATTCACGTTGCAAGTCTGTGTCTGAGCTGTATTGTAAAAATTGTACATGATGTGTAAGTTCTCAGAATGAATGCTGAGGATGCAGACAAACGTTACTCAACTATGTGGGCCCCCAGTCATTTAATAGTGGATGGATAAATTAGCAGAAAGGAAACAAAAGCATGTCGCTTTGGAGTTGTTCAGCATCAAACCAGACATTTCCTGACGTTAGCAGCTGTTGTGAAGCAGCTGGAACCTACTTTGCATGTAGGTACATCTTCGGTCTTGAGTCTAACATACGGTTACATTCAGATCTTGCCCGTTTGCCTTCTCCGTCAGCCCAAACATCTACTGAGAGTTAAGTGGCACCACTTGCGGTGTCTCAGATGAGCAATCTCCCTATCTTGTTGTGAGTGTGCATGTCATGTCGCTTGTCTGGTGGTCGTCATCTGTAGTTCTCCACTGCACGCCCAGAAATCTTCCAGCACTTTCCTGTGAACGAATACTACAGTGGCTCTGTTCACTGCAGCCTGCGCTGCTGAGGGAGATGCCGTCAGGCTCTAGCTGTGTGCAGCACGAGTGATACCGTAGGCAAATGTGTGTGCGTTTCCATCGTGGGCACTCAGGCTTTCCTGAGACCAAGTCTGTATCATGTGGATGGAGTCTGCAACAGCTATGTGGTGGTAATTTTTTTCAAAGTTTTGGGGTTTTTTTTCTTGCAACATCAAATCCTTTTAAATTTCCTGCTGCTTTAGTTTCAGGATGTGCCCAACATGTGAAAGGAAACACAGCAAATCACTGCCCGATACATTGATTTTATTTGCCTTTTTAAGGCTAAAAATACCCACACATTCATTAAAGTAACTTTCTTGTGGCAGAACATGAAAACATATTGGTTTGCATTGGTCTGCAAAATGTGGGTTATAGATGTAGTCAGCACAAAGAATACTGCAGTTAGGAATTAGCACTACCTGCCCAGAGCATGCAGGTGGTGGTTCTGTGGGGGTGCAGAGTGTGCTCTGTGGGTTCAGCACTAATAGTTGTGAGTACTTCTGCCATCCCGAGCAGACTTTTTGATCTGATTCCATGTTCTTTCTGAGTTGCGTAATGACAGCCTATTTAAGGTTTAAGTTTTACTAGTAAATCAGGCTGTGTGGTTGGCACTGAATAACTGCTGCTGTTGTAGATGATTGGAGCAAATGAGCCAAATGCTGTTTGAACAGTAAGCTTTTGTTTAATTAGACTTGGAATACGAAATCATTCATGGCGGGTGGTTAGCTTAATCGCTGCCATCCGACAACATCATCCATACTGGTGACATGTCTTCTTTGGGTGTCCTGAGTCAAATAACATGTATACAGGGAGGAGTAATTTATGTGGTTTTAAAACTGTGACACAGACAAAAGAACATAGAAGCAATCAAGTAGAGGAAAGGTTTTGATACTCGTATGAATGAATTCCTGTGTTTTCTGCAGTGAAAAATATTTGTCTACATCTTATGGGCAAAACATGCCTGTAACTTTGTCTCCAACATGACCAAAATTTCTGAAGAGCTTTCTTGCGTACTACTTCAACGCAGACACTGAGTCTGGAGACTCGTTATGTCTTTGCTTAAGTCATACGCTCTTAAACTCCATCGGTGCGTGTGTCACCATCTCGGGTAGTCTCAGACCTCATTCCTATTGCTCTTATCTTTTCTTGCATGCTGCATAGTTGCGTCACCCATCAAATTTAAGTGGTAGTCCATTCGTGTCAGTGAATGCCGGGCTTGCCTGTTTGCAGTGTCTGCGGTGACTGCAGTCATCCTGGCAATGAGCTGTGTGCCCGTGCCTTGTGAGATAGATCCTTCCAGCACCGGCCATGGACCTGAATTCAGGCCATCCCCTGGATCCGCCTGTTTTTCCATCCGTAAAATGGGGCTGTTAGAGGCATTTGAGAATTCTGGAGCTGAAAGTGACATTTTACTGGAATTCTCGAATAGTTGGCATTTGCAAAGTTTCATGCTTGCTGAATTCAGGGTGATGCTTTGAAACCAGCCTCCCCACTTCTTTCAAGCAGAATTGTAGAAAGTCTCCCTCAGTTTCCAGGTGTCTGACTCTGGATTGCACCTAAATCCAGATAGAATGCATGTGCAATAGCTTGTATGCCATTTTTTTATTTTGTGTAAGAGGAGGAATGGAGAATGCAGGCTATGTCTTTAAACTTATTAAATTTATTTATTTGTTGTCTATAAAATGAAGGAGGAAAGCATCCCTGTTGGGTTTTGTTCTACAGAATTTTGTATCTCTTCAAAGTATCATTATTCTTTGTTCCGTTGTACTCGATGTTTTCCCTTTCAGTATTGCCTTACTGGTTGGGTGGATGCTGGGGGAAAGCTCCTGCCCTGAGTGCATTCCAGCAGGGCTCGGGGCAAGGCGAGGACTCCGTGTGGGAGGGTCATGAGGGATATTTTGGCATCCAGATCAGGAGCAGGCAGTGGGTTTAAGTTGGAGGAACAGAAAGAAATGAGAGCAAAATCGCAGGCAGGAGGCAATTACAATAGGGCTTGGAAATAAAATCCTAAGTCGTCCAAAATGAAAATGGTGAGACAGGACTGCATGAGAAAGTGACTTCTTTCCAGAGATTTTGAGCTCCTAATTGTGTTTGGGGTTTTTGGTTTCCCTCCTCCTTTTACGACCATCGTGGCAGATGCCTGAGCCAGTTCACTGAGATCTGGACCTCTCTGAATGGCATGAAGTGGAAACGCACATGTCTTTGCTGCTGGTTTCTTGCAGCCCCTTAGAGCATCGCTGCAGGTCCTGTAACAAACTAATGGACTCACGACATCCCCTTTTCTGCGTGAAGATAGTGCTGCGTCCCAAATACTGTAAGGGGAGAAAGAACAATTTAAGGATTCGAAAGCCGCTCTTACCAGGACATTTTAAGAAATGGGAGCGTACCTGGCTATTTCACCGTAGGTCTTTGTTGCCTGTCGGCGGTGGGAAGAGAGGAACAGCTGATTCAGGTGTTCCCTAGTGGTTGTAGCGGGTGTTCTGTGCCCGTTCCCGTGCAGAGTTGATCCCCGGGTGCTGTAGTAGGCGAAGGCATGTCGAGGTCTGCCCGGGGCAGCCCGGCCCCGCCGGTGGCACTGCCCGTGGGGTGGTCCCCCGCCGTGGGGCTGCGGCGGAACTGTGGCCGGGGGGGGGCCCGTCTGTCCCGGGGGAGCCCTTCTCGGGGGGCACCGCGCCGCCCCCGGCGCCCTCCCCCCGGGCACGGCGGCCGCGCCTGCGGTCCCGGTCCCGCCCGGCGGCGCAG
>VUYV01000170.1:1526549-1565262 GCA_008711295.1 Anarhynchus alexandrinus
GGCCCGGGGGCGCCGCGGCACCTGCGGCAGCCGGAGGGAGCGCGTCCGTCCCCCCCCGGGCGCCCCCGCCGCGCTCGCCGCCAGCCCGGGGCGAGAACAAAGGCGCTGCTGTGGGCAGGTTTTGCTGCTCAACAATTACCACTGTTCTAATTTATCTCAAGCGGCGGCTTTAGGGGAGAGAGTGGTTAACCCGCGCTGTCGGGCGGTCTTGTCGCTGAATCGATCCGGTGCGCGTAGTTTGGAAAACATTTGGGAAAAAAAATCAGTCGGTGACCGAAAGCGCGACCGCGGGGGGCTCCGCAGGTGCGGACGGCGCTCCGGCCCCGCCCCCGCCCGCTCCGCTCTGCGCGGAGCAGAGCAGTGGGAGCAGTGGTCGCACACCCCCATGGCAAAGCTGAGTCCCGCTGTCCGTTTCAGCTCTCCCCTCTCCCCCCCGTGTGTGTGTGTTTGTAAAGGTTTTCAAAAGCACTCATCAAATTTTTAAAATGCTGTTATCAGCATTTAAAATAGGTCAGAATTCACCTCCTCCAGATTGTCTTGGGAGAAGCTGTGGCTTTGCAATAACTTGGTATCTTTCTTACTTATTTGTGATATTTTTGGATAGCTCCTCATCTTAAAGAAACTGATGTGGCTGTTTTAGGGGGTGTGAACAAGTGAAACTCTCATCTTTGAACGGTTCGCCATGCGCTGTGCCGAGTGCTGTCCCTGCACGCAGTAGAAGTCTCCACGGGCACTACAGAGTTTAATCTTCCCCTCAAAAGAGACTTGATCCAGTTAGTGATGAACTTCCTATCTAAGCTCTGTTTATATGGGGCAGCCAAAATAGCTTTAAGTGAACTCCTTTGGATAACTCCATTTTAATTCTTGTTTATCGAGGCGGGCAGGGCAATTTGGAAAAGTGTTTACACTGTTTTTTTACTACAGAAGAACTGTTTCCAATTTGTTTTTCTAGCTCTCTCTGCTTTTTTTGTGTTGTCTGACACAATTGTGTCTTGCACTCAATTAGCTCTGGTTGTGTCAAGCCTACTTTGAACAGTTTTCTAGCCTTGACAGCTGCTTAACTTCTTTGTTTTAATTGTAAAAGAAGCACAACTTTCACAGTATGATGATCTGAGGGAAAAACTGAGAGCTTGGTCTGTATTTACCAAAATAAAAAGTGTAGTTGTGTGAAGGAACAGTCCAAGCGGATTGTGCTTATGTAGGTTTGGATGTAGGATGGGAACTTCTCTCCCTGTCCTTCACTGCTCTTTGGAAGGGGATTGGGAAGTCCCTCTGCCTTTGAGTGTCTGCAGGGGGGGTCAGGGGTAGCAAATGGTGTTACAAAGCACTCTGTCATCTACTGGAGGGGAACTATAGGAAAGACATGGAATTTTGCTAGTATATTACCAGACAAATGGTAATGACTGCCAGACTGTATAAAATAAAGCAGTACTTTATTAATATTTCTTGTGCAAAAATCTTGATTCTTTCGTGGTTGCTGACTTAGACTTCAAAGTTGGCAAATGTCTATGTAGGATGTGGAGCACCGGTTCCCAGCATGTATTCACTTCTTGGGTGAAATAGGACATTATTAAATGGTGTGCCTGTGTTACACAGCTGCAAGGTCACAATTCCAGCGTTTAACCCTCTTTAGTGGTGGAGGCTTCAAATAAAATGTGACTGTGCTGATTTGAGTGCTACAAACTGAAAAATGCTGCTACCAATGCATATAAAACTTGAGCAAAGAAAACGTAGGACTTCATGCAGGAAGGAAAAACATGGCTTCATTTGGCCTCAGGTAGCTGGTTTCCCTTGCCGACCTGGCTGTTCGCACTGCGTGGCTGTGATCAAATCCTTTAAGCTCTCCCAGTCTCGCTCTTCCTTCTGTGAATGGGGTTAATGCCTTTCTCTTATTTACATAACGGCTGTCAAGGTTTGAAATACTGTTCTGGGGAGAGCTGTATAAGCACTTAACGGTGTACTAACTTACGAAATGTTTGCATTTGATAACCCATTAGTATCAGGGATTTCACAAAGTTTTACACAGACTTATCTTCAAGTGTTGCTTCTTATTTCACATATACCAAATCAGTATCTAGTGTTTGGGGGTTACTGCTTGGATTCTGCGTTAGTTTACCAACTTAAATGTCTGTAACTGTTAAAAATTTGAGTCAAATTATTGCACCTTTATTGTTAAGACTTAAAGGCAAAATACTTGATGGCCTTGGAATTTGTTCAACAAATGTCATCCCCAGGCCAGACTCTGATGGTTCACTTTGTTTCTTCTCCTCCCCCTCCTTCCCTAAGTATCCAAAGTGTTCTCCAAGTTATTTTGGTTCAAACCACTCTCTGTCTCGTACTGTTTGGAAATCCTTGGAGGGCCCACGATTGCTGTCATGCAAGACCTCAAGAGGTGCTGTTGCTGCTGGGTCATGTTCAGCTGGGGAATTCCCTCACTCTTGGGATGACAGCACAAAATTGGGTCCCACTTTTACCCAGCTTGACTTTGTCCAGATGTTTTAGCTGCCTTTATGAAAGTAAGGTAATAGAGATAAATTGAACTGCGTTTGAGGAAGTTTCTCTGAGTTAAAATGCATACCCTTTCTTTTAAAGGTTCTGCTCTCCCAGAAGAGATACAGGTCAGCCAAACAGTGCTTTCCTGTATGGCTGAAGTTTTGACTAGAAAAGGCCAGGTTCAATTTAAAGAAAGAAAAGGCCAAAAAAAAGGTTTTTTTGTAAACTGCGATGATACTCAGTTCATTTAACCAGCATGTTAAATGTTAAAAAGTTTGCACTGTACTATTTTGCTCTGAAGTACCGTATGAGTTTTTTATCCTCTCAACTGTCTCTGCGCTGTCACTAATGTGGTTTGAGTGTATTTATGGGAAAGGAACTTCAGTGGATTATGCCAAAATAGCCTTGGAATACTTTACCTGAGCTACAAGAAGTTTCTTGCAGTCCCCAAGGAAGTCCTGCTTGCCTGTCGAAGGTTGTAGCGGCTGAACATGCTGCTGTGCTGACAGCATCATCTGCGCTCCTCCTCATGGCTGGAGGCAAAGCTGCTCCCGCGGTGCCTCCTCGGCTCCCTCTGGTCACGCTTCTCTCCTGTCACTGCTGGTCTTGGGCACTTGGTGTCATTCCCCAGTTGGGTGTAGGTTCTGCTTCAGGTCTGTTCGTTACCCAGCGCCGAGGGATCCTTTCCTTTATGCTGCTGACCTGGTATTATTGTGGGTACAGCGTCATCACTGGGAGTCTCTATCCACAGATAGAAATTGTTTGGTAAAGATGAATGTAGTGTCAAATAACATTTTTTAGCAATCAAAATTTACTATGAACAGATATGGACTAATATGTGATATTAAAGCAATTAACCCCTTAAGACGGTGTCCCTTAAACTGTCGCCTGAAGACATTCCTGTGCAGAATCATGTTAACGTGAGATTCGAGAACTGTTTGTCTCGGAAAAACAAAGGTCGATAACGGTCTTTGCTAAGTTCTGTGGATTTCCAGAGCATATTGCTTGAATTGTTCATGGCTATATCCTTCATTTTTGTGTGTCTGCCTCTGTCTTGAGGAGGGAGAGTCCCTAAAGAAGCTCATAGTGCAAAATAAAATCACCCGGTCCTTTCTCCTTTCAGTGAGACAGTCACCTGGGGACTGAGAAGGAGAGTGACTCAATACTCCTGAGCTCAGGGCCAGCTGCTGTGGAGCTGTGTCCTGCCTGTCGGTGTTCTGGGTGGTTTATTGATAAGATCCACTATTGGAGGTGCTCAGCTCTGAAGAATTTTTTGCTATCTGGAGTAAACTTGTTTTTACAGCAGCATGCTTTATTGGTAAACCCTTGCCAAACATCGAGAAATACCAGGCTGTGATAACCATTTTTTCAGGGCAGAGCTCTCCTAATAATCCATATTCAATATTCAAAGGAGAGATTACCTTTAGCAAAGGTATGGTGCTGATTCCACTTTTATAGCTAAACTGGCCAAAAGATGGATGCTTCTGTCTGTTTGGCCTAGTTGATTTTTATGATATATAGCATCAAAAATCCTAGCTATATTCAGAGTGCATCCATTCACTATTAAAATATATAAAATAGCTCTCATTGAGTTCACGGAGCTTAAACCTAACGTGGCTTGGCTGCAATTTGTTGTGGGGGAGAGTCAGAAGTAAGAGGAGGGTTTGGAAATTTGATGCATTTCAACCCTATTTTCATGTTTGACAGAGCAGCAGGCAGAGTTTCCCCTCCCCTGCAAACCCTGCACTGCTCGCAGAACAGAAGTAACGTCATTGCACCCATGGCTGAGCGAAGCCGGCTGCGTGGTTCGGTCTAATGGGACCTTCAGGGGGTAGAAGGACACATAAGTTACCACATCAGTTGCTCAATGGTAGGTTACCTTTAGGTTACCTTTAGGTTACCTTTCTCCCGTGGTAGATGTGATACAGCTTGAAGCAACTTGCTGCTTAGGGGAGCTGGTAGAAGGTCGCTCACCTTCACAGCAGAGTTTGTGGTGTGCTGCAAGCCTGTCCCTGGCATTCCTCACCGTATCTCAGTGTACGTGCGCTCCCTCGGGTCAAGCAGAGGATTAGCTTATCGCTGTCAGCACAAGGGCAGTTACTCAGAAACGTCCTGTTGCTCCCGATGGACCATCAGGTGTGCGTGTGTTGGCTGTTCTGAGTGCCCTGTTGCAGACAGCCAACTAGAGCATCTCCGTGTATTACTCATCCCATCATTACCTTTTGAATCTGTTCCTGCAGGGATGCTTTGCAAGGTTTGTTGGGCAAAAGGCTTGTGTAAACAAAGCTGAGAGGTGGGGGATGTAAATAGGTCTCCAAGCATTGTGGCCTGTGCTAGTGTTGAATGAGTGAGTATTGGCAATGATTAAAAATACCATCAATTTTCAAGGCAAGATGGGTCCCTCAGGAAAGGAATGAGCTTCCACCGCATCATCTCGCTCAGAGGAACGTGTGGGAAAATGTTGCAGAGATATCACCTTCCTCTTGCAAAAGGAAAATGAGCTTCTGGCACTCTGTTTTAAGAAGTAGGAGTAGCAGGTTTCGCGAGGAGTTTGTCCTGTCTCAGTGTAACAGCTTCATGAATGCCGTGACAGCACGGAAGTCAAATAGACTTGAAGCATCTTCCCACATTGGTAATTAACAGGGTATGTGAGCCTACACCTGCAGAGACATTAGAGGCAGGAGTAGGGACTTCTCTGTATGAAAAAACATGACTAATAATCCAGAGAGTTACCCCTGTACATGCCAGCTGGGGGTCTGGTGAATCACATGTGATGGGTCGTTGCCAAATAGACTGAGGATGTTAAAGGACATAAACACAGACTACAGGTGGAATGCAGCTTACATAAATGCATCTTTCCTTTTAATAATGAAATTCCACAGCTCGTGGCAGTTTGCTCTGCAGAATATCATCATACTTTATAATAGGTGCTTACATGGGGCTGGATAGCAATAACAATTGGAATTTCCTACCCGCAGTGATCAAAGGGGGCATTACAAGTGTTGGCATCTTTACTCTGCATTAGTTACCTTGAGGGGTCCTTTGTAGAGATTTTGGCTTGTGTAGTGTTTGCCCCTCTCCCCTCCGTTCCCAGTGACAAACCAGCTGGCTTCTTCCTCAGCCAGCGTTTCTTCAGAGGCAGAGAAGAGTTCCCTCTCATTTTGCAAATCTTTCTGTTCTGAATGTGACAGTCAGTGATACGAATGCACATGTAAAGCAGGTCCTCTTCAGAAAGGATAGAAAAGCTTTTACACTGGAGGAAGGCCTCAGAAGTTATGGGGAAATGAAACAATAGGAGCAAAAGAACTTGAGTTAGTTTTCAACACCCACGACATCCAGTTTGGAACTCCCTGTCTTGACAAAGGATATGGCAGGGACCTCCGAAATAGTTCTTATCAGAGATAAATTGTAAACACTTGTGTTGGTGAGCAGAGAAACAGATGGTAGAGGTTTCGTTCAGAGGATTTTGATTGTTCAAAGATGGGATTTGCCTGTTCTATCGGTTGGATCCGCTCAGTTTTCCCAAAGGCATCCCTCAGAGGCAGCTGTGTCTGCTGGAAGGTGAGTGTTGTGGTCCTGTTCCCACCACACTGTAACTGTGTCATAATACGCTTCCACGATGGGCACATGAGCACCCCCAGTGTGCACACGCGCTGCCCCGGGTGTCCACAGAGACCGCTGGTGGCTGGGGCTGCACAAGAAGACACACCGATGCTGGCAGCCCGAAGGGGGTCAGCAGCCGAGATGTCTCCAGGAAAAAATGGTCAAAAGTTTTCATAGTTCAGAGTACATGGCAGGGCAGAGCTTCCATTCGCTGTGACAATCCAAAGGGAGTCCGGAATGCCAAAGCAACCCCTCTCCAAGCCCACAAAATGCCAGTGTCCCTAAGAGGCCGGGGTGTCTCTGTTCCCAGTGCCCGCTGCGCTGCAGATGGTGTGGTGGCACTCAGCACCCCGAGCAGGCAGCCAGGTTGCCGTGGAACCAGCGGGCTCAGTGCATCTCTGTTGTGGCATCTGTCTCCATCGGAGGTTGGCTGAAAAATTAGTTTCTTCTCCACAGCAGCCTCTCTGCCTCTTGGCAGACCCATAACTAACCACAGCGTACGGGGGACAAGCGCGCCGGTGATGGGTGGGCCGGCGGTGCGCAGGGCTGAGCCCCCGCATGGCCCCGTGCTGCCGCAGCAGCCTCCCCGACCTGCTGCGCTGCAGCCCCAGCGTGGCCTTTTGGTGTTTGAAAATGTGGTTTGGTAGAATGCGAAGGAATGAGAGGACAGACTTCCCCCGAGTACTGAAACCGCTGTGGCTGTCACTCCCGTCCCCTCGGCCTTCTGGGGCTCGTAAGGACACAGGACACCTCCTTTTTCCATGAACTGGGGTTACTGGGTCGTTGTCATTTCTTGTAAAGGTTCTCAGCCTCAGCGTGTCAGCTCTTCATTACGGAGAAGAGGAGAAGCATGTTCCATGGTAATTACGAGTTAGCAAAACCTTGCAAGGGAAGTTTCTTGCCTGCTTTTTGTTTATTATTTTTAAATGTGGTTTCGTATCTTTTGTGTCTTAATAAATGTTTGTTTTTTCAACACCTGATTTAGATGTTACAATATGTACAATATTAATCCCAGTGCTGTATGTTTGCAATTTAACCTTTCATGTGTTTGGATTGATTCTTTCCGCCCCGTCCTTAAAGAAATCTTCCAGGGTCTAAAACTAGTCTTCCTGCAAAATTTACAAGAGGAAATCGGGGTTAATCCCATCAAATAATGCAGCCCAGACTGAAGTTAAGTAAATTTCAAATCAATGGAAGTTTTTGTTAGTATACAATAAATGAAGCTGTACCTGCAGTCCAGACCACTCCCTTTGGAGGCGGTGTGTCTGAACAGCCCATCTTCTGAAGATGGATTGATTCATTTGAGGACGTAGTCTAAGTTCCAGGACGCTCTGATAGACATTGACAGCAAAACTAGAGGAGTGACTGTTGGGGTTTTTTGTTGGTTTTGTTGTTATTGGGTGGTTTGGTTTTTTTTTTTTCCACTTAAGATGCAGTTTGGATACCACTGAGATCAGCTTTCCCTTCCAAAACACAGGTGCATAGCGTGTCTGCCTTGGGGGTGTACTGAAACCCACTGCCTGCACTGTCGGGGTGGAAGGACCCGTGATCCTGCTGGTGGTGAACAAAAGCTTACAGGGGACAGAAATATTTCTATTGTCAGAAATAAATTATTTCAGCCTGATGGCATTGGCAGCAGGACACGAGGAGCTGAGGAATGAGGAGCTCCAGGCTGGCGTGGAGGAGGTTTCAAGGGAGGCTGTGTTGCAAAGCGTTAGTGCAGAGCTGTTGCCCACAGGTTGTCAGCGCTGGGACCACTGCTTTGGAATGGGCCTACAGCTGCTAACAGTTCTCTCCGTTTAAATAAGCTTTTAGTTGATGTGAGTTCTTTCTTTCAGTGAAACGTAGGTTCCCTTTCTCTTTATGTTAAAGACCACCCCCACCCCAGAAAAAAAAGAGAAGAGAGGCATCCCTCTGCTTTTTCTGCACAGCGCATTAATTTCAGTAGGAGTTGGGCATATCTTGGGATCAGGCCCATTAATCTAAAAAATAATAGTGTATCACAGAGGTGTGGAGACTCAGAGTCCTGGAATCGAGTAGGGAAATTATGTCTTAGTCATAGTTATTATGTGGTAGGATAAAGTGCTATAAATTTAAATACTTGTCAGATTTGGAGCTATTCTCGCATTTGTTTGGTTCTTTCAATGTTAACGTTCTGAATAAAATAGTTGCTTAATTAAAGTAATGTATTGGCAATACTCTGATAACTTGATCTGTTCATCCTTCAGTCTTTTCATTGGGTTACGTATGAGTTTATTTCATTTGGAATTTTATTTTTTTCCTAAAATGCTGTTTAATACCAGCTACAGAAGTTCAGGGGTGTGCTGTAGCCTCTGTACATTATGTAAAATTATCCTTCTTGTACCATAATGGAGCTGATGAGAGAACAGCATTTGTACATGGACTGCCAGAAATAAATGGTTGCGTAAAATATGAGATCTTAAGCACTCAAACTGAGACATTTCAAAAATTAGGCAGTCCACTGAGCAGGTAGAAAAGGTTGTGGATTATCCAAACAATTTAGTTAATCAGGAGTGAGGAAGGAATTTCTCACTGGACAAATGAAAGTCTTTATGGATGTTCTTTCACCTATGTCTTGCCTTTAGAGTGAGGGAGGTGTCCCAGCCGAGGGCGTCGCTGATGCTGCAGTGAGAACCTACATCTCTGGATCCGCGTTGTGCGGAGGGTGCAGCCCTTCTCGAACACGTGGCTCACGCTGCAAGAGAGGAGGAGGCTGTGTGCCAGCCGCTCCTGCCGTTTCATACCACCATGTCTCTAGCTGATCAGATGTACCTCAGGCACCATCTGGAACCCACAAATATATATTCTGTATATATATCAAAAGTTTGCGCAACTGGCACATTACTCAGCTCAATGCTGTTTTTCATTCCCTCTGAGGTAGCTGTCATCTCACCATCCAGGTCTGACTACCAGAACCGCTACCAAAGACATTTGAACCTTTTACACATTATTAAAGAATTAAAAAATAATAATAAGCTGGATGAAGAGGGCCTCCTGGTTCTGTAGTGTCATTCAAGCTGTTTTCTTTTAGCATTTTAGTAGTAAGCAGTACACATTTGAAAGACTGTTGTAACTGTGTTTTGTTGCTGGGCCTGAAATGTCGAAGCTTTGGATGCTTTCTTGACCCTCGAGAAATGCATGTGCTATTGATCAACTTAAGCTTTGCCTTTCTGGTATTTTTCATGAGTGGATGTATAAATACTTGACTGGTGAATTGGGGCTCTCCATGCAAGCTTCAGTGTCTGGGCTGTCAATTGAAAATGGCTGGTGAGTGCCCGGCGTCGGCAGCAAACCAGTGGTTCCCAGGTGCTGGGGTGAGAAGCGCTGGCTGTGGCGCACGCTGACGTGAGCTGATGGCTGCGGTGCGGCGAGGGAGGGGTGTGGAGTGTTGGGGAAGCGGCGCTGTGACCATCAGTGCAGAACTTCTCACAGCCAAGGGGATGCTGCGGTGACACCACCAGCTAACTCCTGGCTCAGAAAGACAACGATTGCGCCCCGGGGTTGAACCTTGGGTAGCCAAAGCTCGGTATAAAACCAGACGTGGAAGGAATTCCAGGGTTTCTTAGTCACTTTTGGGTCTGTGGTATCTTGCAGATTTCAGAGGCAGCTTGTCGTTTAGATGGGCAGTTTGACCCGTGTCCTACACTTCAATCAAACTATCACAGTATGTTGCAACCACACACAGCCTCTAGGCAGTCTAATTAAAGTTCCAGCATTCGTTAAGAGAAAACCCTGGGCGTTCTTTACCAAGATTAGATTAGTATGGAGTTTGAAAAAACTGCGTGATAACTTGCAATACTGAATGTAACAGTTATCTACAGGAATTCCACACATTTCTCTTAAATCCAGATACTGTGCAGAGTGGAATCCATGCAAGAAGATACATTTTTCACATATTAAAGGAGGGTGAACTTCTTTTCACAAACGTTATTTTTTCCCGTAAAAGGTACATGCCAGTGGTTTGTTATATCCAGAGGTGGAGCAGTTGCAGTGCGGCACCCGGTGGCAGGGACTCTGCGGCTCGGGGTGCAAGCTGCCGCGTGTGGCATTCCCTGCATCCCCCCGGCGGGGACGCGGCCCCTGGGTCTGCTGCTTCTGTCGGGCTCCGCGCTGCGGGGACTGCAGACGGCGTCAGGGGGTCGGTGCCTGGGCCGGCGGGGAGGAGATCATCAGCAGGAACGCGGTTCCTCCTCCCTGTTAGCTGCTTTGCTGAACAGTTACAACTACAGCGTTGCCTTAGTTAACAAGGCAGCTCTTCTGTATCTGATCCTTCACATCTTTGAAATCAAAAAGGAGGCTGTTGGTGCCGTTAGCAAATGTCTCTTTAAAAGCCAAATCACAGGTTCAGAAATCCAGAGTCAGGGAGCAGCATTCAAAGGAATTTGATTGAAATTGCCCCTTTCCTCAGAGCAGCAGTGCTCTCTTGAGCCTGGTGAGTGGAGCCATGGTCCTGATTGTTCAGTGTGCGGACATCGTCTGAGCCAAGGCATGATGTACCCGCTCCTCAAGGGAGGGAATGAGGATATAGGTTAAAACTGTCATATAACAGCCACCGCAAATTAAAACCAGTTGGGGTTCAGGCTTGCTGACAGCAGTTCTACAATAGCCAGGTTTGGAGGAGGAGTATGAAACCGTCTGTTTCTGGAAATGCTTAAAAAAAGATCAGACTGATTTTTAAATACATGCTTCTTTATATAAGCATTTAATAAAGAAATAGCAGTGGGGTACATTGTGTCTGGGAGATCAAGTGATGAATGGAAGCGATTTGGTGCTATGCTTTGTCTGTGAATGAGTTGGTTGCCATTGCTTCTGGACCACTAGCCCAGCCCGGGTCAGAGCCTTGCCAGGCTGTGCGTGTCCCTCCGAGCAGGGGGGTTTGGGGCTGGTCAGGGCAACGCTTCCAGCTGCAGCTCTTGCGGGCTGCCTGCGCTGTGGCATGCTGCATCCCCTCTGTACCCGGGTGGCTCCCGCTGAGGTACCGCCATTGGCACCTTCTGGTGGTGTAGTGAGCGGCTCGTTAACCGGGGTTAGTGTGTCAGCAGGAGCTTCTCCTCTTTGCAGCCTTTGCGAAATGGGTTCAGGTGTGATAAGCGTGCTTGGTGGGGGGGAACGAGATGTGAGTTGCTCTTGCTTCTCTCTGGGATGCTCAGAGAACTGTCTCCTCCGAGGGGACATCACCATGTTAAATACAGAGTACTGTGATCTCTGTGCAACCCAATAGCGCGTTGTCTTGAAGAACTATTGGGAACTATTAACAACTGAATGGTCCCTTGTATTGTTCAGGACAAGAAAACAGTGTTTCTAATCTTTTTGCCATCCTAGATAGATTGTCTCAGACACACTTGGGGATGCTGCACTCACTCTTCTAATTGTGGTGAGTAAATATGGTCTGTTGCTTGGTTTTTCCCTTTTCCTCCCAAATAATCAGATGGACAGATGGATTTTACAAAAGCAGCTCCATTCACATTTGCTTAAAATTTCCGTCCAAACACACCAATATCCTCTAAACCTAGGAGCGGGCAGATGGGGCTGTGACAGACACCGGCTCTGCCCCCACCCTGGCAGAGGGCTTTCTAGCGCTGACCTAAAGCTGCTGATTCAGCACCCTCTATTTTATCAGGACAATGAGAAAAAAGTATCCAACTGCATTGACAGAGCTCAGCAAAAGTCATCTTTGAGTCATTTATGAACCAGTGGTGTAGGAGTTGAAATCCTGCTGGTGTCTTGGTTACAGGTCAGGCTATTGATGGGGAAGATTTCCATTTGCAGAGGTAGGAAGAAGAGCAGTGTCTTTTCCGTGCCTCTGTGGTGTTGCTCCTAAGTTAGCGCAGGCTGGAAGGCATCTCTGGAGTTCACCTGCTTGTAACCAGCTCAGAGCAGGGCCATTGTCAGCTTTGGATTGTCTTTGGAATCCCTGAGGTGGCAGATAAGCTCCCACACTCACTAATGAACTGTGAAATTCCAAGCGACACCAGGAATGAAGATGTCTCTGTTCTGTCAGACAGTCAGGGGTTTCACACATTTAGGTAAACTCCCTGTTCATACACTCATTTTTTGAAGAATTTTCTATTTCCGTTCCTGGAGTGGATTCGTGTTACTAAGTTTGGGCTTTGGCTGTGCTGGTGGTTGTATTTTGGTTTGGAGTACACCATTTCCCTGGAAACCAACTGCTGACAACTGCTTCGGTGGCGAGTTGTTCAAGGGAGGTTTGCATGGCAGTGTCTTCCCGTTCTGCCGACTCCCCTGAAGGAGCGTGGAAGGTGCCTGTGCCACTTCTCCGTGAGCAGGGCGCTCTTCAGAGCCACCACACGGGCACAAAGGAGAGGGAACAAAACACCCCCGTTCCTGATGTAATTGCGGTTTATGAACTTGCTGCGGGACTGGTTACAGCAAACTTCTGGGGTGCTCCGCTTAATGAATTACCTTCTGGTAAGAGGGAGCGTGGATCTGTCACACCGTTGGGTTTTCATGGTTCAGTCCCTTTTCCTCTTAACGCCCCTATCTCTTCCTCCCACTCTGCTTTCTCTGAAGCTGTTGGACTCTTAATGCAAAGGACTTTTCAAAGCAGGGCTCCTTTTGCAATTTAGCATCATCATCAATTAAAAAACCCTGTAGAAGCAGGTGTTGCCCATCTTTCATGTTTCCCCTGTGACGATGGGGTGGGTTGCAGGTAGCATTGCACCTGTACTGGAGCTGGGTCAGAGCAAACGGTGAATTATTGAGTACTCCACTTCAGTCACATGGGAGGAAAATGAAATGCTGCTCTCTTCAGCATTAGAAGCTTTAACCCAGTTTCTTACTGTGAGATACCAATTCTTATTAGAGTGTTTTGTTATAAAGGTATGTAGAATACAGTGATCCTTCAGAGCAACACTGTTTCTTCAAGAAATAATTTTAACACTTTTAAACTCTCCTTCTAAAGCTAGAAAGAAAACTCCGTATACGTTTTGACAGTTTATAATCGTTAGGAGGTAATATTATATTGAGAGTCTAATTCTGTGCTGTATTAAACATCCGACTGGATCTCTTATCCTTCAAGCAACTGCTGAAGGATCACCAACTTTTTTCCCTGTCAGGTCACCAGTTCCCAGGGGACTGGAAGCCTGCTGCAACCTGGGCACTGCTTAGAGTCCTACAAAAAAGGTATGAAAAGGTATTAGAAACCAGAGAGGTCGTCCAGCACCATAAGCTGATTTGGTTTACATGGAAATGGAAAATTAAATACATTAAGCATGTTTAATCGGATGCATCTAACGAAGATGCAGAGTTGCTAATACTCTCTGTGCCCGGTAATTGCCTGTGGGTGTATTTCTCTACTGTTTCATTCCAAAGCTGACAGAGGCTTTTCTCTTTGGTTTTCTGGCGGATACTTTTGGAAATCTTAATTTCAGGAAGGAGTTCTGTGGGTGTTCTTAGTGGTCAGGAGCCCTGTAGAAGAAACCACCCTGGCTTCCCCAAGGGACAGCGGATAACTGACAGTACAGTCAGCGCTGAAATCAGGGACCATTGCGGAAGAGGAGGGAAAGTGAAAGAAATGGCTTGATAAAGAAGTCAGTAGGCATCTAGTAATGTCTGCCAACAGAAATCAACCTATTAAAATCTCCTGAACAAACTGGGACTGCTACAGGGATGGTGGAGTAGGTCAGTGATTAGAGTCTCTGGGCAATCCCAGATTCAACTGAAACTATGAACCGTGGAACTGCAGCTCATGGGTCCTGTTCCTCTCTGTCTTAAAGACCTTGAGCAGATGGCTTTAAATGGTTGTGCTTCAGGTTTGCTCCCTCTGAGACCACCCGGCCTCACCGTGGGAGATGCACTTTCCCCGGTGCTGCCCACCCTTCCTCCAGACTGCGTCCAGCCAAGAACCTCCGCATTGCCTGCGCGGGTGGAACTGCCAGCTAACGTGACTCCAGCTGAGCCTCTTAGCAGGGCTTTGTATCCATAACGTTTAGACAAGTATCTGCCCCCCTTCCCATTTCCAAGGGTAAAGAAAAAAAATTACCTGACATTTTGTGTTAAACTGCTTTTGTGCAGCAGTGCCTTGACTGTTAAACATGTATTCTCCAGTGTTCTTTGTCTATACCTTCCTTGCCAGTAACTTCTAAAGCAGTATTCTCTTTGAAGCGAATATTTATGCAAAGTGACTGCTGAATGACTGTCTGCTGTGATCCACAAAACGGCGAACCCGCTTGGTGCTGCACCTTGCGTTGATGCAGCCAGTGGAGCAGCCCAGAGCTTTCAAAGAGAAAAGGTCTTACACGGGTCACCTGCGATCCCTCTCTGCATGGTGGGAGTGCAGCAACAGATATAAGACTTTTTCTTTTCTTCCTTTTAAGCTATAAATAACATTTAAGTATTTTTTTAGCAGGGAAGAATGAGGCCAGGGCACCCACCTACGCATCGGTAGCCACACTTGCTGTTACAGCTTCAGGAAGATGCCGTGCGGCATTAGCACGTCTCACTGCTCGGTGAGGTCAGTGGCTCTCTTCCTGCTCTGCGGTGTGTCTCGCTCTGTTTCGCCCTCTCTGTCTCTCTGCTGAAAGTTAATTGTGGTTGGACGTATCCTGTTTAAAAACAAAACAAGAAACGTAGTTGAAAGGGGAGAAATAATAATGGGCTTAAGGGTTTAAAGCACATTGATTTTTAGTGTAACCAAATGCATGCTTGAGCCCATTTTTTGATGAATCTTGACACTCAGCATTAGCAAAACATAAATTTCAAGGAACATCCTCTCTGTATTTTGGTATCGTAACTCTTTGGCTGTTGGAAGCAGTATGAAATCATGGGAAGCTGTGCTAATTTACTGTAATTTGAAAGTAACGAATATGTACGCACGGCATTTCTACTGAAATACTCTGAGCTTTTCTGCCCACCAGAAGGAAGACAGGATTTTAAGTCGTCTAGCCTGTGACAAACAAAGAGAGTGGATAAATGTAGAGCCATGCTTTATAAAGAGTGTTTGTGCGTGTTGGGTGCTCCTGTGTGTTGCTGCAGGTGGAACAGGAGCTGGCAAGTCAGCTGGGCTGCGCATCTGAGCATGCGCTGGTGCATTGCTGCAGGTACATTAATGCTTGTTCCAGACTTCTTAAAAACAGAACCATAGAACGGTTTGGGTTGGAAGGGACCTTAAAGCTCATCCAGTGCCACCCCCCTGCCCTGTGCAGGGACACCTTCCACCAGCCCAGGTTGCTCCAAGCCCTGTCCAACCTGGCCTTGAACACCTCCAGGGATGGGGCAGCCACAGCCTCTCTGGGCAACCTGGGCCAGGGGCTCACCACCCTCATAGCTTTCATCGTAATCCAATACAGTGGTCCTATGAGGTCACATGATCGTGTTTTTTCGTAAGTATCTGTCCATACTTTCAGTCTTCTAGGAAACTGAAATACACAGGGTTTTGACCCAAACCACAAATACACGATGCATTTCAGTTTTAATTGAAGAAATACCTCTGAGTGTCTCAGGGTGTGGTGTTGTCCTACAGCCAACCTAACCACCCAAGTGTTTGCTGCTGGTGGGAGTAGACCCCATCTCCCCCCTTACTCGCACCCTTGGATTGGGTCTAGCACTGACGCTGCTGGGGGGTCGGTTCGGCTGGTTTCTCCAGGGGAGGACAAACCCTCTGAGATGGGGCAGAAGGGACGACAGTTTTCCCCTGGATCATCCGCCAGACCAGCTCACCGTGCCATGAGGATGTGACGGGGGGGTAACGGCGGGAATGTGTGGAAGACAGGTGTGCGGGGGAGGCGCTGGGAGCACCGCTTTCAGTGGGGTTTTCTCTTAGATCTGAAACACCACCTTGAAAAAATGAGTCGTGGTGGCTGCATTGGAGGCTGAGGAAATAGAAGCGCACTGCTACCTGCCACGTTCCTCACTTGTCGGCTGCTGCTAAAAGGGCAGCGGGTTGTGACCTGGGCTTGCAGGATCAGCCAAACAGACCTTACGGGAATCGTTAAATAAATTGTTTCTTTAAATTAGTTTGCGGTTGCTATCAGAATGTTGATCCTTTATTGATATTCAGTGACTTGTATCATACATACATAATAGGCTTTGGAGCTTGTTGGTTTGTGCTAAGAGTAGAAATGAAGAAAACATTGGTTTTCATGCCAGCGATGAGCGAAAGTCTATGCAAAGAAATCATTGTGCTGTTTTAGACTTGAAATAATCAAGCCTAAAAAGGCCGGGCAAGGAGCTCAGCCTGGTTCCCGTGATGTGGCTGCGTCTCCCGTTTGTTCACAGCGAGATAAGGAGGCCCTGAAAACGCGTTCTTTCTGCAGGGCGGTGTTGAAAGCTCTCAGGACTCAGGAGGGACTCGGGCACTGCTGGAGCCATGTGGCTTCGGCGTTACAGGTTTCTCAAAACAAACGCCTGCTGTGTGGGTGACTGGCAAAAATAGAAAGCTAGTCACTGCAGGTTTTTGGTTTCAAGAACCTTTTCCACAGTTTTCTTATGTAAAATACCATGAGAAGGTCTTCATTCCCTGTGTAGGAGAAATTTCTGTGGTGAACTATGAGGGACAGTTGGTCAACTTTAGAGTTTTATTGTCCATTTGTATTAATGAAGGGAGGAGAACTGTGAAGATTCAGAAAGTATCCTTTTACGTGAGCCTAGACTAAGTGTTTTGTTAGATATTCAAAGTTCAGGACTGTGCTATGTTTCATATTGTCTTCCTTGATATGAGTAAAGTTCAGTATGCACTGTACTTTACTGATGTGTATGCAAAAATATGGTCTCCTCTTTGAGTAATTTTAGTATTAGACTATCCAGGCCCAGCAAGAGTACAAATGGTGGCTCCCCAAAAATGGTAAGTGATACTAAGTGATCATCTGCGTAGGAGATTGTCTTTTGTGTATCTGAAACATTGAACCTAGGTTACAGGCGTACAGACCATCTCATTTCCTCAGGAAATACGGAACTTGGTACTGCTGCTGAGAACTGTAGAAAATGGACCTTGGTGCAGAGGAGAGTTGCTGAATTCAGTCAGACAGGTGTTTATCCCACTTGTTAAACTTTGAATTTGTAGCAAAGTAAATGTACCTTGGGTAAGTAAAAGTCACAAGTTCAAGTGGGTGGAATTACTGTAGATTCGTAGTGTGAGTGTGAAGACCAGAAGATGGCCGCTGGCGGCACTCCCCAGCGTTGCCTTTCTCCAGTAATCCGCTGTTACAGGTTCATGCTGCAAATAATTTTCTACGGTGTTTGGTTCTCTGTTGTCTTGAGGAAAGACCTCCATCCGCGTGAATTTGCACCAGAAGGAACACCTGACACTTGGTGAAGCAGCTGTTTGCTGCCGTTTCGGGGAAGGGGTCGTGTTGCTGCTGCCACGGTTGCTCCGCGCTGTGCGTCCTCTGCTGGTTGCAGCGTCATGTCCTCAGCAGCTGAGCTGGAACTGCTGCTTCCCTCATGCCTTAGTCGCTAAAAAACACGGGATGAATGCCAGAGAGAGTCTGAATAAGAATTTTTAATTACCCGCCACAACTGTCCGCTCCCATCCCCATGGCGGGCGGTCTCCATCCCTCGGCTCCCGGTTTGGTGCTCTTTGGAGCTGTTGGGCTCAGCTGCCTTGCAGAGGAGCAGTCACCTGGCCACATGAGCCTTCCTGTGTGTTTGGGAGTGATGTAGTGACTTACTTTTCTTCATCTTCTCCAGCCCAAACACCCTTCTTGCCTTCTCTCTCCCATAGCAGTATTTTGAGGTATGGTTTCTTTTTCTGGTGCTGTTTAGTTACATATTCCAGATATTATCTAAGAGAGCCTTGTGCCGTTTGCGTAGCTATTTCACCTTCCAGTTACAGGAGGGGGGGAAAAGTCCCATCCCAGACCTTCAGTTCTGTCAGTTTGTTATTTGTCAGTGATAAGGCTTATCTGAAATGTTTAAGGAGAGAGATTTGAGAATTAGAAAGTTCAAAGCTAGGCTCGTTAGCAAACTGAGGGGGCAGAACTTGAGGTTCTTTGACTGCTCTGGTCTCAGCAGAGCAGACTTGCATCTGGTAACGTTTGTCGTCTTCTGTCTTTAATCTGTTCAGGAAAGGACTCAGAACTCTGCTGTGGGATCTTGGGAAGATTTGCTAATCTGGCATTTAATTTCTGAAGCAGCCCACGTTTTCAGACGCTTTGGTGGGTGGTGCTGTGCTCTGTTCCGCTGGCGGTGCCCAGCTCGGTGTGTGCCTGCGCAGCACGCTGCCGTTACGCGTAGGGCAAGTGGAAGCCCACACAGATTAGCCTTGGTCAGAGAGCTTCACGGAAGTGAGTGAAATGATTATACTCATTATGAAGTGTGAAGTTTGGTATGAAAATTCAACTTTAAAGTCATTTATTGCTTATTCTGCTGTGTTGTTTCCATAGCAGATCATCAGGATGGGATGTTCTCTCATTCTCCTGAGCAGAGTGTTGCTGTTGCTCGGGTTGATGGGTGCGTTGCTGCCTGGCATGGGCTGGATTTTTTTCTAACCTTCTATGTAAACTGGGTTAAATGTGTATATTGGTGAAAATAGAGTAATGGAAGGGATACACTTTAATGCTGCTCTCAGTGCTTTTAACCAAAGAAGCTCTTGCATTTAGTCACTGTGGACAGACTGGTCGGTGAGTCCTTCTCTGCTGACGCTGATGGTCTGTGACCATATCGCCTGCCGAGTTGCCTGTATAATTGGCGCTGCTGTGTCGGCGCTGGCGGAGCTGGGGCCGGTTCTTGCCAGCAGCTGTGCGGGGTTAGGTTACCGGAGCCGTCACGCGCCCCGGCAGGGTCTGGGGAGCTCGGCTTTCCCACCGGGGCTGGGCAGCCCCGCGGCTGCAGGCTCCTTCCCGACAGATTCGGAGGGAAAACGCACCACTGCTGCTGGTGCAGGCGCAAGTCTGGTTAGTGAGCCGGGGGAAACCGGGCAGAAAGGACGGAGCGACATGCCATCTCATCCACCCGCGTGCAGTCTGGGCGCAGAAGCCAAGCAGCTCTGACCAGTCTGGCGTTTGATGAGCAATTAGTGAAATTTGTGCAGCTTTCCAGTACCAGCGGTTTATTTAGCATGCCTGCCTTCGGCTGGCTGTGCGTGAAACCCGACTGTTGAGGCTGGTCTGTAGTTTCTAGTTACCACCCCTGAATTCCTGTCACAGTTCATCTAATGGACAATTTTTAGTACACCTGGACACTTCCCAAGGATCCTCCTCCTCCTACCTGCTCGTGCCCTGGCCCGTCACGGTCAGGTTTCATTGAAGGTGTTTGTTTCAAGATGGTTTTGTTGATCCAACCATCTGGAATGTGACCTTTCGTGACCTTTGTATTTTTTAACTGCATATAATTAATGGTTTTAGAAGTTTTAGACATTATTTAACCTCAAAGTTTAGAGAGAAAAAGCATTTAAAGTGTTAAGATGTGTTGAAGGCCGTGTATGTGTACTATGTATGCTGACAACCTCACAAGTTTGGATGGTTCAATGTCACCAGTCAGTGCACGGACCTGATGCTGCACCCCGGACCTGCTTGGGGCCGCTGCTGACCCCACTGGAGCCCCACACTGCCACGTCCCCTCGTGTGGCTGCAGTAGCAGGTTCTCCGCGCTGCGATGATGTAAAGGCAGTATTTAGCTATTGCACTGACATTTACCGCCGGAGTAGTCATTCACTGTCTCCTCCCGAGGAGAGGTGGCAGCCCAGAGGGGATGATCTCTGCTCTTGCACTGGAACACTGCTGTACGGGTGAACGGCATGAACAGGCTCCACGAGGAACTGGTCAGTGCTGTCTGCGAGTCTGATGGCCACTGGCAATAGACCATCTTTGATTTCACAAAACTGTTTCCTTCACAGTTCATCACGCTCTGTAGACATGAATTTTGTGAGGTTGGTATAATTCGTTATTGATAAATGATAACCTGGTGGCTGGATTTGTTTGGCAGTAGATCCAAAATTATGTATACTGGAAAATTTAAAATGCATCCGAAAAGTTGGGGAATCACAGGATCACTGAAGTTGGAAAGGACTTCTGGAGATTGTTTCGTCCAACCCCTGTGCCCGAGACCAGGGCAGGTTCTCCAGGACCACGTCCTGGGCTTTGGCTGCAGTGTTTGATCACCCTTGCAGTAAAAACATTGTGTGGGATTTTTTTGTTTACTTTTTTTTTTTAATGTTTAAAGTGCCTCCTATGCATCCTTCATAACTTCACAGTGAACAGCTTCAGCACAGACAAATCTTTAAAGACACTTGCTCTCCTTTCAGGGCATGAACTTTCTTTTACAGTTGCAGTTGATTTAACGCTGCGACCCAGGAATCCCGTTGGACTGAGACATTGAGGAACAGAATCTTGATGGTGACAGGGGTTGTAAGGAAGATGCAGAGCCCTTTGTGCTCTCATCGACGGGAAATGGTTACTGAGGTAGCAGAGGAGTCGGACCAGACACTTCAAATGAAGCAGAACATAACTGTACATGGCTGTTCCGCCAGGAGGACTGCAACACGAGTAAAGAGCCGTTCGGTGCTTCGTGTAGTGCGTTCCAGGTGGTGTGTGAAAGGAGGCGGTTTTCTGACGTTTCTCTAAATAGAGATTAAATGCTAAGAAGATTTGAAAAGAAAAACTCGACTTGGTTCTGTGAAATACAAGCAGTTTGTGCAATGTGCAGGGTCTGTGTTACTGTGAGAATTGCATTTTACGTGTGGCTCTTTTTAAACCGTCTGTATACTTTCTTAAAAACCCCTCACTGTGCATCAGCTACTCTCCGTCACTCTGTCTCGCCACGTGTTTCAGGTTACTGAGGATTACCAGTCTCGAGTTTCTTCGGCTTCCTTCTGAGTAAACCTGATTTCTAGATTAAATGACTGCTCTGTTCCCGGAGGTAATTACCTGAATGATTAAATAGCTTGTGTGTAGAGAATGGTGCCGATGTCTTGGCAGCCATGGTGGTGTTTCAGCTAGAGCTTGCTGCACAATACTATAAGCCTTATTCCTACTAATTTAATTGCTGAAAAATTAGCAAACAGTATTTATATCACATTTTATTGGAAGGGCAGTAAATTGCATTAGATACTTTGTTATGCCATGGAGCAGCAACACTTAATTATTCAAGTGGCTCAGTGGATTTTTTGACTGAAACTCCATCTGCCAATGCAGAATTAGTTCTATTTTTAACAACTTGAGACACTCTTCTGCAATTATTCAGCAGAGTTGCTTCTTAGAAGGTATTTTCATGCACTGCTTTTGACTGTCTCCTGGGTGAGGTTTGTGTGTGATCTTCTGTGTGTACTCTTTGTTGTCGCACAACAAAGCTGAGCTGTCTCCAGCTAAGCAATGACCGTTTTCATTAAAACTGTGTGGAAAAACTCCGGTCGGGAAGCAGAAAACAACTAGGTTTTACTGTGGGCTTTGAGTCCAGGTGTTGGGTCGGTGCAGTGAGGAGGCAGTGCTCATCACGGTGCCTTGTGTGCGGGACGGCTGGAAGGCGCAGACGGTGCTTTTGGTGTAATTTGCTATGTATCTTCAACTGTCCTCTTGTCGCTGCCAAAGAGGAGTCCAAATAAGCTGGGCTTGTGAAAAACACTCTGCTATAAGAGGGGTGATGGCCCTGGAGGGGGTGAGCGGCTGCAGAGGCAGCGGTGAGTGAGCGGGTGTCACAGAGCCGGGACGCGCGGGCGGACGCTGCCCGGAGGGGATGTGCGCCGTCACAGAGGAGGACACCGCTTTTGCCGTTGGGTTTCTAAGCTACTGATTAAAAGTAATGGAAGCTGAAGAATTTCACTATGAGCTAATTCCCATAGCAACAAATTTTCCTTTAGGGCCAGTTCAGGATCTGTGTGTTTGTGCTCTGCTGCAGCCCATGTGGAGCAGCCCGTGCCAAGGGGGTGTGTGGGGGCAGCCCTGGGCACCTGCGGGGCCTGGAGGGTGCCGGTGGCAGTGGCCACCGTCCCAGTCTGGCTGGTGGTGGTCTGGCACGGCTCAGTGCTGCTGTGAACGCAGCTCACCAGCGGTATGGGGAGGTGGGACCTCGGTGAGACCTCGTCATCATCTGGGCAGTTGTCAGTGCTGACTACTGGGCAGAGCCTGTACGGTAAACTGAGAGCAAGAATGAATTCATGTGTATTGCGATGGATGCATCATTACAGTAAGACCTAGAAATGTGCCAACCTGAGTTAGACCAAAGCTCCCTTAATTAATTGTTGCAAATTTTTTAGAGCATGCTTTAGGTTGACCCAGACTGAGACATCTGAAATTCTTTAATTTTTCTTTAAAAAAAAAAAAGAAGAAGAGGTGGGCACAAGAAAGGACTCGCTTTCCAAGTATTCAGCAGTATAAAAGCTTAAACCACTGTGAGGGAAGGGAATAATGATAATTCTGGAGCATTATAGGATTATCAACAATCCCTCTGCTACAGCGGCTTCTGCAAAGGTTCACAATCTCAGTGCAGATTTAGAGCACGTCAGCCCTAAAACCACCTCTGCACTCACTGAGCAAGAAGGTGGGACAGGGTTCCCTTTAAAAACTGGCTGCAGTTACTGGTCGGTCGGTGGGGAGGCTGTGAGGACAGAAGGCGCGCTCGCTGGCTGAACTTGAAATGTGTTTCTTTCCCAAAACTGCAAACCCGAGTGGGGCAGTGGTTTGGTCAGGAAGCCAAGCTCCTGTTTCGGCGGCGAGGGGGTGGCGGGAGGAGCACACCACTGGTCGTTTCTAAGCCCATCTTTTGTTGTTACCAGTTTTTCTAAATATTTCTGCAGTCGCTGCACCTTTTCTGTGTCCGGTCTGTAAGCCGGGCTGCTGCGGTGCTGCTGTCGCGCGGGGCTCTTCGCAAAGGCAGGAGTTGGGGGATGGATCCCGGAGTGGCGGACACCCTCCGGACGGCTCGCGGCAGAGCAGACTCCCCCTGAAACCGCCGTCACAGACCCATCACACTGCTACTGAGTTATTACAAGTCCAGAGAATGTACTAATGTTGGTTATCCGTGTTGGTGACCTGAAAAACAGTGAGGGGAATAGTGTGGTGTCTCAGGCTTAGCATCCACCGCTGCTTTCCTTGGATTAACGTGGCACAACCAGGCTGATTAGCAATTAGCAGAACATAGTACGTGTGAAAACATGTCTGGTGAATAAATGAATATCTTTTAAAAATAACGTTCTTTTTCAGGATGGATGTGTTACGAATCGGTGGCAAACACGGTTGTCTGGCAGCAGAGCAGTAAGCTATGAGGGAACTTCTCTCACTTCTCGTTCCCCAGAAGGACAACTTGCCTGCCCACCCAGCCGTCCCCGGAGCGTGCGGGGCGCCGTTGCTGTGCCTGCCCAAGGCGTAAAATAAAGGCCACTTCTTGACATGTTTTCCCCGAGGGCTCGTTCATACACCAGGATCGCTGGGGGTCCGTTGTGCCCCTCGTGCACTGTGGGGTTGTGGTTGGTGGAGGAAGGTGGGAGGAAGGCTCCTGCTTCCCAGAGCCGCCTCGCTGTCCGTCCACTGGGGAGGGACAGACCACGCTGCCACTCCGATGGCTCCTTCTGCTTTTCTGGGGGCACTCTCACCAGCACGGCACGGGCCGGGGAGAGGTGTTCGGCGTCTCTCTCCCAGGACACTGCAACGCACAAGGCTTCTGCGGGGCAGTTCCTGACCTCGCCTGCAGTTAGCTCTTTAGGAGCTGTGGACCCCCGGCACAGGTTGCAGGGGAAGTGATGTTGAGGTCGCACCTTGCCCAGAGCCGAGCAGAGGTGTGAAGCGTGCCGCTCACCCGGCAGTCTCTGCTGGAACAAAGTGTGGGGTGTTTTTCTGTTCCAGGCTACCTTGGCATTTTGTTTGGTTGGTTTTCAAAATCAACTTCCAAGACCATCACCAGCAGATGTATTTTGCTTTTTGGTTTTATTATTCTCCAGAAAACAAGACTCTCACTTCAGATGTGTTCCCGACGGGGTCGGTGATGAAGTATTTTTAGCAGACTTGGTAACTCTTCTGCAGCGCGTTCATGCCTGGCTGGTTCAGAGCTGCAGTTGCTTTCCCAAACATGCATTGGGGCTCCTGCCAAGACACCCGGGGTGCTCCTGCGTCGTATTACAAGGTCCCGCTTTGTCAGGGCAGACCCAGCCTGGCAGGGCTAACGTGACTCCGGGTACAGCGTGTTCGGCCGGCGGCGGGCGCGGGCGCTGGACTGCACGCGTCCCCGGCTGCCCGCCCGGCATGGAGGGCTCGCTGCCTGCCTCTGAAACTGTACGTCTGTGGCTTTCTCCTCTCCGGGATGGCAGCGGCGCTGGGGCTGCTTTGCTGGCAGAGCCCTGGGTCTCCGGGGATGCCCAGGCTGGGCGGTTTTGCTGCTGCTGCCGCTGCTGCTGGAATTCGCTTTGTAAAAGGGGGTCTGCGAGCTGCTGCCTGTTGCGACGCCAAAGGGGTGAAATCGAGCGTCTTCTGTCCGTCCTCTCATGAGACTGGGTTAGATTTTTTTTCTCTGCTGTTGCTCTGTAGTAAGCGGTGTTTGTGGCTCAGTTTGGGCTCAGTATTGGAAGAAGGCAAACAAGGAAAAGTGCTTGCACTGCTGAGGGGCTGTTTGTCTTTTCAGTGTTTGATCTGTTCTTGCTGTGGGGGTGAAGATTTTGTGTTGGGACATTCCCCGTGAACACGGAGAATCTGGCGTTTGAATGGTTTTGTGATTAGGAAAGATTTGTAATACCAGAAGTCCGTGTCTTTGAGGCTTATGGCTAGAGCTTCTCCAGTTATGGTGATTCCTTCCAGGGAGCTTTGAGGTCGGAGCTTTGAGGTCAGGCTGCCTCGTGGTAGTCCTCCACAAGGTATTCGGGAATTTGTCCCAAACAGCACTGAACGTAGAGAATTTGTCAGAAGAGGAAACATGGCTAAGATCAAATTTTAATAATGTTTAGAATCTCTTTAGCATTTAGTGATTGTGTTTCACCAGGACAGTAAGGCAGTTCTAGGAAATTCTGTTCTTCAAGACAGAAATGCACTTTTTTGAAAGTCTGCCCGCATATCCTAGTCTCACTAGAAATATTTTGTTTGACTTTAAAATTGGGTGCTTTGTTAAGGAAACAATGGTGAACCCCGTAGCGGTTCCCTTCCCTCGATCCAGAGGAAATTCCGTCAGTCCTGGGCTTGCTGGCAGCGTTACCCCTGAGTTGATCTCCCCTTTCGCGCTGTGCTGCGGTGCACGGCCGCCTGTCTGCCTTCTGCTGTGAAGGCAGGCTTTGGCAGTGGGTTCTCCTTCACTCTGGGATCTGCTGGTTGGTGGGGTTCTGCGGGGTCTGTGCGGGCGGTGGGGCGCCCAGCACCGCCGCGGAGCCGGGGCAGCGGCCGAATCAGTGGCGCTCGGCAGGGACGACGTCGGGAGAATGGCACACTGTGTTCGGGCAGCGTATGCTCGCTGCCCCGCACAGAGCTGCATTGTTGGGACAAAGAAAAGTGAAAATACTAAAAGCATTCAAACTATTTTCTTTTTACTGGGGGAGCCTTTTTCTCGCATGGAGCTCTGCTGAGCCCAGATCTGCACGCAGAGCCCCCGGGAGGTGAGCTGAGAGCGGACAGATGACCTCGGCTTGGGGGGGTTTTGCTGCTTGGCAGCTTACATGGAAGGGGGGTTATATTTTTATGTGAGACATTATCAAAGCTAGGCTAAGATGCCTGGAGAACTAGTATGAAAGATAAGTGACAACTGATCTATTTAAAAGGAGAAAATATTTTTAGTCGATCTGCTTTCAGCTTTTTTGGTGGTACATACTCCGTTTCAATGACTAATACTTCGGGTTTTAAAAATTCAGCTTTCTCGTGCTGTCAGTTTAGCTGCGAGTATCTGGGTCTTCAATGCCTCTCCAACAAAGCCAGGAAAGATCAGATTTTCTGCTATTCGTATTCCTACAGTTTAAGGAAATGTGGGTTAAAGGGAAGAGTTTTTGTGGCGGAAAGGGCATGTTATGTGTGTTCTTTTACGAGCTGTCAATGGAAAAAGTAGCACAGGACTACATGTTTAAAAAACTTTTTTGTAGGTCATCTGCAAGGAAGAATTACGTGTTTGCTGCTGAAAACAATTTGGAGTTGTGGGGGTTTCTTTTTTTGTAAAACAGAATGTTGGGTGTTTGGGTTTTTCTGGGTTGTTTGTTTTCTTGTGTTTGTGTTTGTTTTTGTTTTTTAACACTGCTTTTTGACATACTTCTTGGTGGCATTGGTGAAAGTAGAATCAACCCCGGACAGTGACGTATTGTTCAGGATGATTTGTCATTGCTCTTCAGGACGCTGCAGCTTCCTCACATTAACCAAGCTATTAAATTAGCAGGATATTATCAATTGCAATCTTCATTCTTCCCGTTAACCCCAAGACGACGGCTGTTAAAATAGCCAGGGCAAACAGCGGTTCTTTTTTTTACAGAACAAGGGTCACATCCTGAACAATTTAATTGCTAGTCACATTTCCCTGGACTGTGAAACATCTTTAGAGGTGATCATAGCCCAAATGAAAATGAAATCTTAAAAAAACCCAACAACACAAACCAAACCAAAACCCAAACAAAACATCGCAACAGTCTTAACACAATGAGAGGGCAGCAGGGGAAGGGGAAGTCCCAGAGACAGGAGAGCCCTAATAAGCATACCTTCACAAGGCGGGTTGAAATTTGGGAGAAAAGAACTGAAATTAGCCCAAAGGCGAGTGTCTGGAGCATCTGGCCGGGGCGCTGGGAAGCAGGAGGGGATGCCGGCGGGAGGAGGGCTGCAGGGCAGACGCTCCCCATCGGCTCCGCTGCCCAGGCTGGCTGTCAGCTGGGGCACGCTCGCCTCGGGGACCAGGGCTAGGCAAATCGGCAGGAGTACAGAAGCTGGGAGGGGACCGGTGTGCCCATCAGGCTTTCAGGGGGGGCAAAACCGAGCCGGGGGTGAAGCCTCTCAATGGGGTTGCGATACAGCAGGTTCGGGTGATGTCTCCTGTGAAAGAGCAGGTAGAGGTGCTCTCAAGGCTGCCACCAGGTAAGAGAGGTTCTGGGAAAAGAGTGCTGTTGAAAAGGACAGATGTAGAAACGACACATTCGTAAGGTGTCCAAATGCATAAAGCAACACTGGGAGGCAGTACTGGCAGTGGGTGTGATGCGGGAGACAAACCAATGGGAACCGGTTAAAGACAGTGGTATCTTCCCCGGGCAGTCTGTAGTATTAAAAGATTTTTAATCAAATGAAGAGAAATGCAAAAGCAAATGCTTCCTGCTATATCAAGAACTCGATTCCAAAGACAACATCAAGTGAGCCATTTCTTCGCCATCAATAATGCATCAGTTTAGATTTCAGGTCATGTGCGCAATAACCCGTGGACTAGTGTTTATTTGGAAAGGAAGGGGATGCTCATTTGGGGAAGACTGATGGAGAAGACAAATATAACCTGAAAATACTCAAACACAAATGCTAGTTTCTGTGATAGCCAACTGCCTCCATAGCCTGTGGGAAGGGATAGAATTTCCTGCTTTCTGTCCGTGATGTGAGCTTGAACATGTCTGGAGAGCGTTGGGTCATCGTGCAGCTCTGCCCACGTACAGTGGTCTGGCGTGGTGTGATTCCACAAACTTCTGGGTAGGATCACCGCCAGCAGAGACTATCAGAGCTCCTGACTTTCAGATTGATCAGTCAGTGAAGGCGTCCAAATTATCATTTTGTTCTTTAAAGGAAGGAATAAATAGGGATTGTTTTGTGCCAGCCACTGACTTGGGCAGACTCGCGCACAGAAACGGAATCCTTATTTTGTTCAATACTCGCTCTGAAACCTGCAAGAGCAACAACATTTTCTTTTGTCTGAATTTGTTCCTGTAATCAGTGGCCCCTTTCATAGTTTGCGTTCATGTCTTGGTTTTGTATTCTGTAATAAAGGAGCCTTCTCTGGAATGTATTCACATCTTTATTTATGGCTGGTGGGGAATCTGCTTTCCTCCACACCCACTCTGTTGTGACATTGTTAGTTCTATGTAACTTAAGAGTTTACTTCATAAATCGTATTACACAAATCTGATAGATGGGCTTGCTGAATTTTATGTGCTGCTATCAGTGAGTTTCAGTGGCTTTTCTGGGTTTAGGATTTTGTAGAAGTTCTGCAAGCTCCAAATACAGCTTCAAACTTTCAGTCATACCGTGACTTTTATCTGCTTTCATGGCGGAACAGCATTCTGAAGCAAACGAATGGAAAGAAAGACAAGAAAAGCATAGTGCTATCCAGAGGAGGTACAGCTGTAGGTGACTGTAGACATGGAGCTCCTTTAGAAATCAAGAAGCACGTTCTGAGATTATCTTCACCCTCGAGCTGAGAGGAGAGCTGTCAGACCCATCGTATCCCAGCCATTCGAGTGCATGTAAGACCTCTGATACGTTACTGAGTTAACAAATTAGCCAATGTCACCTAAGCAGTAGTAGCCCGTCTTGTCACATGCTTATTGCACACTTTAAGCTCAGTGCAAGGCAGGAACACACTTTTATCTACAGATGTTATGCTCAGGAGAGGCATCCTGCCTCGCGATTGCAGTGGCCGAGACAACTCGTGCTTTCAAATCCTGTGATTGCCACGCAGCAGCTCAGTGTGTCAGTGGGGCTCTTTGTTGACACTGTCAGGAAAGTCAGGTCACCGAATGGTAGAAACTGAACCACCGAGACAGTTGCTGAAAGATGAGAAGATGCTTTTTGTGAGTTCTTTGTTGTTGTTGTTGGTTTTTTCTAATATCTTAATAAGAAGAAAGTGCGAGAGAGTAAAGTTTGGTCGTTCAAAAATCTTTAATGGTGTGATAACCAGAAATAATCAATTTGATACATAGATATCCAATACAACTGAAAGCTGACAAGCGGAATTTTGTTTAAAGGAAATGAAAGCAATTTCAACCGCAGCTGCTTGCCTTTCCAAGTTGTTATTGGGGAAAACACAGTGTTAAGACTAAAAGAAATTTTTTTTTGGTGGGTGAGTGTATTCTGTATCAGTTAGACTTATATCAGACGTGGTGATGATGTTCATGCCAGCAGTATTGAGAAATGAAACAAGGAGCCTACTTGGAAATGTTCCATTTCATCGCTATGCAGTTTTTAGGTTGCAGCTTTATTGGTAAACTCAGTCCTTTTCGCAGACTGGGCATTTTGCCTTGGTTGTGGTTTCTGCTGAACCAGAGCGATGTTGCATAGTATGCTAAAAGTCTTTATTTTGTATTTTACCATGTCAGGAAGAAGGAAGATGTTTTTTTATATGCAGATTTCTATCAGGTTAACCAATTCACTGCTTATTGAAAGAAAACCAAACCAAAACCTAAAACCATTTAAAGCCCATCACCCATTTACTAATCAGGTGTATTACATCTTTGGCCGTGTCTAAAATTGGAACTGGACTATGAATGCTCAAATTTTACATTTGTTGCCATTTGAGGAAACCCAGAGCAGTGAAAGTAGACATGCAGAGAATGAGTGCCATTGCAGGGCCCCCCTTGCGCGGTGCTGCGTGCAGTGATGGCTGCAGTGTGGCTGAGGGGACGCCCGTGGCAGCCCGTTGTGGGTTCCTGGGGATGGGATAGCAGCATTAGGTGCCCTCAGATGTTTTTCCCGGAGGAACGGTTTGGCCTTCTCAGGAATGCAGCAACAGACATGTAGACATGTGTAGAGCGGGGGGAACACGGATCCTGCAGCTAGACAGGATCGGGCCCCACTGACAGCACGGGCGCACGAGAGGGATGGCCGGTTGGCTTCTCATGAGGAAGAAAGAAGAAGGTCAGTCAGCCGTTTCCATTCAAGACCAGTTAAATTCTGACTTGATCATACAGTGCCAAGCTAGAACTTTCTTTTGCACTAAGATCTCCTTTGCTTTAATGGGATTTAGTGCAGTTTTGCATGTCCTTTGGATGGAAGTCTTTACGGTTCCATTCTGCACTTGTAAGTGGAGCTTAATCAGTACAAACAAATTAGTGTAAAGTGAGGTTTTGGATCATTGCATGAATAGCTGGAATAGACAAGCTCAGCATTAGAGTCTCTCCCACTAAGTTATAAATATTGAGAAGTCCTTTTCTAAATGGACCTCATTTTAACCATGTATGCAGATCTGATCTCGTCACTATTTGGCAGGCAGCAACCAGGGTGCTCTCGCTGTTACTGTGGGAAAGTTGATTTGCTGCAGCAGTAATGAGGAGAATGCCCTTGGGAGATGTCCTTGGTGTCCACAGCCTCCTGAAGGATGATCTCCCTGTGCATACGCAGGTTCACTCTCTAACCTGGTTCATGGAGCCATCTACTGGCTAATAACAACTCGGCTGTGCATTGTCACCTGGTAGTACTTGAGTGTTGAGCCCCACCGTCGCAGCCTGAGGTGGTCCCTTCCCCGAGACCGGGAGCGTTGGTGGTGTGTGTCAGCACCGTCGGTATGGCCGCACCTCACACCAGGGCTGCAGGGTGCCATACGTACAGACTGACCTTTCTCTCTTGCGCACGTTATTAAGCACTAGCAGCAACGTTTAGAATACTTCTGGAACGGTGTGTGGGGAAAGGAAGGGCTGTTTTTCTTACGGTGATTAAAACTGGGGCAAGAAACAGCAAACAGTAACAAGGAAAGCGACTCCTATACAGAACATCCTTTGAGCAAAATCTAAAAAAGGCAAATATAGTCAAAACTAACTTTATCCCAGTGGGTATGTACAGAGGAGGGGAACTCCAGTTCTATGCAGTGACTTTGAAGTCTAGGAGCTTAAATTAGAAGGTAAATGTTAAATAATGCATTAGCTTGAAGTGCTTCTGATCCAAATGGTACCTTATACCATTAGGTTATTGCAGCTTTTATAATCACACGCAGTTTTGTAATTTGTGTGTGCCAGCAAGAACGTTAAGGTGGCTTTAGCCCTTGTCCCTGGGCAGTAAGGATGGGGATAGGCTGTCGGCTTTTTGGGGGTTAATGTGGCTCAAGCCCAGATATCTGTGATTAGGTCTTGCAGGTGTGCAGAAACTTACTAATCACCACATAATTAACCAGAAGGCCTTATGCAAGATGCTTCATATCACTGAGATCATTGATCCAGGAGTCACGTTTGATTATTAACCCTTCACTGGCTATATACAGTTCTACTCTACAGGCAAATCTTGTGGCTTTGAATCTTCAGTGAGCTGGGTTCGTTTTTTCATTTTAAGGCTTCATGGTAGCAAGTTGTTTAACTTTTCCACCAGTTTAGTTCAGCCAGATACTGTAAATTTATTAAACTCTGTAGATACTCTTGCATCCTGTTAGTATGCATTGGTAAGTTTAGAGGATATAAACCTCTTTACTAAGTGTTGCCCTTTCTAGGAGTTCCGTGGAAATTTAGCAAAATTATGAATTCAGAGTTAAGTACAACTGATTTCTGTATCTGGACAAAACTTAGAAGTGAACATCCAGTTCTTAGAGAGCTCTTAAATATTTAATGGCACATAATGCAGAAACAGATGCAAAGATTCAACTAGGTATTTAAATAAAATGATTTTGAAACTCCATTAGTTCCTCCCACTACTTGCCAGAGTCTGATTTCATGGTCCTCCGTTAGCACTGAGACAGTAGAAGACATCGATACCTCCTACTAAGAGACATCCTTGTTCAGGTGGAAGTGCTTATAAGGTTGTCAGCAGCTGCAAAACGGGCCCAAAACCTGGGCTGAAATGGCTTATTGGATCATTTTTTCAGCATTAATTGTCAGTAGTTGACTTTCTGAGATCTTTACCTGAAGGCGTATGCTTTACCAGCTGTGCAGAGAAATAGTAGGTAATATGGCCCATTTTAAACCTTCATCACATACTATTATTGTGTTGTGTCATTTTATACTACAGATATTTTTTATTTGTCCGACAAATAAGATTTTGAAGTCAGTGGTTTTTAAGGGGGATCCTCCTTACCCTGACAGCAGTAGTAGAAACTTTTTAAAAAGTTAGAGAGAAAGGTTTTCTTTCCTGAGAGAGAATACCTGTTTGTGGGTCCCGAAGTTTTGCTGAGCACAAGAAATGAGGTCCCTTTCTCTTTCCTATTTTTCTTTCTTCTTCCGTATTTTATCAAGCTGATATTTTCAGCGTGGCTAAAATCCCTTTACCCCAAGCACAAGGAAGAGTGTACTCATAAAACTAGGGCTGTCACATAGGCAGTGATGCCACCCCAGTCCATGACAGCCATTGCAGAGGCTGCAGGACAGGAGAGCTTGTGTGTCACCCAGCACTTCCCAAAGGGAGATGGAACATGGCAAAGAGATGAGTCATGTGTCTGTTGCAGCTCCTGGAGTTAAGGATCCCCTTTACCTTGACTTAGAAAAAGCCCCAAAACTGAACTGTTCTTCAGGAGTGAGCTAATGAAGAGGGAAGGAGGACGAGGTTTTCTGTTGGTGGATTCAAGCACCACATCAAGAGCAGGGTTTGCAGTGCGAGTAAGAGATGCGAGAGAGTTCCTGAAGATCCGCGTTTCCAGGCAGTCTGTGTTTTGGTACGGGAGTTAACCTGCTTCAGCATCTTCCTGCCTGCTGTCTGTCTGGAATCCTTTGGAGCTGAAGTGATCTTTAAATACACTGTAAAGCGGGTGTTTTGTGCTCCTTGTATAAAAATACAGTCATTTTGGATTTATCTAGGGGGGATTTCCTAGTTTAGTTAGAAGAAAGCTGAGCCTGTTACGTTTCAAGCAGATCAGGAGAATTATGAATTCTTTGGACTTTAGAAAGAATGTTTTCTTTCTGAAGTCCTGAAAACTGAGTTGACTGATGTGGAGTGCGTAGTCCCAGTTGAACTCTGGCAATGTTTGCTGGTTTTGATGAGCTTTGGTTTCAGTCCATGTGCTCCACGCTTAGTTGCTGGCACATACCGCGTTAGTTGAACTGGCAGAAAAACCACACTAGACAATATAGATTATTAATTTGAAAACTGTGACAACGTTTGCAGTAATTTTACTATTTGACAGTTGCAAGTGGATAAAACTAATGTATACACTGTACCGTTCACATGTATTCTGATAAATACTCGTATTATGTTTAGCTTGGACATGAAAAAGTATTTACAATGTACAACCACAGATTTAGTCAGGCATAAAAAGTACGTGATGAAGAGATTGATTTAACTTAAAAAGCTATCACTCCTGTGAGTATCACGAGTTAAGAAAATGAAAACGTAACATACACATCCGTGCATAAGCTGCTGGATGCAATGCTTGGTTAAAACGTGTTGGCTGCCAAGGAATTCCTTGTGTCTTAAGGTTTTAATAATCAACTGTTCCTTTGCTTATCCTGTTCCATCCTTCTCCTCATATCTGCACTGGTGTGCACACACTTCCCTTCCTTCATTACTATGCATATATATATATACACACACAGAGACATACCCACCCACCCTTGCTTCCCGCTTGCTCCTCCCCATCCTGTCCCACCCTGCCTGCTGCGGTGGCCGGTGCATTGTCAGCCCCGGCTGCTCTCGGGGCAGTGGTGTGCAGCGTTCCCCTGGACAGTGCCTCCGCGGTGGGCAGCATCCCGCCTTCAGCCCCATCGGCTCTTTTCTCCGACACAACTGTGTAACTCTGCTTTCCGTGGAGGGGGGGCTGAAGGTGCATCATCCATATGTAAATGGATGATTAATGCTTACATTTAGAAGAGACTCTCTGTTTGAAGTTTTAGTCTTAAAATTACTGTGAGTGACACAGTGACAGAAGCAGGTTCCTCAGCAGGCTTTGTATAATTAACATTCAGGATTTGAGCTGTACATCTGTTCGAGTGCCCGCTTTGAGGACAGTCAGAGGTGGAAATTTTTCCCTGATGTAACTAACTTAAAGTTTTCCCTCTTTGTAACTACACTTGGAAGCGTCAAAAATTTCCAGATGTGTAAAGAGACAGAAGTTGTATTGCAGGAGCCCTCGCATACCTGGAAGTTGATGGGTTTGTCTTGGTCTAACCCCATTTTTAGTAAGACCTGTCTTACACAGGCACTTTTTCCTGACTCTGTTTGCCCTGCGTTTGTGTCTGTGTATGGAGTTGAAAGAGTCCATCACCTGTGAGACTCTTCTGGCCTGTTCTGATGTTTGTGGTTGGGTTTGTCAGCATTTGATGCAGAAGAAGAGATGAAATCATTTGGGCATGAGAGAAGGCTGACTGATTTTTTTTTTTTTTTTTCCCATCTATTATATTGGTCACGGGATGTCTCTAGATGTCTAATCTGATATTTGTAATTTGATGTGCTGATACCAAGCGCTTGCACTTTACCACCTTGTAATTCGGCTCATGCCACTTGCTTGGTGTTCCGGCTCTCCTCCCTCTGACCTGTCACCCTTCCCGTGGAGAACCTGATTCAGGAGGTTCAAAGCAGGTCGTGATTTCACGAGCCTTGCAGCTTTCCTGTACCCAGAGAGAGTGAAAGGGGCTGATCCTGCAACGTACTCTCCTTTTATTGAAGTGCTGCGTGCAAGCGCTAGGTTGGCCTCTTGGTAATCCTTCCTGAATGATGAGGAAGCAGGACCTGTGCACGTATAAAGCCTGTGTCTGAACAGGGATCCAAACCCGGGACCTTAATTAATGACTAGTTTCAGTACTGGATTTAAAAAAAAGAAAAAAAAAAAAAAAGACTGTACATTTTCTTTGCCACAGATTACTGGAGCTTCTGGTTTGCACTTGCTGAATTCAGAGCTTCACCTCTGTTTCTCCAAATGTTCCTGTCTGGTTTTGCGTAGCTTTGTGTGGAATGGAGCGATGGAGTTTCTGCTGCAGGAGAAGGCTGTGCCGGGGTGAGCCCTGGTAAGGATATATGGTTTTAGCACTCGCACACAGGGTTTGAGCACCTGCTTGCCCTTCCCACGTCCCCTCATCAGTGGTACCTGCTGTTCCAGGGGTCTCAAAAGCGAGTAATGGAGCTGAGAAATCTGAACCATAAATTAGCTCTAGAAACAGCCATGTCCCAGGCTTGACAGGATGACGTTATGTCATATATATCACATCAACCAGCAAACTGTGAATCTGATTTTTCTCTTAAGCATGCCTGCAGCACCGTGAGGCCCATAGTGCTTGCCTGAAATGCTGCCGCGGCCACTGCTGGTCCGAGTGTTCAGCCGTGGTCCTGGCATTCAGCTGCGGTGTCAGTGCTCGGTGCGGCAGCGAGTGGTTTGTGCTGCCGCGGGGTGGCACATGGGGGCCCGTGGAGGCAGATGCCGGGGGTGGCAGGGTCCCGGGTGCCCCACGGTCCCCAGCCCCGGTCCTCAGCCCTCGGCTCCTTGTGTCTGCTGGGGACTTGGAGCCGAGTGAAGGATGATGGTGCTGGCCCAGTTTTCTGCTGGTAATTATAGTCTGCCTTTTTAGGCTCCTCTGCCATTTCAGTTTCAGGATTTTGTCTTCCTGTAACTGTTACGTTTTTGTGTCCTCATTTTCCCAGTTCCACTGATGCAGTGTACGGCTCAGTTGTTGCTGTAAGGAGCTTGCTAACACCAGCTTCGCTTCCCCTCAGCTGGATGTGCACCTCGGGAGCTCGGGAAAGGGCTCTCACCTGTGTGAAATACTGCAGATGGAAGAGGGATGGGGGTCGCCTTTGCTTCACAGCCTAAGCACCACTTAAGGGAACAGCTCGGTGAAGGAATAACAACTCAGTTCTTGAATTTTCCACCCATTTCTCACGCTCTCACTTCATATTTTGCATTACTTTATATTTGGCAGCATTCAGATTTCCCCAAGCACATGGATCTAGCCCCTGCTGTATTTTTTCCCTAAACTTCTTGGTTTTAAGGGGTCTTGGAAAGAGTTCTCATCTTGTTGTAGGGGTCATATGAGCATCTAATCTCCATAAGTTTTTAAGCTGCATCAAAGCTCATTTGCCTTCCCACCCCCCCCCCCCCCCCCCCCCCCCCCTCCTCNTTTTAGTAAGTAACTTCAGGACAGACGTGCTGCAGAGCGCAGACAAGCGACCGGTCGCTGCTCCCCCCTCCCTGCTGATGCCGCGGGGGCTTGCTGGCGGCGGCGGGACAGTGCGGGGAGACGTCCGGGCACAGCGTGCGTGCTGGCTGCCCCCGTGCCCTCCCCGCCGTGCTTGGTGCTGTCTCCCTTTATGAGGCTTGGGCACCGGGGAGCACCTCTGTTGCCCACGTTGCTGAGGCTCGATCCCACCATCTGCCTTCGGCTGCGGTCGCCGTCGGCTCCTGCGGTGCCAGGCCGCGGCAGGACGGGGCGAGGGTGGCAGCGTGCTGGCAGCCACCGCAGCAGCGGGACCCGCACGGGCTCACAGCTGGATTGCAACTTACCAGAGTCGTTTGAATTTCGTTTGCACGGAAGAGTAGCTGCTGGTGCTCTTTTTATGATGTTTCTGTTTCTTTGTGGGAACAGAAGTCTCCTTCTGACAGCACAGAACATCAGTGCACTGTGGCCGCAGTTTGGGAGTGTAACAAAACTTTCTGAAGAAAACATGCCTTCCCCTCCGATGAGGAGTGAAACCCATTTCTCTTAATGGAGGTGATACTCAGCCTGGTAGGTTGGTTTGGGGTTCATTGCTCTGCAATGCTTGTGAAGGCTGTATGATTATATTAAGTAGGATAATGAGCATATTTTTGTGTATTTTCGTGGATTTGTTTTTCGCGTTATACAGTGAAATGATGTATCAGAATAGCAGTAGAATTCCTGTGGATCGAGCTAGGTTGTGCCAACACAAACTGCTTCCTGAATACAGCTAATGATGTTCTGTGCAAGAAATTTCACCTCCCTTCCCTTTCACCCTGTTAGATGGGATCTGCTGTCACTAATAGATAAAAGGTCTCAGAAATCTGGAGGTTTCTCTGTACAGATACTGTTTCGCAAGAGTGAAATCTGCCACAGGAATGTAAAGCAGTGCCTTGAAAAAGGGAATTGTGACCCCTTTTAAATTTTTTTTTAATTTCTTGTCATTGTGTTAGATTGCGGTGCCAGATCTAGTGTGTGCCCTGAACTTGTGTAAGTATAGAAATCGTTTCAGTTTCTGTATTTAGCCTGGACAGGTTTTTTTAGCGGAGATTTCTCACTAGATTCTTGCAATAGGGCGGATGCCTTTTGGACTGGTTCTTGCTTCTTGCTGGTCTGGAGCGCAGCTGATAAGGTCAAAAGTGATCTGGCAGACGTGCAGCGCGATGCAGCGTTGGGTGATGCAGCGCTGTGCGCTGTTGGGAAACTCTGACCTAGACTGGCTGAACTCAAAGGTTCTGCAGATGTGGGGCGGGCTCCTCATTTGGTGTAGGTCAGTGAGCAATACCAACATTGCTTTTTAAAAGCCTTCTTTACAACAGCTTTGCTAGATTGAATTCTGTGTGCCATTTGTTAGAGCACTGCTCTCATGATCAGAGAGTCTCAGTATCTAATATGCCCACAAGGTAACCAATTTTTAGAGACCCTCTGACCATTTAACCCTGAAAATACCCACAGTGAAATGGCAATACAAATGTCAGTTGAATTACTTTTCCTGTAATTTCTGGTTTTTGCAATCACTTTTGTGGCGCTACACTGCAGTTTTGAATATCTGGTAATATGGTGAGTTACGTTGTTTTTATTTTCATTCATGTTCTGTGCTCCCTGGGACCTCTTTACGCAACAGTAGACCTGCCGGACAGGAATGGCTTTGAGGCAACCTGCGTCGTAGCAGTGCGTTCAGAACGGGGTGAGGAGCGGAGGTGACAGCTGTGGCAGTGCGGGTGCTCAGCGGGGTGACCGGGAACTCCCCCAGCTCCGCACCGGCCTGGCACAGCCCGGTACAGCGGGGGCACTGCCCGCAGCCCCCACCACGCACTGCCTCGGTTGCCGCCTCCCCTTCTCCTCTCCCTTCATCCTTCACCCTTGGAGCCCTGTTCTCTAACATCACAAAATGCTTTTGTGGATGGATGTCTCTTTTAATATCTCCACACCAACGTGGCTTGTCTTCTGCGTGAATCAGACTTTATTGTTCTTTTTCTATGCGATGTTTTCATTCTCAACTCCTGTTCTAAATGCCCCTTACAATATACTTGCTCTGTCATCATAATGCTTTTCCCAAAATGCCATCTGACATACCGGTATAATTTAAGACAATGGGGTTTTTTAGCTGTTTTTCCTCTAACCCTGGTTCCTACAGAACATATTTTCAGGTTTTAATTCCTCTTTTTTTCTCTTTTTTCCGAATGAAAACTGAACTTTGCCCTCAGTAGTATTTTCTTCCACGTTACACATGTTCTGAGTCAGTGAAGAGTTTTCTCCTATGTTACATTGCTGAAATTGATATTTTATGAATTAACAGTTCACTGCAGAATTTCTTCACGTTGTTACCTGCGCATTACTGCAAGTTAAGAGAATGATTTTAAAAAAGCCAACCCCAAACCTACCAGACCCAACTGCTCTCTAATTACAGCTTCGGCCTTCCGGGGGACCTCCTTAATCTTGTGACAGTTTTATTTAGTGATTACTAAATAGCAGCGTTTCGGCGGTGCCGTACGGGGAGCATCGCTCACCGGTGGGTTTGTGCCTCTCTCAATCTCCGTTACAAATTCCCCGTGGGCCGCCCCACGCCTGCGGAGGAGCCCCGTTACCCCGTGCGGCCGCGGTGCCGTCCCGCCCCCCGCCCCCCCCTATCCCGGGGCCGCGCAGCCCCGTGTCCCGGACCGGCTCGGGGGCGGACGGCGCAGTTCCACGGGCGGCACCGCGGCTGGCCGCAGCCCGGCTCCCCCCAGCGGTCCCTCCCTGCCCGCCCCC
>VUYV01000170.1:1565408-1594192 GCA_008711295.1 Anarhynchus alexandrinus
CAGCCCGGGGGGAGGCCGCGTTCGCCCCCCGGCGCCGCGGGGGGGGTCTCCGTGCCGGGGGTCCGTGTGGGTCCCCCTCACCTCGGAGCGGGGGGGTGCGGAGGGGGCGGCCGAGCGGTGTGGCGGTCGGTGCAGGAACCGGGGGGCGGCGGTGCGGGGGGCGGCCGGAGGGGCCGGTGGAGGCGGCCCCGGGTCAGGGGGTGTCTGCACTGGCGGCTCTCTGAACGCCGCCTCTCGGTTCGCGGTTTTAGCTGTGCTAAACGTGCTTTCAGCAAATAGTAAACAAACTGCAGAATCATATTTTCCTCAGGTGACAGAGGAGTGGGAGCGGCGTGCCCCGTCCAGCGGGTCACCTTCACAAATTAATAAGTACTTTCTCCGGTGCCGTTCCGCTGTCTCCGGGCAGTGCCGCTCACGGTCCCAGTTCACAGTGAGCCGTGTTCCCCCTCCCGGTTATTGAATACTGGAGAGAGTCAGGGCGGGCTTTGACACTCTGATCGCCGATGCAAAATAGAAGGTGTTCCTCCTCCTCGCGGTGTTGCAGTGAGCTCTCCGGCACGTTGTGGCTCCAGTGTTTGGAGAAAAAAGAAATACAGGATCCAGACCTTTTTTTGCCATTTGCGGTTGCCGTAGGTGACTGTTTGCCTGAGGTCTGTTACGGTCTGCAGAAGACTTGGTTGAGAAATGGCGTAGTGTTGCTGTTGTGTTTGAAGCATGTATGTATAATGACACTTACTTAACAGAGTCATTATTTTCCTTTGGGAAGATCTGGGTCTGCTATACTGGGATGTGGACTTTTTCTTGCTGCATTCATCAGTCTCCATAATAAAATGACGCACAGGTGGCTCCAGGGAGCAGCTCTGTTAGAAATGCGGAGTCAAAGTTTATTTATATCCCCCATTCCAGGTTGATAGATCCGCACACTTTGCATCTTGGCATGCGTAATGTCGGGCTGATACATCACCGCTCGTGAGCTGGAGAAGTAGTGAGAATAGGATACCGTGTTCTGCGCTCTCTAAATCCAGTCTGTGCTGCTCTCGGGGTGGCCTGAGCTTTTCACGTTGTGTCATGGAGATGCTGCTGCGGTAAGATCTGTCTCTAGATGGAGTTCTGGATGAGGCCTCTCGCTTTTTACAGGAATACTGAAAGCAATGTAGTGATTTCAGTGTTTAGTTAATTCAGTGTGTTGTGGTTTAGTAAAACGTGTCGCATGCCATGTGTGCGCAGCCCCGGGGAGCGTGCGTGTTCTGCTGTAGGGGCTGCCCTTGCCTACGCTGCTTCTCCCTAACCTTGCCAAGCTGAGTTTGCCACTTCGAGCTATCTTACCGTTGGATCGGTGCGAGTGTAGGAGCAGCCGGGCAGCACCTGGAGCTAAACAAGCAGCTATGTTTGAACAGCAACCTCTGAAGCCAGCTCTGTTGCGTAGCTGTCTGGCAAGGGTAGTATTAGCTGATGTACTGTGTGTATGCTGTGTTAGAAAGTCTTCAAATGAGAGAACAATATGTCAAGAAATGCTGTACAGGAATGACAAAGAAATATGTTCACAGGAAACATGAATTCTGCTGTTTTGAAATATTTATCTTTTCATATAAACTGTTGATTGGATCAACTCTGACATACTGCTTCCAGGATGAGTTTTAGTTGCAGTCACACTGCAACTGAAAATAAATAAAAAGAAATGAAGTAAGCGTAGAAGTGCAGTAGTTGTGCTCATGTACAGGAGCCCTTTAGACTAAATACTTGGAGATTACTTGCATGTTAAACTTCAACAGAGAAAAATCGCCCCAAAAGGGGGGAAATCCTTCCTCTCGCATGTGGCTGTTCTGTGCAGAGCGATCACGTGGAGACGTTTGTTCTCCCAGACTCCAGACCCAGTTTGCTCCGTTGCTTTGCAAGTCAAATTTAACTTGCAATGTGAAAATTAAACTCTGTTCCTTACAAATGAATATGTAAGACGCAATAATAATCTGTATTTATCAGATGGCAGCTTGAAGCATAAAAAAAAACCCCAACAACTACTCTTTGGGAAGTGTTAGCAATCATTTTGTCTCTAAGGTAACGAGATGTGATTCAGACATACTGGCAAAACCAGAATGAGCATTTTTTTTTTTTTTTTAAAAAAACCAACAAAACAAAAAAAAACCCTGTCATTTTACATAGTTACTTTCTGATAAAAGCTTGTATAAACTGGTTTCCAAATCCACCCTTTCCTTCCAGTTCCTAGACTTAATTTTGGTTCAGCTTTACCTCATTTCCTATCCTTATTATTGTAACCTCTGGCCTGATTGGCAGTCCCCCCTTGATTAAAAATCTGCAGCTGCTAAAATAAACATCTGTGAATGTTATTTTGGCCATATCTTTTGCTGTGTCATCCTTTTTCACCTCAAAAATCAAGTCCTGCAAGCCCTTGTGTGTAGTTCAGTTCTTTCCTATTTTTCCATTCAGATTGTTTTATTCGTTCCCTTGGACTTGCCATAATGTCGGTGTTACTGCCCTGTTTATTCAGCCAGCACCGCCGATCTTCTTCTTGACTACTCTGTAGCTTTGGAAAACCGTTACTGAATTGGACCACCAAGTCTTACTCTTCCGCATTCAAAAATACCTTTTCTCCAGATTTCAGAAGTTTGAAGTCAAGAAGGTAAGGTCTTTGGCAGCAACTGGGTTTTTAAAAAGAATTAAAGGATCTGGAGACGACACCTTCAGGGAGATGTTACGCTGTGTTATGTCAGTCCCCTCCTGTCTCGAGGTGTCAGGGAACGCTCATGGGCAGAGCTGGTGCCCGGTCCCACCTGTCTCCCCCCGTCAGAGGAACCGGCCTGTGCGGTGGGCTCTGCCCCAGCCCACCTCAGCCCACCACTGCGGGCTGGCCGCGGTCAGGGATGCATGTGCCTGGACTGCGGGCGGGGAGGGTCGGGTCAGCTTTATAGCTTCACGTACATCTTCATGGGTCAGTCAGTGGCAGTGTTTGCCTCCCCAGCGGCGCGGGGGCATTGGAACAGGGCAGCTCTGCCGCGCCATGGGAGCGCCCGTGGTCAGCGACTGCACTGTGCCGAGGGAGACCGTCCCCGAGCTCTGCTGCAATTGGTGACACTGGTTATGGTGGATCCCGCATGCAATTCCTTCTGATATAGCGAGTACGATGTCATGTGGCAGCAGCATCTTCCACCGTCCCCTGTGCCACAGCCACCGCTGAAATTGAAATATTGGTCTCCTTTGGGGATTTCTGCCGCTTAGAGATATGAGGAAAATACAGCTGGTTGCTTTGTAGCTAAATTCTGTTTCTGACACTTGAAGCAGCATACGAAGTCACGTCTCCTTTTCGCATGGAATTAGGTGACGAGGCGGTGGGAGAGTTGCGCTGCAGCTGGCTTTACCGGGCACGAAGCTGCAGGTGGGGGTTTGTATGTGCACCTCAGGCCATGGCTTCTCCCATGTTTCTTTTGGCACTGGCACCAACTTATGCAGTCCCGGGTCCCTTTTTCCTCCAGTTGTGTTCTGCAGTCCTGCTGGCACAGCCTGTGGAGCCTTTCGGTGAACCAGGTTTGGGCACTCATTAAGAATATAAACATCTCCAAGTTCCGTGTCGCTGGGTTCGTCCTCCTGCGGGCCGGTCCCCAGGTCAGCCGCACCTCAGCCCCGCAGGGGGGGTTGGTCCTTCTGTCCCCTGCTGTGCCAGCGCCAGGCTGGCAGAGAGCCGCTTCGCCTGGCACCCCACCGAGGGGAGGCAGCGCTGGATCGCCTGGGCTGAGCGCGGTGGGGGGCACGTGCTGCTGTGGTCGCTGGCTGGCCCTCCTGTCCCTTCCCCTGCCCGCAGCGCGAGGACCTGCTGCCCAGGCGGGAGCGCTCGGACCCCACGTGTGGCTGTGGCGTGGCAGATGTGCCATGAGTGCACACATGTGGCGGTGGTCATCGCTCATGGTAGTTTGACTCCCATGAGTGAGGTGTAAAGCCATTTCCCCTCGGTGTTGCCAGTGCTGGTTCTGTGCTCTAGCTGTTATCTGAGGCAGGCAAAAGGATTGTACTGCATTTTTTTCTTGTATTTTTTTCAGGGTCATTTTTCATTTTTGTTTTCTCACGGTGTTTTTTTTTCCATAACCAGGATGATCTTCCTGCCATTTTGAGGGTTAATTGCCCACGGGCAAAGACTGTTTATCTCTTTTAGAACCCCCAATTATAACCTAAGGCATGAGCTGTACTATGAAAAACACTCAGCACGACTTCCTTGAGCTGTCCATCTGTTTGTACGCTTTCCTTAGCCAGTTTTGGTTTGGATTTGGATTTAGGACCGTAACAGGCACAGCTCAGAACAGTTGTTGGCAGCGATGACCCGCAGTTTCCGTGGGTGAGTAGGTGGAAGTCTATTAAAATGCAAAGCCACTACAGTTTCTGAAGGTTCAAGTCAGCCAATAACATTTTGCAGGATACCTGCACGGTGCGTCATGAGGAATCACACTGGACCTGTTCTTTGTTTTCCTTCTGCATTCTTCTTGGCAGTAGAGCCAGGGCAGGTGTTTCAGGGCGCAGGAGCAGACGTGTGCACTGGGCTCTCGCGGAGGGAAGGTGGATTCACAAATGAATCCGCACGTGAGTGGCCAGTTGTGTTTCTGGGGATGGCTCGGCGCAGCAGTATTTGGATCTTCTGTCTGTATTCAATCGAGAGGTGAATGAGCAGAAATCTTCTCCCTTACATAAGCTGTTACACAGGATTTGCAACGATACAAATGTGCAATATGAGATAAATAGTGAGCCAGAGAGTTGGTAGTGTCAAACGTGTGGCAGTGTTGCAGCAGACAGACGAAAAGGGTTACAGGTCCACATTTTTATTACAGAGATATCCAGAAATGTAATATGTGGGTGTGGAATTGCCATTCTTGGGCATGCTCAGAAGGTGCCTGGACACTGGTCCTGGAGAGGTGGCCCTGCCTGAGCAGGGGGGTGGGACCAGATGGCTTCCAGAGGTCCCTTCCAACCTCAACCAGTCTGTGATTCTGTAACATCCTTTAAAAAGCAAAGCATTAGAAAAAGCGCCCTCAGCTGTAGGTCATAAATAGCTTCTTACATCACCCAGGTGGGTCAGGCAGGGTAATTTGTATTACCTTTTTTGTTTACTTCGGGAGACACGGTAGATTTTGCAATATGCTATGTCTTTATCAGATCCGGTAGGGACACCACACACTGTCTGCTCATGGGACCGTGGGGTTGATCTCACCTTGACTCAGATGTTTGAAGAATCATGTGCTGCAGGTGTCACGCAGGAGGTGGCTTCTGGCTGTCGATTGCATTTAATGGAATACATTGAAGGTACCTCACAGGAACTCATGATGATTAAACATCTCTTCCTTGTGCCTCACAGGGATTCTGTGCATGGCTTCACACAGGCGTGCGTTTAGGTGGTTTAATGCAGATCTATAGTGATACTGAGGCCTAATGGCCTGATGGGGCAAGTACATTTTTTTGCACTGTACAAATATTGAAGTAAAGAGAAATGAGGAAAAATGCAGGGTTGAATGAGAAATTACAGTGTAATTACAAGACACTGAGGTTAACAGCCCTGTCCCTGTATCAAGAGTTGTGTTTTTTTCTACAGCCATAGGTTGTCAGGCTCTCGGTTTCATATCTCTTAAAAAGACAGTTCTTGAAGTGCAGTTCTCGAGCCTGTCCAGGTCCTTCTGGATGGCATTCCATCCCTCAGGCATGTCAGCCGCTCCACTCAGCTTGGTGTTATCTGCAAACTTGCTAATGGTGCAGTCGATCCCACTGTCCATGTCACTGATGAAGATAGTGAATAGTACTGGTCCCGGTACAGACCCCTGAGGGACACCACTTGTCACCAGTCTCCATCTGGACATTGAGCTGGTGACCACTACCCTCTGGATGTGACCAGTCATCAGTGTCACAAGGCCACAGTGTCAAAGGCCTCACAGAAGTCCAGACAGACAACATCTGTAGCTCTTCCCTTGTCCACTGATGTAGTCGCTCCATCATAGAAGGCCACTCAGTTGGTCAAGCAGGACTTGCCCTTGGTGAAGCAGTGCATTTGAAGTAATCTCAAACACCCTTTTCTACAGATATCTTCCTACTCACAAAATTTCTTGAATCTAAAGGGACATTGTCAATATATACTTTCTCTAAATCTTCTGCTTAGTGCAGTTTGCTGTCTTTTTGCTTTTAGACAAATATACAGGAATAAGTCCATTGGAAATGTGAGAATTTATCAAGGTCCATTCACCCAGCTATGGTTTGCAGCAAAGCAGCACGTAAAAAAACCCTCCTTTTCCCTGGCATGTGGTTTCTCCATCAGCAGCAGACCTTAAGCAACTGGTCAAGTAAAATATTTTCCAAAATAATTTTGATCCTGTTTTCATAGTAGTACTACTGTCCATTCTCAAAACTCACTGTTTTGCCTGGGTTTTGGTTGGTTGTTGTGTTTTTTTTCTGCAAATAACTTTCTCAAGCACTTTTATTTTTCACTGTTTTTTTAATTTGCATTCATTTGTGGTGGATTTTTCCCCCCTAAAAACTTCATATGAAGGTACCTTAAAATGATGTGTCAGTTTGGAGTTCAGAGGCACCGCTCAGCAGACGGGGGCACAGGTACATAGTTCTGTATCCAGCTCAACCTGTAGGGAGACTTAATGGAAGTGAAACGTAATTACCTGTATTGAGCATTCTGTTAATAGTTCTAACAGACACGGGGCGTGTTCTGGGCATACAAAGAGCAAGCACTCAGGCGCTTGCTTTGTGCCTGGGGTGGGAGAGGGCCCTCCTCGCACCTCCCGTGTCACCAGGGATCTCAGGATGTGCGGGTTGGCAGGACGAGCTGGTCCCAGCCTGGCAGGGGCCGACGGAGCGGGGCCGGGGGCCAACACACGCCTGTGGGTGCTCTCTGCAGACCTGGCCAGGCACAAAGGACGCTCTTTTTTTCTCCCCTCTAGTTTTTATTCCCCGTAAGGTGTTAATTAGTGATCTTATTTACTACTGAGCTCTCTTGTATCTGCCATCGGAGACCGCAGGTCTCCACTCCCGTGCGTGCCGGAGGCAGGAGACCATGTGCCCACCCACCGTGAGTAGCCGGACGGGTGGCTGTGCCGGTCCCCGCACCTGCAGCACACCACACCGTCAGGGCCAGCGGTGTGCTAACGATGCTGTTAACGAGGGGGGTTTTCAAACAGGAAGTCTAAAACCTGTGACTTTTCTGTGAGTCTCCTAGATTTTTCTGCTTGTATCACTGTACTGCCTTCAGCACAGTGGGGAGATGGACACAAAACTGAAGTTTTGAAGTTTTTGAAAGTTCTGAATTTTTTGGAGGTGAGTTCTCACTGCCCCTCGGGGTGTGCTGGCAGCGGGGGTGCGACTGCCCGGCATCTGGGGCACTGGTACCTGGGCTGCTTGCTGCAGCTCTCATTCTCGGCTCCCCTCTCTCACCTTGCCCTATATATTTTTATTCCAAGTAACATGACGCTTTTCAGTCACATTTTTAAAGCTCCAGATCGGGGCAGAGGAGGCCGGAGTCGAGCGGTGTCCTCAGGCAGGCTGGCTGCGAGCGTGCTGCTTGCCTCCGCCAGCTGCCCTGCGGGTTGGAAACGCAGCCGGTCCGGGCGAGAGCCGCCGAGGTGTGCGCCTTTACTGAAGTAGTGCTTAAAGAAGAGGGAAACGCCTTTGGAGGAACCATTATGTTTGGTCTACAGCAACACCAAAAGGCCAAATCGTAGGTTCTTTTTGGGCTGCGTGTTGCAGAACAGGTACATGGGAAAATTTTTACGGGAGGGACAGCCCGACAGTGTTGACAGTGGTAGGAATTCGGGAAGATCTTGAGGGGGAGAGAGCATAAGGTCCTTGGGTGATTTCATTGGATTCGTGGCATAACGCGGAAGCACGGCGCGATGTGGCGGCCGGGTGGGAGGTCGGGCAGGTCCGCCCCATCAGGACTGAGTCAATGCACTGGAAAATTGCATTGCGAGGGAGATTGACTAATTGAATTGTAATACCTATTTTTATACAAGCGTTGACCGTTACAGTATTTCATTTACCAGCATCTTTTCAGGACAGATTGCCAGTCATCTTAAATCAATAATATGGCACCAGCATTTCCAGTGTTCTGAGGGACCTGGTTTGTGCTGAGTCTTCCCTTTCTAAAGCCTCGTCGATACGGAGAAAGTGCTTAAATTATCTCATTTCTGTTCCAGAATAGCACTTTGTACGGCCGCTTGCCTTTTTAATTGGAAAAAACCTTTCTTGTCATTCCAGAATAGTATCCACACAGCTGGTAATTATAAAGTAATAAGCCCAACATTATTTATTCTACTGTAGCTGTTCTGCTTTATTTTCTGTCGCAGGTACAGGAAGGTAACCTGAGGAGACGTGTTGAAGTCAATTGACTTTACAAGGGGGAAGAGAAAGTTTCTACAAAATTTTTCACTCACAAAACTTGTATCTGAGAGGAAGAGCGTACTATTAGTGTCATTTATAGGAATCATACACACGCACACACAAATTGGGAGTAAATTAAGCCAATAGAAACTGTTTATTGCAAAGTGATGTTGAAGTCCCGTTAGTTCTACAGCACCAAAATGTGCAGATTTCAGCTCGGAGCCAGTCTGTGCCGCAGGAGAGCTGACAGCCCAACAGTTACTTGGTTCTGGGGTGCTGGGTTAGCCCTGCTTGTGCTCAACTTTTCACTGTCCAGGTACAAAAATATTTCTTTATGAAAAAAAAATAGTTATTTAAAGTTACTTTCTGAAAAAATTGCATCAAATTTGCAGATCTTTCTTTTTTCATCTGCCATTAATATTAAAATTTCCTTCCTCTTGAGTAGATACAGGTCATTACAAATGGACTGACAGGGTTCTTGCTGAGAAGCCAGCTCGTTTTGTAAGTCGATTAAGAGGAGTAATAAGGCAGTATGAGTGTGCTGAACAGAAACACCTGTGATGTGCTGCTTTAGGGGTAACGGTGAGCTGGGAAAGCAGTGAATGGAGCTGTGTGCCGCTCGCGTAGGGGCCCTGTGGGCACAGAGCGAGTCAGCTGTGCGCGGGGCGCTGGGTGGCACTCGGGGTCAGGCGTGCACTGTGCATGTGGGGTCTGTGTTTCCTTCCAGACCACACGAAGAAATCAGATCGGTGACAATCCTCAGAAAATCTTAATGAAATTACAATTTGCAAGAAGGGGTATGTTATCGAATGTGTACTACTCCGAAGTACATGTCCCCAGATCTCAGGGATGGCATATTCTCTGTGCAGTACTAACGTCATGCGTATTGTTGGTCCCACTGATGAATATGAATTCTCAGTGCTAATTTTCCATTAATCTGTCCAGAGATCCAGGGTTTCTACAAATAAACCCACTTAAGGAAGCAGTTGATATTTCTGCAGTCACTACAGACTGAAAATTGATATTCTGTGGTTTCCAGCAACTGAACTCCTCTGGAAAATAAATCAGTTGAGTTTTCCATATGTCTGGTTGTTTTTTCTGTTGATGTGACAGCGAGCAGAACCTCCATGTGAGGCTGCTGGGCAGGACCTTCGCTGGCCCCGCGCAGCGCTCTCTGGAGCTGCCGCTCTGCTGTGGGGTGTTGGGTTTGTGGCATTAAATCATAAATACAGAGTACCGAAACCAGAGGGAGGGATTGATAGCATTTTTTTTTGTTTTGTAAAGTCTATACTCACGAGACAAACGTGGACCCGTTCTACATTTGGGGTGAGCTGTGAGTTAGCCGGCAGTTGTTGGGTGCTGCCCAGCTGCTGGGCCCCGGGACAAACCCAAGCGGGCATTGTTGGAGCGTGTGTGCGGAATGTGCGTGGCACGCATGGTGGCCTGTCTGTCCAGCACGCGCTGGGGCTGTTGGAGAGGGCCAGAACGCCTGTTTGGCTTTGCGCGGTTTAAAAACCAATTAAAATGGATTTGTTATTGTTATTATTATCATTATTATTGGAAATATGCGTGGAATTGGTACCGAGTGTCACTTTTGGACTTTACTGTTCGGGACGCCGCCAGCCCGGAGCAGGGGGGCCCGGTCCGGCCCGGCCCGGGGTGGGGGGGGGTGTCCCGCCGGCCCCGGCCCCGCCCCTACCGAGGCCCCGCCCCTCCCGCAGGCGGTGTGTGCGGGGGCGGGGCGGGGCCCGTCCCGGGNGCGGGAGCGCCCGGCCCTTCCCGCTGCCGGCGGGGGCAGCGCCGGTGGCGGCTGGGCTACTGGGGCCGTTCTGGGCTACTGTCGCGGTTCTGGGTTATTCGCGCGGTTCGCTCGCGCTGAAAGGGTGTTCTGCTGCTCCCGGGCTAACCCGGGGTTCGTGCGTCGTCCCGCTGTGCCGGGCCGGGGCAGCTGGTGGCCGGGCGGCGCGGAGCTCCGCGGGCTTCTGCTCCACACGCTGACCTTAGCAGGTCTGCTGCTTTCCGGTAAGGCTCGTTATTGCTTTCGTATGAGCAGACGGAGCACCGGGCGTAACTTGGGTTTGCTGTGAACTTGGTCTGTGCAGCTTCTCCTCTCTCACCGCTCCCTTCTCTGTCTTCTTCCTCTCCGGCTGATAGAGCCACTGGCCTTACACCAGAACTTCAGAGAACTCAGCCTGCCAAACTTGGGTGCCCCCGTCTTGCTTTGTGCTCGAGTTCTTGGTTGTTTGAGGCCATTGAGTTGGCTTAGGTATGAGGGGCTTTGCTTTTTTCTCAGCTTTTACTGGATGTCTGTAAAGTATGTGAAGCTCAGTTGATTGGTACCGTACTCTGGCCAGGTGAAAAAAGGCACATTTTTGCAGGGTTACATCCACTTGTCAAGCTGGTTGGCACAAAGAAGGAGAGGTTTTGTATTAGCGAATCGGGTGATTAGCACTTACATTTCGTTCTCTCCCTGCCCAGATCGAGCGACTGGAAGTCAGCAGCCTCGCGCAGACCTCCAGTGCCGTGGCCTCGAGCACTGATGGCAGCATCAACGCAGACTCTGTTGATGGGACCCCAGATCCTCAGCGTACAAAAGTGGCCATCACACACCTGCAGCAGAAGATACTGAAGTTGACCGAGCAGATCAAAATCGAGCAAACAGCCCGTGATGACAATGTGGCAGAGTACCTGAAACTGGCCAACAATGCAGACAAGCAACAGAGCGCCCGCATTAAGCAAGTGTTTGAGAAGAAAAATCAAAAGTCAGCCCAGACCATCTTGCAGCTGCAGAAGAAACTAGAACATTACCATCGAAAGCTGCGAGAGATTGAGCAAAATGGGATCCCTCGGCAGCCGAAGGATGTCTTCAGGGATATGCATCAGGGTTTGAAAGATGTTGGAGCAAAAGTCACTGGCTTCAGCGAGGGAGTAGTAGACAGCGTAAAAGGTGGGCTTTCCAGTTTCTCCCAAGCCACGCATTCAGCAGCAGGAGCTGTGGTTTCCAAACCCCGGGAGATTGCCTCCCTCATACGGAACAAGTTTGGGAGCGCAGACAACATTGCTAATCTGAAAGACTCCTTAGAAGAAGGCCAGGAAGATGGGGCGGGAGGCAAGGCCCTAGGTGTTATTCAGAACTTTCAGTCGAGCCCAAAATATGGCAGTGAAGAGGATTGCTCCAGTGCCACATCGGGCTCAGTGGGAGCCAACAGCACAACAGGGGGCCCTGTGGGAGCTTCCAGCTCCAAAACAAACACTCTGGATATGCAGAGCTCAGGGTTTGATGCAATACTGCATGAGATTCAAGAAATTCGAGAGACACAGGCAAGACTGGAAGAATCATTTGAGGACCTTAAGGTTCGCTATCAGAGGGATTACTCATTGATAATGCAGACTCTGCAGGAGGAGCGGTACAGGTATGTACTTTTGTACTTTGTTTCAGAATTAAACACTGTGAGTTGCAGAGTACCAGAGTCCTGGACAGTACAACTCAGCAGGCTGATTCAGATGGAAGTTCTGCAATCTTCTCAGGATTTTGCCCTCCCAGCTTTGTCTTACGTAAATATCATTATCTTGCTGCTCATCTCCCTTTCTGTACAAGAAGGAAATAGCAAGGAGAAAGGTTTATTTCATAGTGTTTCCAAGATAAAAAGTCAAGCCAAAGAGGTTTAGAAAGGTGTCCCAAAAGACCAGGGGTACACTGAGGCAGTTACTGTTATCCAGACAGCGCTTTGCCCTGCAAAAATCAGAGGTTTGGGTGAAGGCGAGAGGCAGGGGACTGGGTGTGGACAGTATCCTGTCCCTACCTTCTCCAGCACTCCGATCCATGTCTACCAGAGTAAGAACATCCAGCTTTCTTAGGGCTCTCCAAAAAGACATGAACTTGCCCCTGTACCAAAACTAGGATATCCCCTTCCCTTTTCCACTCAGGCCCACAGTGGCAGGGTTCAACAAAATGAAGTGAAATTAAATGTCAGATATTGGCAGTGCCCTTGTCATGGAGGTCTGTGGCTCTGGAAGTGAGTAGCGCGTGTTTCCATCAGCCTTCCCCTTGCTGGGAGCAATGGAAGGACGGAGGAGTTGCTGCAGCTCTGCTAGCCCCGAATCAGGTCACAGGGGAGAGGTGACAGTGGCTTCGGGGGGCAGCCTGACAGCATGGTGTGGCAGCCAGCTGCCCCCACCGCCCCCCAGGAAAGCACCCCATGGAGAGGTGCAGAGGGAACCGTTCCCCTTCCCCTCTGAGAGCTCTCGGCAGGCTGCTCCATCCTGTCCAGCAGAATGTCTTGTGTCCTTGTCCTCCCCGTCGCAGACCGGGAACGAGGGACGAGTTACCAGCTGCCCTTCTGCAGCCATTCAGGACGAGGCAGTCTAAATCAACTTTTTTAACTTTAAATAACAAATGCAAGGGGTCCAAATCCTCGTGCTGATGGAGGAGAGCAGGCTGTTGTAATGAAGCTGCGTATGGCCTTTGTCGCCTCAGCCAGGCCACGAAGCACGGCCCGTGGGGCTTGGCGGAGCTGCTGGGTGTGGGGACAGCGCGGCTGAAGCTCCGTGTGCCACTCGCGGCGTTGGTTTGCACAGTGCGACATGGAGTTGCTCTACAGCTCTTTAGACATGCTGGTGCCAGGTCATTGGGAAAACATTTGAAAAGGCTTAGCCTGCTAGGATCTCGTGGAGACAGCAGTCTTGCTGTGTGCTTTGCAAAGCTGGGGTAGACAAAGCCAGACCAACACCACTTTCTAGTCCTGCTTTGCAACAATCAGCGATTTGACTGAAACAGGCGCCCAGCACAGCAACTTTGGTTGCTAGTGCCTCATTGTCGTGAATTCACATAACGAAGCGATGCGGAGTCTGATCTTCCGCTCCCCCGCAGAGAGGGGTCCTGTTGTCTCGTGCTGTGTAGGTTGTTGTTTCACATGCACAGCAGCAGCCATTCATGGTGCAACGCTATATGCAAGCGCAGCACAGCTGAAGGAGCAGCCTGAAAGTACGATAGAAGACCGTGGGGGCTGATGTGTGTTGTCAGCTATACTGGCTACTTACTCCCTGGAACCACCTAGCGAGGTTCACGTGGGTCCTCATGCTGGTGCAGCACAGAGTCGTACCTGTCGTGCGCCGTTAACCTTCGCTGAGTGCTCCCCTAAGCTGAGCCCAGACCCGAACCATGAACCAAGGCAGCCTGCAGTGAAAAGCTTCTGGGAGAATCTGTATAAATAATATAATCTGGCCTATAAATGCTTAAAAAAGTAGTAATTTAGACCTGCCATTTGGGATGTTGATGCAAATTAATTAAAGGTGTGACCTTTAAAGAGGAGCAGTTAAACCACACGAAGTGCCCTTGTCTCTGTGGGCTTCCAGGGGTGGGCAGGCAACTGCACCATCTGCAAGGAGTTCATGGCCTAATCACGGTGAGATTAATGCCACATTGAACAAATCTAGATTCTTGTTTGATAACTTCTGTGTTTTAAAACATGGTGAAGCCAACATCACCCTGAGAATGGGAAGGTTACGTGATGTGTCCGCAGCCATAGTGCCGCCACCTTGGCGGAGAGGGCTGACACCTCTTCCCCCAGCGAGGAACCCCTCTCCTTCCTCAGCTCTCCTCTGGAAAAATGAAAAGATGGGAATGGAGGTTGTGGTTTGAAGCTGGGAGGCTGGGGATTCAAATTAATCATAACTGGCTTTAAAAGCTATAAATACCGCATAACTGCTCTATTTCTGGGAAGCTTTCAAAAACAGGCACTGAGTTCACTTAGAGCTTAAAAACCAAAGTATTTTGGAGAAGCCTTTGTTCAGAGGGCAACACTGAGTGTGTGTGTGGTACCTGGAAGCTGGCTGTTTGTCCATTTCCTCTTTCTTAGATGTTCTCCTTTTTTTGCAGGTTCTCATGTTTTTCCCTTGTGTGTTTGTGCAGTTTCTGTTTCCCAGCCGTGGCTTGCCTCGCAGGTTTTCCATGGCCTCCTCAATCTCTTCCCTCCCTCTCCCTGCTCCCAGACCTTGCCTATCAATCCCTGTCGGTGCCGGTTTGCTGACGGGCTGCAGGGCAGGGACTCGCTGGTGCAGTCGCTCCGGTTCCTCCGCCTGGCGCCGCGGGTGCCGGGGCAGCAGTGCTGCCCTGCCTGCCTGCTGCCAGCACGTGCCGGCCCGGAGCTCCGCGCCGCTGCGCCGGGGCTGAGTCACTGAGGAAGGAAGATTCTGGCGGCGCCTTGGCCCTCATTGTGTTTCTTCTGCAGCGGGAGCGGGCGCTGAAATAGCCCGCTGCTGCTTATCTCATCGGCTGGAAGGTGGCGGTTGTTTACTGATAGGAGCAGGGACTTTCTGTGCTATTGAGACTGAAATAAAGTTCCTGCTGAGTATTTTCATCTTGCGTGTTCCTTTAGGAACCCGTTTGTACGCGGTGAAATCATGAGCTCACATATTTGGAGTGTGGCCAGTCCAAGGGTTTGGGTTTCTTCCCAAGCCCGGCATCCGTGGAAAGGGCAGTTAGGTCTCCCACGTTCCCGTCAGGAGAAATCCGCCGGCCAGAGTGCTGGATGGGGGTGCTCTCATTTACCTGATGCTTGCTGTCGGCTAATTGTTGGACTTCAGTCTATTCTCATGATTGATTTTAAAATAGATCAAACACAGTAAAGCTGTGAAGTCTGGAAGGTGGCAGAGGCCCTTCTGGAGCATGGCCGAGTGGCGCGCTGGGTCAGACGGGCCCTCACCCGCCGGGCGCGCGCAGGAACAGGAACGGGAACCTCCCTGTGGAGCTGCCATCTGCGGCCAGGGCAGGTCCAGAGCTGGGAGCACGGCACGATGTGGGCATCGAGAGCAGCTCCTGCTCCCTGGGGAGCGAGCTCTGTCCCTCCTGTGTTGTCTGGATAGAAGATGTGGAGTGTATTGCAAATAGATAATTGCTTTTAGCTAATACTCTGCTATTGAAGGCAGTGTGCTCAGTATAACAATAAAGATCAGATGAGACTTTGTATGACATAGCTATAAAAATAAAAGTCCACAAAGAGAGGTATTAAACTCCATTCACCCCATACTGTGAAGATCTTTCATCAGAGTTTCTGAACTTGCCAGAACACTACTGAGTGCAGATAAAATGTCTTTATCATCAAGTCTCTCCCTCGCATAGGCTGTATTAGCTGTGTATTTTGCAGCTATTACTTTAAAATGCCTTAAAGCTCTTACAATGAGATGGTCGTACTTGTGTCTCTTAGCCTTTTTCACATCAGTCCCCTGGTTCCTGAACAGCGAGACTCAGGACGGGTGTGGAAATCTGACTTGGCATTTTTCAGTGAGGTGTTCCCACATCCCGTACTTCAGCTGAGCTCCCGGCAGCATTCCGGCTGTCTTCCACGTGAGCATCTCTGATGATGGGATGCTTGTGACAGTAGGCACTAGGCTGTTACACAGAAAAGTTCCTGTGCTGGAGCTTGTTAATCTAGAGGCTAGTAATAGTAAAGGGAAATGTCACATTTTAGCTAGTGAAAAAATAATTCTTGGACTCTAATGAGGCATTTTCTGCACCTGAAATAAAGTGGGATTTGATCATTCAAGGCACTGCTGTGTTCACAGACAAGTTGGGACTCTGTTGCATAGACACTGGCCCTTGTACGTTAGAGGGGGAAGTGTGAGTATAATCTTAACCCTCTTGACAGCTGTCCTATCCCTTTTATTTTTGCAATACCTCCGAGTTAAATGTGAGCCATCCTTCGATAGGAGAACCCTGGCTTAGGGCCTTCTACGTCACACAAACCCCTCTGAGCTTTTCAAATTTGGACACCAGTGGAAAACAGCAGGAAAAAAAGATCATTTTCTAAATTGTAGATAATGGGACAAGAAGTGAAAAGGAGATGAATGGAGGAAGTGTAATTTCAAAAATAAGTCTGGATGGGTTGGTTTTTTGGGTTGGTGTTTTGTTTTGTTTTTGTTTTTTTTTTTAAATAACCCAGTTCCAGCAGTTGCCTGACACGCCAGTGTCTGAAAGTGCAGCTGATTCTTGGGTGCAAACTGCAAAAGCTTCGGGGTCGAGCAGGGAAATGAAGCGTGGCTGGGGAACAAGGCAGTAGTGCAGCGTTAGGGCAGGGAGGATCGGAGCCAACCCTTGTGCTAATCATGTTATGCTTAAACTCTTAACTATACGGATTTGCAGGGTTTCCTTATGTTTCCTGTAGATTGAGGTAGGTTTGAACTTATTAAAATACAATTGTTTCTTGTTAGAGAACAGGATTTAAGCTGCCTGGCAACAGCTGTTTTATGAAGGGCGTTTATGTGGGAGGAGGTTAAAAGACATAATCATGATATTTTCAGAAATGCTCAAGTCCCTTCTTGTGTAACAAACCCACTGGAGAATTTTGTAATATATTAACAAAGTGAATGTATTTCAAGTAATTTATGCTGCCTTTGGGACTTAGAGCGGGTTTAGTTGTGATTGCTTGGTTGTCGGTAAGTTGGTTTTTTTTTTAAAGTTGGGTGGGAACAATGGCAATATTAATTATCTGGGCTCCTTCTTCATTAGCCAGTCTTCACATGGCTATTCCCTTGTTCGCAGCTCGTTGTTCTTGGGAAACCAGTTCTCTCGCGTGTCCTGCCTTGGTTGCACAGCTATTGTGGCACCTTTCTGGGCTGAGCCCTGTCAGTGGTGGTTGTCGGTCTCACTGCGGGTTGACCACACATGTTTCATTGCTGGAAATTGTCATGCTATGTCTGGTTCCTTCTTAGTTTAAAGCAATACTGTATTGGGAATGTAAATGAAAATTCTCTTCAGGCTTTTCAATTAAAAACAACCCCCAAGACTGTTTTTAAGGGCTAGCTTGTGCCTACAGATTCTGAATATTTAGCTTGTGAAGCACCAAAAATCTTGAGAAAAAAACAGAAGTGAGATTTTTGTCTTAGTTTCAGAACTTGTGGTTAAATTCTTTGTTCTAGATAAATATTGGTTTTCCATGTTACACATGTAGAATCATAAAATTGTCTAGGTTGGAAGGGACCTTTAAGATCAAGTCCAACCATCAGCCTTAACAGATCAATTCAGATGGAGTCAGAGGGGAACTGAAATTAAAGCAAGGAATTATCTCTGTGTTTAATTCCGTAGAAATTTCTCAGTTATTAGTACCAAGGGTCAGATGATAAGAGCTACATGGTAAGCTTTTTCCATGCTGTTACCATGAGAAGACAGTCAGTGGAAATCAGTGTGGAAAAACCCCAATGGCCACAATAGCTGTACCTGCACCGTAGTTACCGTCAGAGCTGTCGCTTGTAATGAACCGAGAATGAGAGATCAGCGGGAAGTGTGGTGGAAGAGGGTGGCGCGGATGGTGCCCAGCTCACCGCTCCCACCCTGGAGCTGTGGCCGAGCTCTCTGCCTATGTTTACCTTGTGGAAGGTATACAAATACTTGCCTGACTTTAAAAGGGTATTGAAGCATGAGTTGCTTGTAAGTTTGGACTTGAAATTCCAGAAATGAAATTCCTACATACAAATGCAAAGTATCCCTAATGTATTTTGAAAGTTCTAAAATAACGTTACAGAACTATTGTTGAAGTCAACTTAAGACTCCCTCAATGAGAAACAAAACTGCATGTCTCAGGATTGCCATGTCTTAGTTTTTTGGGCAGCCCTTTTTCTCGGGACTGCTCCCAGACCGTTCACCAGTAGCAAACTGAAAAATAAGCCTGCAGGTTAATGATTCATTATCCTCCTCCTTATAAATAATATGATGACCTTTGCTAGTTAAGCTGAATCATTCATGAGAGATAAAGAAAAAATAAGTCGAAGATATCCATGTGACCTCACATGTAAACATCAGACAGGACCATCATGAGGCATCGGTCATGTTTAATCGCTGTGTCATTTTTATGCCAGTTACTGTTCCCAGTCTAGATGAAAATGCTTAAGAGGTTACAGTAGTAGAACAAAAACTGTTTGGTTTAAACAAAAGTTTGAGGAATAACTTACTCTATTCTAATTCAGTCCTTGATTTCTTGCATCACTTGACAGTTGTCATTTAACCACTCTGTGTGGTTTTCCCCAGGATAGGAACAGGATTAACATTACCTTACCTGGTTGAAAGGATTTCCTCAGTTCCCAGGGGGAGGGCCTTACACTGTAAAGCCTGCTTGTGTTAATGACGGGGTAGCCACACTGGGTTTTGGTAAAAAGTCTGTGGTGTTCGTTGCTCGATTGTTACTGGTGTGATTTTGCTGTCCTCTTCTCATTAAAGCTACTGTACCATGTATATCATTTCTAGGTGTGAAAGACTCGAAGAGCAGCTAAACGACCTGACTGAGCTCCACCAGAATGAGATCCTCAATTTGAAACAGGAGCTGGCCAGCATGGAGGAGAAAATTGCCTATCAGTCTTACGAGCGAGCCCGGGACATCCAGGTGGGTGACAGAACCAGGGGCACTCAGGTCCTGACTTCCACCGGCACTCACTTTTGAAACAGTTCTGTGATTCAGTGTTTGGTGCATATTGACGAGTTGTGAAAGGGCCTTTGTTCCCTCTCTGACCCTCGGGTGTCTCTCCGGGTCCCTTCTCTAAAGAGGGGCTGTGCCCACCCACCCGTCGGCAGTTCTGCCCCCACCGGAGGCTGGACTGCCGCTTCGTCCGGAGCACAGTTCCTAAGTAAGTTGTAGCCAAGTGAGCGCCTGCGCCCCCTTTGCACCCCCTTTTTGCGCAGGGTTGTGTAGGGCATTCGAAACTAACGGGCCGTGACCTGAACGCTTCTTTTACAGTAGCGGTCCCAGCAAACCGACCCTGGGTGTGTTTCTGTGTCACTAATTTTAGAGCAGTGATCACATATGTCTAAGGAAAAATGGCTTTGTGTGTCCACTGCATTGCGTCAGGAAACAATTCTTTCTGTTGGTTTTGCCCAAATAAGGAGGCGTTTTTAAAAGACAAGTTTCTTTCAATATGTAAAAGACCAAAGCTGTGGAAACAGAGATTTTGGAGTCAGAGGGCCTTCCACAGAGGAAAAGACCTGGGAGATGATGTGAGCAGCCGCTAAACCTTCTAAAGAAAGGCCTATTCAGAAACAGATCTATCATCTGTTTTAAATACTTGTGCCAGTTTTAGCAGGCATCTCGGCTTTGATCGCTGATGTGAGATATTTATAGCATGAGCAGAGAATTGTAGGGCAAAGTTCTGCCTTTCCTCCCCCGAGGAGCCCCGGGCAGGTGATTTCCCTGGAGCCAGGGCCGGCGGTGCTGCTAGCACATGTGTGGCTGCGGCTGCGAGCCCAGCAGAGCCAGCGGCCTCCCGGGTTGCATGCCGCTGGAGGAGACCCCTCAATTTGCCCCGAGCTTTCAGGGACCATAGCTGAAGAGCAGCCTTCATGTTTCATTGACCTCTGTGGGCATGATGCAATGGCAGAGAAATGTGACAGGTGACAATGACCTTTAAGGTTAAAATAAATCGGCGTCTGTGGACAGTGGTGCAGTGGCCTCTGACAGAGGAAACGGGAGGCTCTCCCTTGGGGGCATGTTACAGTGTTCAGGTCTTGTGCTCCTCTCCAGTTTAACACGGTAGGAAGAAGTAAGGTTGAAAACTTAAATTGAAGTGGGGATTTCTCAATAGCTTTTTTTAATCTTCATTTTACGATTCAGCGCTTTTAGTGTAAACTTGCAAATTGGGACAAACTGTTCCTCAGCATTGCTGGGGAAAAGGTAAGTGTTAAGTTTTCTTGCCTTAAAAACTAGTTAGGAGCACGGGCTGATGTTGCAGCGGAACGGTGACAGGGCAGGGAATCCTGGTTCCTATTTTGGTGATCAGTCTGAGAGAGACTGCTGCTTGCTGCAGACTTCTAGGTGGTACCCAAAGTTGGCCTTTAGGTCTGGGACCTTTAGGTCTGAGAAGAACAATGCTGAGGGAGAGTTAATGGAGCAATTGTAACTTTGAATCTCCAAGAGCAGAAGCTCTCATTGCATTAATTGCCTTAAAACCCTCCTTCTCCCTAGCTCACCATGGCATGTCACCAGTGTTGCACTGCCGGTTGGGTTGGTCCACTTGAGGTTCAGCATTGTGAAAAGGTCTGAAAACAGTCACCCCCAAGTCAATGGTGCTTTAGAGGTGTTTTGTACAGGACAGTCTTCTCCTCCCACGTACTTTTGCTTGCCTCTTCCTAGAGGCAGTTTCACAAGTCTTATGCTTCCTACCTTTCTCCAAGACATCTCCTTTCTCTGACCCTTCCAGTGTCACCTGGAGCTCTGCCAACGCCATGGCTTGTTGTGGTCTGGAGGAGGAGATCTTCCTCCTGGACGCCAACTGGGCAGTCCCAGCCCTGGTGCTCCTCAGACCTTTCCCTGAGCTCATTCAGCTCACTGAGCAAGCAGAATGCTGCCAAGCCTTTTTGATTAGTTGTTTTTGTTGACTTAGTTTTCTGCCAGGTTGGCTGGAGAATTGAATGGAGTCAGACAAGCGCAAGCCACGGCAGGGAAAGTGATGGAAATGGGAGGCTCTGGGAACACGCATCCCAGAAGAGGAGGAGGAGGAGTTGGAGGAGGAGTGCTGGCTGGACACAGCACCTTTGTCCTCTCAGTGGTCTCTTGAAACCAAAGCTGAAATGAGTGGCTCACTGGGTGCCCCACATTGTGGACAGATGGGCTGTCTGGTGCTGAGGGCTGTCAGCATCCTCCTCCCTCCGGGCCTTGGCTGCATGGCACACAGGTGGCAAGGTCCCAGGTGACCATTGCACCATGCACAGGGACAGGCAGGGAACAGTGCAGAGTGGCAGCTGAAGTGTGTGTTAACAAAGCCTGACTTCTGCCCAGGCTGTCATCTCTCTGTTGAGCCTCTCTGGTGTAACTGAGACGACGAGGTGAGTACAAACAGCAATTCCTAGTTAATGAGGGGCTCCTCACCCTCAGTCCCCTGACATAGCTCAGCTTCCTCTACTCCTGCGGCAGGATTTGAAATCAGCGTAGGGATTCATGTCCTGCAGGAGGTGCTTCAGGCACGAGGAGGGCAGCTGTGGTCTGGCCTAGTCAGTAAGGTAAGAGCTGTGGGCTGTCCACCACTGGGGTGGGCTTGTGGGGTGCTGGCAACCCAGCGGTGTGTTCTTGCCCACAGGAGGCACTGGAAGCATGCCAGACCCGCATCTCCAAGATGGAGCTGCAGCAGCAGCAGCAGCAAGTGGTGCAGCTGGAGGGGCTGGAGAATGCCACAGCCAGGAACCTGCTGGGGAAGTTCATCAACATCCTCCTGGCTGTCATGGCTGTCCTCCTTGTCTTCGTCTCCACTGTGGCCAACTGCGTCGTGCCCCTCATGAAGACTCGCAATAGGACGTTCAGCACTTTATTTATAGTGGTTTTCATTGCCTTTTTGTGGAAGCACTGGGACGCCATCACCGGCTACTTGGAACGGTTCTTGTCTCCCCCCAGATGATGGCGGCAGGAATCGGCTGCATCGCCCTCCTCCCGGCGCTCTCGGTGAGCAAGCGTGGCAAAGATTAGTCAGCAACTACTCCGCTGAAGTTTTAAAGTGTCCGAGTGAATTTGTTTACATTTAGAATAACGTTTTTTCTCTGCGAGATGCATTGCAATAGTATTTTTTAGATTTTATTCAAGAACTCTTTTTGGCGAGAATCCTGGATAATTTTTATGTAGCATGGTTCTCTTTGGATGCAAATCTTAAGATTCTTTAAAGTGTACAAAAGAAATAAATAAAATACAGAAATTTGGAGCATACCAATGGGCAATTTAAATTGTGGCTTGAACTACTGTACTAAACCTGTCAGGAGGAAGAGAATGTGGTTAGCCTGAGATGAGCAAAGCGAAATCTAGTGCACAGCCTTGAGTGATGGTACCACAGCAAACCTGTAACACTAAACTTTTACTGTGAAGTCTGCTCACATTCCATGTCCAAATGTATGCGTTCAGAGTGGTTTCTTTCCTTAACAAGAGAAAAACAGCAACGTGTGGATCTCTTTCACAGCTCAGCGTCTGGGGTCACCGTTTGTGCTAACCTGACTTACGATAACTTTCTGTAAGGCTGGCTGACTTTGCTAAGCGTATGAAGTGGAAGCCTCATGCCATACACAGTAACTGCACAGTCGTGCTACAGTATTTTGAAGTAGTCCTTGAAATACTTACCTTTAAGCAGAAGCCCTTGGTCGCACTTTTAAGGTTTTTTTTATATATGTATATTCACAGATTTAAAAAAAATCCGAACAGCATACTTGAAGAGTGTAATACTCAAACTCTCAGTGCTTCCTTATTGTTTCTAATAGGATTTTTTATTATAATTATTATTATTATTATTGGGGGTTTTTTTGGAAGGGGCTGGGAGGGTCATTGCGTTTTTTTTTTCCTTTTAAATAAAGAAGTGATGTTTTTAAATGAAGAAATGCCTGAATAATTGTGAGCCGTCTTGTCCTGAAACAGTTTTGAGGAGGGCAGAGAGTAGTTTCTAGTGCCAGCCTGTCTGGAGCGCAGCGCTATTCATATGCCATTTATCTGTCCTCCTGAGCATACAGATGCAGCATCATGAAAAACATCTATCTTCTCCACACGTTTTTGTCATGCAGGGCTTTTTTTTTTTTTTTTTTTTTTNGATGTAAAGGAGAGTATGTTTATATTCCTCATTTCCATGTCATCTCTCATTCCTGGCCTCAGGATAAGAATAAGGAATTTCTCTTCATCCCTTCCTAGGGAAAAGACAGGTTCTTTTAAGGAAAGAAATACTGAATCAACAGTCCACTTAAAAGAATGGTTGTCTCAGAAATAGCTCTGATTTAATTTTTAAATAAACCCCTAAAAAGTGAAACCAAAGTTTTCCTCCTGTCAGGCTCTGGTGAGATCATTTGTGTGTCTGTGTAGAGATCTTCTTTGTACGCTGTGCCTGTGCGATGTGCCATAGAGAGCATCCTCTTCTTCAGCTGTGGGGCAAGTGCTCGCTGTAGGTACCTTTTGGAAGCCCCAAAGGAAATGTCAGCTTCCAGTGTAACTCTCAAGTCCAGCAACATGCCATTGCTGGGGACCTGTTGGTACTGGCAGGCAGGCGGCGTGTCCAAGGAATCCGTGTTCACTCTGTGCTGGGTTTTTAACTGGCGTCCCTCTCACTGTAACAAAGCCAAGATTCAACTGCCTTCTCATGAAATCCAAAAAGACTCCAGGATTCTCTTTCAAACCCAATTATGGTGTTCAGTTAGATCTTACTGTTTTTCTTCCTTCCTTCCAGGCTTAAGTTCCCTCTAGGAACCAAATGCTGCCCAAGTGACCTAAACCAGTTGAAATCATACGTATACATATATGGAACATGTACATCGTAGATACATACACACACAGAAGCCTAGGACCTTATGCTATGATGCAAATTCTGGGTTCTGAGAAATTCCCTCAAATTACATCAGCAGCTTTGAGGGTCTTCTGATTGCCAGCAGAGCAAGCCCTCTGCCGCCGTCCAGCCATCCTTCTTCCTTCAAAGGTTCTGTTTCTTTCTTCCCGTAGTCACAGGATACTCAGGTACCCCTCTCCCCCGGGATCCCAGCACGCCTCTGCCGCCCTGCACTAATCTGCTCCTGTCCTACTTAAAACACAAACTGCCAATTGCAACTGACTCAAGCCAAAAATAATCATGCTTTCCACAGAGCTGCAGACAGAGCAAAGGTTGCACAAACATTCCCTCCCAAGACCGTGCTTCTAGCGCCAGCGAAACCCTGTTCTGTTCACCGCCCTTCTCTGGCCGATTCAAATTACATGGGTAACCATCGTCTTCCCGTTACGTAGGTTTTGTCAGAAACAAAGGTGCGAATAACAGTAAGAACTGATTTGGCACATAATTGAAAAGCTTTGTTGCCTTTATTTCTGAACCTGGCTTTTGCACCTCTGTTTTTCTCAGTTTTCATCATGCTAGAATTGCTCCTGGTAGGTTTTTCTGTGGTCAAAGCAGGAAGGAGTTGAAAGCCAATGGATCTGGACACTTGGTGCCCCCCGTCCATAGTATTCGAAGGAAGTGTTCTTCCTCTTCTTCTTTATATCCTAATTTCATTTAGTGTCTCAACTCTGTGTTGTCTTCAGTAAATAACTGCTAACTTGCCAGAAGGCGCAGGCTTAATAGAAACTGATCACCTCAAAACTGTTTGGTGAAGGCCATGTACATACGGTTCTGGACAATGTCTGTCTGTCTGTCTCCTTCTCTCTCGACAGTTCCTTCCATTCCAGAAAGTTGTCTGCAGTAATGCCATATATGATGCTGCATCCACTTTTCATATCCTAACACAACTGCCATGTGTTTTGCCTTTTGCATTAGCAGAACGTTTTGGGGTTTTCCTCCCTCTTCAATTTGAAGGTCTGTGATGATTTCTGATAGCTTAACAATGATTATATTGTTGGAAATGTGATTCTAGCTTTAAAGCTCCCTCTCCTTGTACGTGGTTGTGTTTGCTTTCTCGATGAAGCGTTTCTGGATGACGCGTAGAAGACAGTTTCTGCCATGGATGTGAGTGTGTGTGCGAGTACCTTTTATTAGCCTTCCTATGGATGTAAACTTTTTAGTGACCGTCTCTGAGTTGCAGAATGTTTCCCAAAACATTTCATATTCAGAGTTGAAACGATTCTGAAATTGCTTAGATATGTTCAGCACATATCGACTTGGCATATAAAAAGGGAAGAATATAATGGACTGTGTTAGTTCAAAAAGCAGCAGCTCTTCATTGAAATTCTATGGTTCAAATTAAGTTCAGCTGTTTCCCCCATTTGCTTTCACGATGTAAAGCAGAAAGAAAATCTTGATGCAAGAAAATTTACCATTTTAAATTTTATAAAGTTCTCTTTCCTGTCAGCCTCATTAGTTTAGTTTAACAATACTGAGCATGCTCACAGCAATTACTTCATTGATTTATTCCAATCCCGTGAGTTCTTGGGGTCTGATCAGATGAAATGTTGAGTTCTGTACATGTTGCACTGGGACAGAAAAACACTGTCTTTCAGCTTTGAAAATATGCATTTTTTTTAATTAAAAAAGCAGCATTATAACAAAAGAAGCCAAGCTACAAAAAGGTTCAAGATTGGGTAGTTTTGCCAGTTTTTAAGTGAATTCTGAATGTGGCTAAAGAGTTACAAACCCTGTGTGTCTGTGTTGTGTATGCCAGGTGGTATAGTCGTAGGCAATTGACTTAGCTGTAAGTGTGTTTTAAAAGTGTAAAAAAATAAACAGAAAAACTCACTTGCACGGGTTGAAAAGTACAGAAATGACACTTGTGAACGTAACACTGTAGTTTATAGATCTTAAGCTGCTAATTGTTGAGAGAGATTTACATTTGTCTTGTCTGATTGTCGCAGATTTATCTGTGACACTTTTACTGTATATAAAAAACTTTAAATAAAGACCTCAGCTATTAACACTGGCCTCATTTGGATGTTTCCAAAGGGACAGGGCGGGGGGTCAGGGAGAAGAAGAGGGGTGTGTTAAAACCATTCTGAGCCCTAATAGCTTAAAATTTGAGCAAATCCTCCACAGATGGGATCATCCAGCTTCATCCTATGATGAGCCATACAGCACCTGGGCATGGCGAGAATAAATTGGCTGCATTGTTTGGTGTCTGCAGGCAGAGGGGGGAGAAGAGTTGTGCTGCCTTCTGCCTTGTCTGCTTCCCTCCCATCCACATGAGCGTGGGACGGGCTCTCTGCTGGGTCGCTGGACCTGTTTGTGTGGCTGGCACATCCCAGCGCTGCTCTGCCTGTGCTCTGCAGTGCTGCACACCTCCCTTTGGAGGTGGGTACAATTAGCTGAGGAGCCTGGCCCAAGATGTGTCTGTCTGTGAAGATCCGGGAGTTGGTCCTGTGTTTCCCAGCTCCGAGCAGGTCTGTCCCTGGACTGCCCCGTCGAGGAGGGCTGGTGCTGCCTCGTGCTCCTTTGGGCTTTCCTCACTGGGACTGCAGGATCAGCTCCACTGAGCTGCACGTGCGAAGGAAGGTGCCGTTCCAGCCTCACCTGTATGTCTCACGTGGATCTCGTGAGCAGCTCTGGCCCCAGCTCAGCTTTGACCAGGAAGAATTCAGCTGGTGAGACAGCGTTCACTAACTGAAAGCACACTCCCTCTGAGGAGAGCCGAGAGCCTGTATGATGTTGGTTGGGCCACCACTCTAAACATATATTGCCTGCCAGGTTTCATAGAAGAATTTCTGAATTTTTTAGTATTTGTACAAGCTGGAAGTGAGCTGATACCTCACTGCCGATCCTCTTGTTTTTTGGTCATGTGGCCTGGGGAACACAGAACCAAGAAGGGAATGGCAACAACTTTTTTAAGGGGAAGGGACTGAGTCATTTTCTCTGTTTTCAGAAAAAGATGTAAGTGCTGTAAAACCAGCAAGAGATCAAAAAGCAAGAGCACCTGTTTGCAGTGTTTTTTCTTCATAGTCTCCCCACAACCAGAATGGAAATTCCAGCAGATGAGAGATAAAGTGCATGGAGCTGCTGTTGCTGGAGATGTCTGCCTCAAGACGGGACATGGGTGCTGGTTGTGAAGTTTAACATTTCTGCAATTTTTGGGGGCAGTCACCTGGTAGGTGCTGGCTGGGCTCGCTGTGGTTGTTGAATGTGGCTCATGATCAACACGGGCTGTGATGACCAAGTGTGAAAGCAGTGGACTTCTACTCCCATGTCAACAGTTTTAATTCCATCACTTAGAGGATTAGGAGTTGTTACTCAGCTTTTTGGTTAGTCTGTGGGAAGTGGTTTGATAGCTCCACCCAGGTCCTGGGGACAAACAGGGATGTGGCAAGGGTATGGCCATGCAGGGTTGCCACAGTGGAGGTGAAGAATTGGCTGCTCTTTCTCACTGGAGCAGTCATTCTTCCAGGTCAAATTGCAACATGTTTATGTGTTGATAGTGGAAATCTGGGCAAACAGACAGCTCCCTACCACAAGACATCTGCCTCCAAGTTGTTCCTTAACAAGCACTAAATCCATTTTCTGCTTTAAAGGACAGTGTTGGTCAGTGGTTTGTTGGCCTCAGTGGAGCATCCTGCACTGACTGGAGTTCAGCAGAAGTGGGAAGTGGGTTCTCTGCCACCTGCATCGGCATGAAATGGGACATCCCTGGGCAAACCAGCTCTGCTGAGCGGTGCATTTCCTAGCCGGGTCCCCAGCCAGGTCCCCTCTGAACTTGGGAATGAGAATCACCATGTATGTGTGCTCTGCCATTGCACTATCCTTGTGCCAGCCCTGGCCCAGGGGGAGAGCAGGGACGGCTGTCTGAGGAGCAAAGCAGGAGCAGGGTGGGAAGCTGGGGCGTTTCAGCCCCCTGCCCGGCACAGGTTTGCCTGTCGCTTGTATGCAGCCTGCCCTGCAACCGGGGGGGCTGAGGGAGTTCAAAACGTTCCTCCACGACACAAACAAAAGCACTTAAATCCTGCGGAGGTTAACTGAGTTATCTGCCGTGACATCCCTGAGGGCATCACTGACTCCAGTTTCATTGTTTGAAGAAAAGTTTTATGGAAAGTTTTTTAATTTCCAGCTGCTTTGGGCATTGCTGCTGCAGCCGCACATCACCCATGTGTGTCTCCAGCTCTTAATGTGAACACAAGCGCTGGGTGAAGCCAACCCCCACTCATCCTTGGCCCTGCTGAAGGTGTCACTGGAGGGGAGGTCGCTGAGGGGTGTGTGGGCTTTGGGGGGAGCTCCTCGGTTTGGTCGGGGAAGGAGCTGTGAGCCGGGAAGCACGGCTCATCCTCACAGTGGGGCACACGACGAGTGCGAAGTGGGTGTTTGGGAAAGGAACGTCCTGTTTGCGTGGGGGAGGGATCCTGAGGGCAGAACGGGGATCACATGAGGAACAAATCACGTTTCCTCGGCGGAAAACATCCTCACGGAAAGAGCATCCCTCCGCGCCTCCTGCTCACGCCCGGTGCATTGAGGCGGTTACGCGACGCAGCGTGGGGCTGACAGCGCTCTCCCTGTGCTTATGTTCCTTCCAAAAACGTTCTTTTCAAACATCTGTTGCTTATCTCAGATCAGCTCTGCTCCCGCACCGGTCACATCCGCATTTCCCTCCCTCGCTGGAAACAGACTGTCAGGTGGCGGCTGCTCCGTCCGCCTCCCGCGCCCGGCGGGGACGTGCTGCCGGTGACCGGCGGGGAGGCGGACACGGGCGGGGAAACCGACGGCTCTGCCGGGGCCGGGACACCGGGGCGGAGCAGGGGCGCCCCCGGGGGCTGCCCGGGGCACGGGAGCTGCCGGGGGCTCTTCGCGGAGGCCGCCGTCGGAGCCGCTCTCACCCGAGCCGTTCCCATTAAGGGGCATTAATTAAGCGATGTTAATGGCGCTAATCTAATTAACGACGATCTACAGAACGCAGGACCCGCCCCAGCAAAAACCCTCACCGAAGCCCTTCCGCGGGGCCGGCGGCGCCGGGACCCCCGCCCGGGACCTCCCGCCCGGGGCCCCCCGCCCGGGGCCGCCGGACCCCGCGCCCCGCCCCGGCCCCG
>VUYV01000170.1:1594326-1755848 GCA_008711295.1 Anarhynchus alexandrinus
GGAGGGGGAGGCCCGCGGGGGGGTTTCCCTGCTCTGCCGGGCATATGGCGACTTGAAGCGCGAGGGCTGGGAGCCGCGGCCCGGACCCGGCCAGGTTCTGCCCCGGGCGGTGGGAGCGAGGGTGGGGGCAGCGGGCCTGGCAGGGGCACGGGGCAGGCACTGGCCACAGAGCTGGTTGGAGTGGCCGCCTGGGCCGGGAGCCTCTCGGCACCGTGCCGAGCACCGAAGGAGCACAGGGACCCCCGGGGGCTGGTGTGTCCCGCAGTGGCTGCCCGGTTTGCCAGCTCTGTCCCGGCACGGTGGGCTGCGCAGGGCTGCCCAGAGATGGGGGAATGCGCAGTGGGAAAGGGAATGGCCGCCAGCAGCAGCCCCGGGCACTCGCACAGCCCAGGTCGCCCCACGTGCTGGCAGAACCATTGTGGTCCCCAGCACAACCGTCCCGGCTGGTTTGTCATTGCTGTTTCCCCCCAGAGCAGCACTGGGGGATGTGAGCTGACATGGAGACCGTGACCCCCTCAGTTACACAAACACACTGCTGATGTTGCTCCGGGGGATCCCTGCCGTACAAACGTCCCAGCCTCTCCTCTCTGTCACTGGGCCACAGCCAACAACTGCAGCAGCACACCACAGTCCCCGAGCTGCTCCCGTTGAGCAGGACACCTCTCCCCCATGGCCCAGTGTCACTACAGAAGTGACTCAGTGGCTGTAACAGCTTCAGTCCACTCCTGTATCCGACATTGGCCCAGGTGAGGAAGAGCCTCTCCCTGTGCGGACCTGGCAGTCCCTCTCCAGATCCTGCACACACATTTGCCCGCGCAGCATCCAGGCCCACGCTCAGCTCCAATGACTGCATGGAAAGGATTACACGGCCATGGGCCATGGCTCTGCAACGCGCCATTGCCTTGGCCCTGGAGGGAGCTATTCCGAGGCATAATTGTTTATGGCACACGTTGATGGCTCTCAAACCAGCTTTCACATAAGGCTGAATGCTCTGCTGCTGTTGTGTTAAGCATGGCTGGGTCTGTGATTACAGTGAGAATCAGTCATGTGTCTGATCTGGAGCTTTCCTCTCCTCTCCTCAAAGTGGGGCTGGAGTCTACAAAAATTTGGTGGCATGCTCTTCCCTGCTTCATCCACCCTCACTGTTGTGCCAGACAGGCTCTGCTGGGCACACAAGTCTCACCCCTGCCACTGCCTCGCTTGTTCCTGTTCGTGGCGTTTGCTGATGACCTCAGGCTTGATGTCTCCTCTGGCTCCTGGACAACACGTTGTCCTGTTGCTGACCTGCACAGCAGCAGAGGGGAACTGTGCTGCCCGAGGCTCCCCAAGGGCCCGCCTCAGCCCTGCTCCGGTGAGGCTGTGTGTCCTGCAGCCGAGATCACACACAAAGGCGCCTTTTCTCTGATGCAGGGTAGGCTCCTCTTAAAAAAAGAAGGGGAAAAAATCATATGAGATTTGGAGGTTCTCTGGGGACAGGACAGAGAGAGCACAGGAACAACGGCCACATTGATAAATTCCCTGTTTCCTGATGCCGGCTGGGGAAGGAGGGACCTCCGCAGTGGCAGCGCTGCAGAGCAGCGGGGGCTGGAGGCGGCAGCCGGGCCAGCTCTCCGGGGAGATGGCCCACAGGGCACGCAGGCAGACGGCAGTGTGGGCAGAGCGGGCAGGGACAAGCTCCCTGCTCCCCCCAGGCGAGATAAGCCTGCAGAGGTTCAGCCTGAAGATATGCTCTCCTGTTAGCAAAATGCTCGTTGTCTTTCTGCCATGTCCCCCTCCCAAGCACTGCTTAAAGCTGGCACCTTTGCCAAGTGCTAATAGTGCGGTTAATTACGGGTGGCAGGGTGTGGACACGACCAACAGTGGGGAGGGCACAGTGCTCAGAGTGAGGGATGCCTGTGGTGTAGGAACGGGGCTGGTAAAAGCAGGGTGCTGATTGGGAAATGTCTTTTAACCGGGCTGCTGAAAATCCTTCCCCCTCTCCCCATCAGCAAAAGGAAATCTGAGGCTCTGCTGTCCTGGACACTCTTGTTTTGCTCTGGCACATGGACAGTGGCAGGAGCTGCCTGTGGACCCCCGCACAAGAATTCACTGACTCAAAAAGAGAGTGAGCTGGAAAGTCCCGTCTGACCCCCAAACGACTCAGGTCCTTCTGTGAGGCTCTGTGGGGACAGCCCAGCTCCACAGCAGAGAGCTGTGAGCACCAGCTTGAGCCTGGGGCTGACACTCAGTGGCTCTGGGGACAGTGGCTTGTGACAAGGCTTGCTGCTGGCACGGCCAGCTCTCGCGAAGTGCTGTGGCGGTGAAGCCGTTCCTGCTGTGGGCGTTTGCGGAGAGGCCTGGAGCCAGCTGCTGTGGTGTGCTGGTACAGGGGGGAGCGTCTGCTTTTCCTCTCCGCTGCGCTGGCTGATAAGCACAAAGTGTATGAAGACGAGAGAGAAAGATGGACTTACCCCATCTCCATGTCTGATATGGAAAGACAGGCAAGGCACGGTTTGTAGGTCGAGATAATAGCTCTTGCTAGGCTAACCTAAACATGTTTTACACACAGATGTAGCAGTGAGAAGGAGTGATAATGGCAGCGGAGTAGATAGATTGCTCCTATCTGGGTTACAAAAGGGCTTTTATTTAATTATGCTCAATTCGCTTCCTCTGCCTCTGGATTCCTCCACTGCTGGCGCAGGGCTCGCTGGTGCCTGCCGCCCGGAGGCAGCAGCAGGCAGCGAGGCAGCGGGTGCCCGCACCCCAGGGACCTGCCCTGACACTGCTCGGGGCGGTCGGAGCAGCCTCACGCGGGCGTCGAGCCCGAGCTCAGTGCAGCGGCGCCGTAGGACCCCTCACGCGCCAGCCGGCTTCCCGGGCACCGCGTGTGGGTGAAGCCCACACCCCCCCGGCTGGCTTGGCTCGAGCCCTGTGCTGATTTTACTGCGTCTGCAGCACCTGGCAGAGCTGGCACGCACTCCGCTGCCTTCTATTTTTAAGACTTGCCTCTGAGCGTGTGCGTGGGGCAGCTGCTGTCCCCACAGATCTTGTCAGGGTGATGGTGAGGCTCAGCTGGTGGGAGAATGCTGCCCCCCCTCTGGGACAGAGGCATCCAGAAGAGTCCCGGGTCCAGGGGCAGCCAAGGCCAGCTGGGACGGTGAAGGTCCTCCCGGCTGCACCACCCAGACCAGAAGGCTTCACACTGGAGTTTCCCCTTCCTGGTATGTCTCCCCCTGATGATACCAGGGACGGGGTGGGAGGAGGTCTGTCCAGGGTGCCCCTGCATACTCAGGGAGCCAGCAGCCCCGCTTAGGTCCCCAGCGCTGCATCAGCTGGCGCTGCATCGGCTGCCGGCACTCACGGACCCAGTGGGGGAGTGGGGACACAGCGCTGGTGCTCCTCAGTGCCTCCCCCAGTGATGCCAGGCGGGGCCATGTCCAGGCTCAAGGTGCAGACGGAGGACCAGGAATGTCCCGATGGACGGCTCCGGGCTCGCTGCCTGTCCCACTGGCAGCAGCACTCGAGGCCCCTCTGACGAGCCCCGGTTTTGCTCCTGGAGGCCGGAGGTCTGGTGCTGGTGCCAGGGGTCTCACCCCGTGGGCGCGGGCTCTGGGCAGGGAGCGGGGGCAGAGGAGAGCAGGAACTAGCTGTTTTTTCTTACCACACTTCCTGTTTCCGCTGTTTGTGGCCATTCCTGCAGTCCAAAGCCAGATCACAGCTTTTAAAGGTGCTGTTTTCGCTTCTCTATTAGCACTCTTCGGCTCTGACTCACTTCCTTTCCCACCGCCGCTCGTCCTTGGCAAATGCTGAAGGAGGTCCCTCTGTGCGCTCCCATCCTGGAGGCCGGCGGAGCAGCTCCTGGCATGCTTTTCCTTCAGCACGGGCAGCTTTAGTGACCTGTCGGGTCACAGACACACAGGCAGAGGTCCAGGATATACCTGTGCTCCCCTAAACCTTGTTCCCCACCCACAGGCTTCTCAGAAGGAGCAAGCCAACACTAACCAGTCATCGTTTGTTTCCTTTTATTGCTGGCTTTGAGTTTGTGGGTTCTTGCCCAGGATGTTTGATTTTTTTTTGTCTGGAGCACCTGGAAACCCTGAGAATTTCAGACAGTGCAGGTAGTTGTCACAGCATACAGGTAATCCATCGCCGCCCTTTCAGAGAAGGAGGATCTGGGCAGGGCTGAAGTTTTTCACCAAGGAAGTCTCTAACAGATGCTTGAAGCTCTGGCTAAGGATGCATTAATTAACCTTCAGGAACTCCTGCCAAGCAGCCCTCCTCCAGCCAGGCACAGGGAGGTGGAATGACATCCCTGAGGTCACTGATGGCATGGGTGGCAAGTCTGGGGATGGGACCCTTGAGCCCTTGGCCGCTGGCAGAAAGATGGGCTGCTCCTGCGTGAGTGTGAGCAGGTCAACGGGTGTGAGCGGGAGCACGGGTGTGAACGGAAGCATGGGTGCCAAAGGCCTTGCAGCATACCTGCTGCCAGGTGCCCCTCCGAGGTGGGCACGGGCTGCCCCGGTGTTGGTGCTTGGAGCCTCCTGCTCCGTCCCTCCGGTGTGGTGATAGGCAGGGTCCCCACTCCCCCGAGGAGCCACACCAGTCTCCAGCCACTGGGGAGGTGGGAGAGATTTTGAAGCAACTGCCAGCCCCCGGTGTGTCCCCTCTGCCCCGCGAGCTGCAGGGGGGGCAGAGTGCAGTTTTTGTCATGCTGAGAAAAAAAATCGCATGAAGCCTGGATGCTTTTCCACCTTGATTTACTATCAGCTTTGACAAGCTTTGTCTCTTGGCTCCTCCGATACTGCCAGCCGTGTCTAATGCTGTTGATTTGATAATATATCTAATCTGGCTTGCTTGAAAACGCCCGGTATCTCAGAGCTGCTGTTCTCCTACTTGAACCATCTTCCTTCCTTGCCTTCTTTCTATCTATCCCAGCTGGGGCCAATCTGTCCGGGAAATAGTCCAATTTGCTTCCATCTGATGGGAGCGGATCCCAGCTCCATTCCCTTCATCTACTCTGGAGTCAAAATCAGCCTAGGTCATTATTTTGAAATCCTTCATTTTCCTCCTCTGCATTTTTGCTGCTGCTTTTCTCCCTCAGCCGAGGCACTGGCAAAAATACCTCTAAATACCTCTTCCTTCAGGTTTTTCACAGAGCAACCACCACCCACTTGGCACAACACAGACATATGAGGTCTGGACAAGATATTCCCCAATTTTTAGACCCTCCTAAGGAGGACTAAGGAGGAGCACCAGCATCCCGTGTACGATACAATTAAAACTTGTGGATCTGGGACAGGCCTGAGTCTCTCTGCAGGCATCCCCCGAGGGCTGGGGGCACCCAAGGTGTGTGAAGCCCGTTGAGCCTGGCACGTGGTGCCCTCTGTCATGCGCTTCCCTCAGCTACCAGTTGCTGCGTGGAAGGCTGGGGTCTCTGTTACACGGTGGTGTGTTGCTAAAGGACCTCTTGGCCCCTCTCACAGACTCACAGAGTGGTCGGAGTTGGGAGGCACCTCTGGAGCTCATCCAGTCTAACCCCCCTGCCAGAGCAGGGTCACTCAGAGCAGGCTGCACAGGATTGTGCCCAGGCAGGTTTGGAATGTCTCCAGAGTTGGAGACTCCACCACCTCTCTGGGCAGCCTATGCCAGTGCTCTGCCACCCTCACAGGAAAGAAGTTCCTCACCATGTTCAGATGGAATTTCCTGTGTTCCAGCTTGTGCCCATTGCTGCTTGTGCTGTCGCTGGGCACCACTGGAAAGAGTCCGGCCCCATCCTCTTGCCACCTGCCCTTTAGGTATTGATAAGCATTGATGAGATCCCCTCTCAGCCTTCTCTTCTCTAGCCTGAACAGCCCCAGGGCTCTCAGCCTGTTCTCAGCACAGAGATGCTCCAGTCCCTGATCATCTTTGTAGCCTCCTCTGGACTCTCTCCAGTAGTTCCTTGTCTTTTTTGAACTGGGGAGCCCAGAACTGGACACAGGGCTCCAAATGTGCCTCACCAGGGCAGAGCAGAGGGGGAGGATGATCTCCCTCAACCCGCTGGCCATGCTCTTTTTAATGCACCCCTGTATACCACTGGCCTTCTTGGCCACAAGGGCACATTGCTGGCTCGTGGGCAACTTGTTGTCCACCTGGACTCCCAGGTCCCTCTCCGTAGAGCTGCTTTCCATCAGGTCAACCCTCCTCTCACTCAGTCAGCGCTCGCTGGATGGGACAAGGAAGGGCCTGGCCGAGCTCGCTGTCATGCTGGGTGCAGGTGTGGTGCTGGGCACCCACAGGCCTTAACGGCCCTGAGCAGCCCCACCTGGAACCCCCACCCTGCCCAGGGCCCAGGAGCTCATTTAAGCCCAGGGCTGGATGGGCTTTGGCCCTCTGCTGTAGCCTTGTCTCTGGTCCTCTCTTCTTTTGTGCTGGGACTGTGCTTGCTGCTCCCCAGTGCTCAGCATGGGGGGAAAAGACTTGCTGCTTCTGCACTGCTGATGTCCTTCCACCTTTCATGGTGCTCAGCCGGGGTCACAATCACTTGGCTCAGCCCCCCAGGACTGTGATTTAAGCGGAGCCATGAACTCAGCCAGTGCCCCATATCCAGGGTCTCTGATGCAGTGTGAGCATGTCAATGTTATTTATGGAGTATCTCCTGATCCGAAGCACTGCAGCTTCGGCCAGGCTTTGCAGAAGAGGGTGTACCTACAGACTGAGGTAGATGCAGTCCCTGGTGTCGGAGGTCTGGCAGGAGAGGACGAGGCAGGGGGCTGTATCGGGAGCGGGAGGGTGGCCATCCCCAGGTNCTGCAGTCTCTGGTGTCGGAGGCCTGGCAGGGGGCTGTGTCGGGAGCGGGAGGGTGGCCATCCCCAGGTGTGGAGTTTCCCCCGCAGCCCTCTGGCTGTTGGTGCAGCAAAAGTGTGCACGTGGGTGCTCTGATCACCTGGGGCGAGAAGACGGTGGTGGAGGAGCCCCCCGGATGGAAACACTGCAGGTGTTATAACCATGTATGGGGCTTTGCCCAGAGCTTGCCCTTGTTTAATGCAGAAGCCCACTGCTACGAGGCCTGGGTCTCCGCTGCTGCTGCCCAGTGTTGTGCTGGAGGTGGGGGCTGCATGTACAGATCCACGGTCAAATGGTTGGGTCTGTGAGCACCAAGAAGCATCGTCAGGTGAGATGAAGGGAAATTCCTTGCACTGTCTCTGGCACAGCTGCATGGAGAGGCAAACATGGCCTGTTGAGGAGCGTGGAGTGAGGCAGCGTGGGACTGCCGGTGGGCTGTGGAAGAGCTGGATGCATCCCACAGAGCTGCTGGGAACCACAGGTGAGTGCCGTGTACATATGTGAGATGCTGCTGGGACATCCTTCTCTTGCTGGGGGGTCTTGAAGCACTACAACCACAGTGGTGCTGACCATCTGTGTCTTTGCCATCCTGGGGAACTGAAACTGGTAAAGCCTCTGAGGAAGTGCTCCCAGTTTGTGTGAGTCAGGGTTTCCAGAGCATTGCTGGTCACCATGAGGTGGCACGGGAGGTCCTGGTGACACAGCTGGGGGTGGCCCCTGTGCATCTCCCTGGGATCAGAGCTGTGCCCTGAAAACTGGTACAACCCTCATCTGGGGATCATCTGGGATCAAGGCTTCCAGGTGCCCCGTCTGGGCACAGGAGGGAGAGTGGGGAGGTCAGGTTGGCCCCTGCCTTGGTGCACCGCGTTCAGAGTGATCTCAGCAGGGTGTGTAGTTCAGTGCTTGTCAAAATACTGAATTGCCCAGCGTAGCTGGTTGGACATCACAGGCAACAGTGTGTCCATTTGTCCTGCAGTCAAAAGTCCCTTAAGCTTGTACGTAAAGGGATGCAAACCCGTGGGGAAAGCCCATTCCTCCTAAAGGAGGGGCGGTGACGTGGCGGAGAGCGGGGAGAGACAGACCTAATGCGCTTGTCCCTGTGCCGGCTCAAATGTTCTTGTCGGGTGTGAGGGGTGTCTGTCCCTGTTGCTGCACTGCCCGCAGAGGACAGGCCAGCACATCTGAAACGGTCACTAAGCCTTTCCTAACTTGATAGTGGTGAAAAGAGAATCACCACTGAATTGTCTAGTTTATGGATCCACCGAGTTAATTAACCATGATTGATAAGCCACTGCCAGAATGCACCACGCTGTGGGTTTATCTGTATAATCTCTGTTTGTGTGTTTAAAGACTGATAGGAGAGCCAAAGAAAAAAAAAAGAGATCCAGACAAAAAGATAAGGCTGAAGATGCATGGTGATGTCTTGGAAATTTAATTTAGCAAGGAAAATATCCCTTTTAAAACTACATTATTAACTGCTGTCAAGTGACAGCCATTTGGCCTTCACGTGCTGTAGATGAATTCAGCCAAGTTGTATCAGACCTCTCTTGAAAGCATGGTGTGTGCCACTAACCGGGCTGCTTCCCTGGCGCTCCGGGTGCATAAAATCTGCATGATTGCTTTGCGATGGGGCTTGTCAACAGAGACTGCAGCTGGGTTATGAATCACTTTAATTTGTCATGTGAGCTGGTTTCACACCAATATCTCTGGAGGGAAAATGCTGGAAAGTTGGGGGAGGGAGGAGAGGGGATGTCAGATGCAACCTGCCCGCCCTGGTTCTTGATGGAAACGTTTCTCCCTCTCCACCAGTTAATGACTAGTCCTAATTTAATAGAATGGAGCGAAGTGGCCAACATAAAATGTATGTGTTTTGTTTTCACATCTGAGTCTAACATGGCCACAAGTCATAGTCTGAAATGATTGGGGGTGTTATCAGTCACACAATCTGACATTTTGCCAAAAGGTCTCTTTTGTCTCTTCTCAGAGTGTGAAAACAAGGGATGCTATTTCTTGTGTTCTGTAAAGAAAAATGTGGGTTGCAGAGCCTTAAGGAGCCATTAGATGAAGGAAACCAAAAGGAGGAAGAAAAATCAAGACCTCTTCCTTCCAATAATCACACAAATACTGGACCTCTAGGGACACTTAATGGAAAATGTTTTAGGAAGCACCTGAAAGACTGCTATGGAAATTTCCCAGCCATCATATTGTCTCCTGCATCCTTTACTGGGATAATCTTGAGCAAAATCAAAGAATAAGATCATATTTGGTTTTTTTTTCTTTATTTTGTATTTATTTATTCAGTTGCCATTAATAACAATAAAAATGAAATTACCCACCCCTGACGCTGAGTTCCCTTGACACTTAGTTAAAGTACACAATTATGCAAAATAGGCAGACTCCCACTGCATGTTATCCCAAGCAGCAAAAGCATAAACCAAGCATAAGCCCCTCCACAGAGACAAATTACTCACCCATCAGAAGGATTACTCACTGCGGACAAGTACACTTCTACAAGGTTGATTTTAAGTGTGCAGATGAATGTTACAGCTGGTAAGAATTCATTAGTCAATGAATCTGCAGCAAAGGAAAAGATAAGGTGACACAGATTTGTTTTTCCTAAGTGGAAAGGGTCTTAACTGTGCTGCTCAAAAATGAAATGCCCTATTCTCTTCCTTTCTCAAATCAGGAAGGTGTTGATGGTATTTTTAGCTTTAAGCTCCCGATTAGCCTTCCTGAAATTAAAAGAATTATTTGTTTTCTTCAGTAGAGTTGCATTGTTAGCGATCTTGCAAAGGCAACTGCTCCTTAGGAGAGGTGCAATGAGTGGGAAGGTGTAATATAAGTGCCTTTTTCCAACGCTCTCCTTCAACATGCTGCCATTTCTCTCTTGGTGCGTGCAGAGCCAGGGATCTGTAGGGACACCTCGCAATGTCTGTTTTGTGGCTCTGTTGGCATTTGCCAACATCAGGGCTGATTAACGTGCTGTAGAAAACTGTCCCCTCCTGGTCCTGAACAGCCAGCCCAACCCTTCAGCTCTTCCCAACAAATTACCAGTCTGGCCTTGTGACAAGCAGCTCCCCACAGCAGCCTTGCTGCGATCCTGGTAAACAACATATGTGAGGATGAGCTGGTGAAGCTGCTGTAAAGGCATTTGCTGCTTTCAAATTCCAGCTCCCGCCTCGCGCATGGACCTGCTGTTACCCCAACCAGAGCCCACCTGTCGGCAGCTCAAACACGGGGGCTCAAATTCAGTGTACGTGCAGGTGTGGTGACTGCAGAATACTGCTGAGACCCTCCGGAGGAGGGTGATCAGGTACCGCAGCAGCAGAGCTCACCTGGGCATCTGGCTGTGTACCTCACGCTGAAGCCTGTTCCATGGCTAGCAGGCAATATTCCCAATGTCTGTGTCTAGTACCTTCACCGAGCGCTACACAGACGTAATGCTAACCAAAGCTGTGCTGGGACCGACTTCCTCTGTTACTTGGTATTTCCTAAATCTGTTCATTCTTCGGTTGCTTCTTCTGATGCTTCCTGCCCCCCTGCCTCTGCAGTCTGTGTCCGTGGAGGATATGCTCATGAAAGGAGGGAAGAATTGGCCCCTTGGGCAGGAAGCAGACATTGCCTTTTTTTGTCTGATTCTGGAACAAAAAGCTCTAGCCAGGAGCTGTTCTGATTAGGTCTTAGTGTAAACCAGATGCAAAGTTTCATGCAACAAGTGAAGTGGCATAGGGAAACAGATATACTTTTACATGCTGCCTTTCCCCATCTCTTGCATGGGATCAGAGCTATTGGATCTGAAGCTGATTAAGTGTGAGACCCCAGCACAATAACAAAAGCATTGGCCACCACTTTCTTAATGATCATCTGGGAGCTGGAGTGCAACGTTCATTTCAATTACAGGCCACAAACAAGCTCTTCCCATTTTTTACTCCTCCCCACGTTCTATCTTACAAAGAATGAAAGAAAAACAGGTTTGCTAGTAGTGCCAGATCTGGAGGCAAGAGATACATTTACATTCGAAACCTTGCATGATCGTCCAGCTGCAAGAGTTTCCAAGCAAGGCAAAAGCCAGCGAGTGAAAGAAGTTGGACAATTACACTCATTTGTCTGCCTTGTTTTCATTGAAATAATTCAGACAAGGCCAACTGTGTTACTTGGATTCTCTAAGGTATAATTTAGGCATGAGATGTTTACAATCAACTCTCATTTGCATCAACCAGGAGGAAAACATGGGATCTGTTGGATATTTCAACTGGCGGGTTAATTACGAGTTTAACCACTAATATTTATTCAACCTTCTGCATGTGAACTGCCACCAGGCCAGATCCTGCTGCTCTTGCGACTGCACTTACTCCGTGGGTTCCGTGCGAGCGAGAGAGGAGTTCAGGACAGGGCCCGGCCAGGGCAGTTCTAGGTTTGCTAAGGAGAATTGATGCCAGAGACGGGTGTCTGACCGAAAGCCCTCGAAATGTTAGATCTGCTGGGAACAACACGCCCTTCCTTTTCGCAGTCCCAGGAATAGGCTTAAACAAAGATACTGTTTGCTATGGGCCACACTCTGTCGTCCCCGCCAGTGACCGTTATTGAACTGTTCAGCAAATAGCGTGATAAAAGCAACGGGTCCACTTGTGAGATAGAAAACCTCTCCGTGTGTGCAAGGAGCTCCGGGACTGGCCCCCAGACTCTTTCAGGAGTGCTGCTCAGAGAAGTCTAAACACTGCTAAGCAGGACTAAAATGAGCAAGGCAATTGATCGACAGTTTTGATTGAAACCAGAAGTAAGTTTTGCTGTTGGTTTTTTTTTTTTTTTAAACCCAGGCTTAAATAGACATCACTTAGAAGAAGAACATCGATCGAAAGATAAACCCTGTGCATGAGAGGACCCTGAAGGTGAAAAGTACCATTAAGTAGGTTAAAGGAGCCTGCCCTCGTACGACAAGCTGTTCTCTGTGCGAAAGGACAGAGAGCGCCGAGAGGGAGATAAGAAGATTACGAGGTCAGATTCCAGGTTACGGAAACCTCGGTGGCTCGCTCCATCTTGGGCACCTCTGTGGTTTGCAGGCAAGAGCCTAATGAGTGCCAGCTGTGATGGTTTTGGTGCTACTCACACCTCTCCTCCGGGAACTGACCCAAACCTGTCAACTAATTCCCGTACGCCAGCAGCAATCCGGGTGGGTATTTGGCTGCCTGGCCTGAGAGGACTTGCCGGCAGCGAGGAGAAAGGCCCCATATTTCATGACACGTCCTGAAGTCACCTGGTGAAATGTGTGTTTTCCCACCGTGACCTCTGACAGACCCTTGGTTGCCTGCCCCGGGCGGTGGGGACAGCCGAGGCACTCGCCCGGGAGGAGTGGGATAACACCGGGCTCAGCCCCGAGCGCTCGGGGCTGGGTGGCCCTGCAGAGACAGAGCAGGACCTGCCCCGGATAGGTGTTCTGCTGCTGATCACGGGAGGTGGAAATCCCAGGTTCAGGTAGGTCTGGGAGGACACAAAAGCTGACGGACGGTGTGAGTGAGGTGGTCTGTCCCTGCCCAGCCTGAGGTGATCAGATCCTCCTGACGCACACCTCGTCTCAAGGTGCAGAGGAGCTCAGGGCCCGCACAGTCACCTTCAGCACAGAGCCAACGCCTGCAGCTCGTTAGTCCTCATTATTATTAAAGCTCATTATTGCTCTCTCTTCGGATGAACGCCACGAAGCGAAGGTTTGCCGCCGTTTCCCTGGCCTTTCCAGGGCTAAGCAGGCCAATTAATTCAATGAAGCTATTGCTCTGCACCCTGTGCAAGCAACTACAGCACTTAGGTGTAACTTGGGTAGGATGGCAGTGGTGTTTGTATGATTCCTTCCACCCTTGTGGGGCAGAAGAGGCTGAGAAAAGGGAGTCCTCTGTGTCATCCACGACCCCTGAAATACCCAGCACACCTGTGTACAATGTAATGTGAGGATGTGAAAATAGCAAAAAGACTACTGCTTAGATAGAAAGATGGAACAGCTGACATTCAAGTGATAAAAGTACCCCAATCTTTAACTGTATGGTGTTTACATTTTAAAAAAGAGTGAGTCTTGAAAGGTCATTTTAACTATTTAGGCTGTTTGATTATCTTTTCTCAGCTGTATTAGCATGTTGCTCCATCTCCCTTTGCTTTACCGCTACTGCTCAGTTTCAAGGTCACATTCACTGGGGGGTGAAACGCTTTGCGTGCCTGTTCTAGTGGCTTATCCAGATAGCCCAAAGAAAAAGCTCATCTCACTTGTATAAAGATTCATGTGAATGTTTCCATTAGTACGCAGTTTTGTAACATTGCATATTTTACATCATTGATTTTGTGGTGAGTTCAGACACAAATACATATATTTGCACAGCAGCGCATGCAGATTGTACATAGACAATCTGTGCAGGCTAAACTGAAACCACCTGATAACTCTCTTTCTCTGCTTTTTTGCTACAAAATTCAAAATGCTACAACTAGTCCAGTGTAGGACTTGCTGAAATTTTAAATATGTATGTGCGCACATGTCTTTTTTTGTACAGATATGTGTGTGTGTGTGACTTTTAACTTTTGGCTTATCTCTAAGATTAATGAATGTGTTGACTGCACATAAGAAATGTGTAAACCTTTAAGACTGTTGGGGTCACCAGGGAAATGTCAAGAAGGAGATCACACTGTTTACAATATGTCCAAAAATATACAACAGATGACACCCCGCAAGTGACATTATAATGAGAGACAGCTATTAGGGGCAATGTAAAACACATGCTGCTGGACGCTGCATGTCAAAGATTTATCTCAAAATTGTAGATAGCAGTCCATTGCAAGGCACAGGTATGAAAACATTTCAAGTTTCCTAGTGAAAAGCAGTGGGCACGTACATTTGTAACGAGTGCCTGCTAATAGCTTACTCAGAGGGGCTGACCCTGCACCTCTACTCAAACGCCAGGACACGGTACAAGAGCTGCAGGACCTGGTCAACACACACGGGGTACAGCGAGGTCAAGGAGGGTCTTCCCATAACAGCGAAGCGCTGCCTTGCCTTTACTGGAAGTGGCAGGGGCGCCTGTGGGCAGGGTCGGGGTGCAGGGGTAGGCTTGGGGCTGGCCATAGGGGGGTTGCTGGCAGGACCTCTGGGCTGGAGTTCAGGTGGGGATGGCGCAGGGGTGAAGGTGAGGGTGCTGGAGGATGGGACCGATGGGCCAGGGCTGGGTAAACTCCAGGAGGGTCCCTGGCGAGGTCAGGGTCCGAGGTGCTGGTCCCCAGCTTGGTTTGCTGACGGGTGCAGTAGTTACTGCTTGGGTGGGTTTTGGAGATGGTGCCACAAGGGCTGTCTGAGCAAGGCTTGGGGCTGGGGCCGGTGTTACCAAGCTGGGCTAAAACCGGCCAAGGCTGAGGCTAGCAGAGGCTGCGAGTCAGCACCACAGCTGGGTGACAAAGCCATGGGATGACGCACAGGGCTGCGTTTGGTAAGGACTACCTGCCTGGCCGAGGGTCATAGCGATGACAAGTGACTCGAAGCTGGGGCTGACCTTGGCAGAAGCCCATGAATTCTCATGAGCCCTAGGTCCGGCAGTGTCTGTGGAGCTGGTTCAGGGCAGGTGGCGGCCGTGGCCACTCGGTGGGGATTGGGACAGTGCCTGTCAGAGGGAATTGAGGATGCGGGATGGAGCTGGGAGGTGCCACCTGGGGCATACAGAGGTTTGCCAGCGACAGGCCCTGCCAAGCCGAGGGCACGTCTGAAGCTGGCCTGGGGTCTACTCTGTTCAGCCAGGCAGAGACCAGAGGTGCTCAGAGCTGGACACGCCAAATACAGAGTTGACTCAGAGCTCAATGCCACACGGTATCTCTTTTAAAGAAATATGAGATTTTAACCAAAATGCTTAGGTTTGTATTAAGATGTGCAAAGCAAACAATAATTTTATGATTAAACACATTTAACCTTTTCTGTTCAAAGCACATGATGAGCATTGACACTGAAGCCTCAACAAGCCCTGTGAACATGGGAGAGAATAACGTTGAAGCCACTGAGGTAAGTCAAATTGGTTGGGACTAACAAGGGCAGTGTGGGCTGTAATAATATATTTACAACCTGGTGATTATACTGTGGGAAGGAAGGGAAGGGGATTAAATCCCTGTTTAGTTTAAGCTGCGTTTTAGTGCAGCCAGTTCTTCAGTAGTACACAGTTAAAAATGTAGTCTGTCAAATCCCGCTGACATATTTTGGCAATAGATATTTCCTCTAATTGAAAGCAATTGTTGTGTTGTAAGCTTTCCCCCTTCCCCATTTGTTTTGGTTAACGGGTAGTGGTGGCCTGTCTACTTAAGCACGTATTGAGCAACTGCTCACTGGAAAGTTAGCATATTGCAACGAGCGCGGCACGATCCTGCCTGACTTCATAAGGAAAAACTTCCTCCGGGCTTTGGCGGAGGATGTTTGAACAAAGCTGGTAGGATCAGCCTCGCTGGTTGTTATTGCAGGGCTTTGCTGTTTGGGTCAGCTCGGGCCTTCATGTGTGAATCCTGGGGTAAAAACCAGGCTCGCTTCCAACGCAGCCATGCTTTGTTTTGAACAATCCGCATGGCCCCCGCTGTGAATCCCACGAGGGGATGCTCTGCTTTATGTTGCGTTCACTTCCTTTGCTCGGAGCCAAGTACTGCATCCTACACTGCTGGAACGCAGTCAAGACGTGCGGGGCCTGCGCGGACGGCCTGACGCAGGCTGGACGTGGCCGGCCCCTGTCGTGCCGGACGCCGGCAGGAGCCTTAACGCCATGGGCAGGCAGGGCCCTGCAGCCCTGGGGGGGGCTTGACAAGCCTCTGCTTGGTCAGCACAGGCAAAACAGTGCTAAACCTACCGCTGCCCACAGCAGCTACGCCAGCGCTGCCGCCTCCCCGTGGGCCTGCGCCCTTGCCTGCCCGGTGCCTGCGGTCCGGCACCCCCGGACCCCAGCGCTCTGCCAGCTGGCAGCCTGGCCATGGGGCCTCGGGAGATGGGCTGCGGCGTTTGCGGCTCTCAGGACGTGGTGGGGAGCAGCTGCCCGGCCCCAGCAGGGCGTCAATGCCGGTGCCTCACGTCCTCCTGTCTCTGTGCTCCGAGAAATGCGCCTGTGCTGTCCTTGCAGGACATCAGTCAAGGCACTCAGTCTTGAAACGCCCTTTATCTGGCACTCCTCTGAAGCTCAGAGAGGTGCTGCGCACCTCCGCTTCCCTGGAGGTCAGAGCAGGACTGGATGAAACCCTCCTTTACCCTGTAGTCGCATCAAGTCTGATCATCCATCCAGAACCCCTCTCAGGCTGGCGCTGGTCAGGATCCAGTCAAAGAAGGGACTTACTCTGCTGTGCACACCGGCACCCATCCTGCCCGTGGTGCCCACGGGCTGCATTGACAAGGGACAAGCATTGACAAGAGATTGTTATTAGGGTAACAAGGCTGGGGCTTGGAGGGATTGTGTCTCCACCTGACCACTAGCCCCAGCATGCGCTAAATTTCCCGCAGAGCAGAGCTGGAGATGCATTTGAGCTCACCAGCCATGTTTCCAGCCCTGACTGGTGTGAAGCTAGGGGGAGTGAGTGCTGAGCCCTTTCTAAGCCTCTAAAGAGCAACAGGCCACTGAGGAGACCTGCGGGGAACTGGGGGACCCACTGCTTTTGCATCCTGGCTTTCCACCCACAGCGCTCGGGTCAAACACCAGCACAGGCTACAAAAGACACATTTTTTTATTGCCTTGTGATAAACCTCCTGGTCTGGAAAATCCTGCCATTATTGTGTGTGTGAACTTTCACCAGCACAGAATGTGTCATTAACCTAGAAGGAGACCTTTTCATGCTCACAACCTCTGTCTGCACAGCTCCTCTCTGGAGGCGAATCCCTCACGGTGAACACGTCAGCCGGCTGCACACTGCAGACAAGGTTATGACTGCATTACATACTCTGAAGGGAGCAATGCTCTATATTACGCTGGGAAAGGTTCATCTTTGAAAACAAAGAGGCTTGAGGAAAAAAAGCATGATTTTCCTCAGAAGGTGCCTCCGGTCCCCATAAATCCCTCTCCTCCTTGCTCAGACCAGGGCGGGACGCCAGCAGCAGGGCGGCAGTGGAGCATGCCACGCCGGTGCGATTCGGCTACAGCCATTTGCAGCAAAGGCTGAGACCGCACCGGAGTGTGTGTTTAGATTAAAGGATGTTTGGGAAAGGACCTTGCCTTAATCTTTCTGCTAAGCACCTAGCAGACTCCCAGTGTGCTAAATCATTAGTAATAACAGTAACGACAATCTGGCCTCCCTCTCCATGAGCAGTGCCTGCAATACAGATTAATAACAATAAAATAGGGACTCGGTCCACGGTCATCCAAAAACACACCGAGGATTGCTAATCAGTCTCTTTCCAAGCCCTCTGTTATTTCTGAGTGCCCTGAAGAGCCTCAGCGAGCACTTTGCTGATGCATCCAGCCTGATGACACCAGGCACTAACAACCGACTGGACAAAGGCAGGGTGGCAGGCAGGACCAGAGAGCATCAGAGTGTGGTGATCAGGGAACAGCTCTTGTTCAGGCAATGATTTCTCTAAGTGCTTCTCAGCTCCTCCTCAGCTCCCCTTGTGTTTCCCCGGTGCAGGGCTCCTCTCCGTTCGGAAATGCTGCTCCAGGGAGAGCCCCGTCCTGGCCAGCACTGGGCTGGGCTGGTGGAAACCAAGTGGGACCGCTCTGCTTTCCCCTACCTCTTACCGTCTTCTCTCAGATACAGCCAGTGGCCTCTCTCAGGATGGGGAAGAGGCATGAGTTGGACCCCTGCTCTGATCCAGTACAGCCATTTTCCAGTGGTATGGGTTTCTGAAAGGGAAAGCGGGAGGCCAAAAGGATTCAAAACACGTGTCTGCTAACCATTTGTGAATGCACCTTATGGTTTCCTGCCAACCTGCCCTGCAATCGTATAGAAAATGACCCATATAACACACTTAGAAGCAAAGAGTGAAGGAGATGAATAAAAAAAGAAAGAGGACTGGCTGCCTGGGTAGGAGCAGAGGGACCTTCTGACCCGCTGCACAGCGGCAGCAGCAGCTCCGGGGTGGCTGAGGCCGTGCCTTGCCTCTTCTTCTGCTGGGGCACCAAGCGGCCCCTCTGCGGTGGTGGGATCAAGGGGCTCGTCTCCACAGCAGGACCGTGCGGGCCAGAGGAGGGGTGGCCGCTCCACACACCGGCCAGGCCTTCCTGACACGCTCAGCGTCACAAGCAAGGACATGAGGCGCGTTGCTCTTGTCCCAGGTGCCAGCTCCTGCGCCAGCTGCCATGCCTCCGCATGCAGACGGTCCCCAGGGGGTCCCCACCGCCGAGGCAGTGGTGGTCCCGCGCGCCTGTCCTGCCACCAGCTGCTGGTGTTTGCCCAGAGCTGCCGAGCCAACCCGGCCATCTCCGGCGTGCGAGGGTGAACTTTCTTCTCAAATCCACAGGGCGCTTTATGGTTACCTTGCAGATAAACCCTGCTAAATAAATAGATGTTTATACTCCCTGTATTAAAGTGATTAGATCCTGGTTTTTGACAGTGTTGAGTCAATATAACCTGAGTAATTGCATGAGTAACTCATGTTTCCCTAAAGGGAAACTGTTCTCCTGTAAATATATTTATTAATAATTAAAGTGTTTTTGAGTTCTTGTGCACACAGCCCCTCGCCCCCACCGAGATGTCTGAAAGGCTGTTATCTTTAAACCTGCGCAGGACTCTAACAGGGAGGGACTTTGGCAGGGGGGTGATGGTCTACAGCAAGAGGCATGTGGTTAATTTTGACCTTTTTTTTCTTCCTGAACAAAAAATAATGGTGAAATCTGTGTATGAGAGATTTTAAAACCTCTACTACTCCATTAGGAGCATTACCCTGAAATACTCACTGGAGCTTCTAACAGCCCAGATAATAGGGGTGGGAAATCATTTGTGGAAAATATTCCCCTCAAAGCATCTTACCAGAGGATTGTTTCCTAACAACAACAACAACAATAAAATCTTTGTCAAATAATCCTTCAATACCACAAATATTTTGGCTTTAATTGTATCAGCGTACATAACTGCTCGGCATAGGAAATGGGAGTCAGAGCTCCTGGGGGATTTTTTCTGACAAAGCCAGTGCTGGATACCTTTGGGTAAGTCACACATTTTTCTATGTTCTTTGGCCTAATTTTTTTTTTAACTGACTGTAATCTGGAACCTAATTTGATATGCCTTAAAAGGCTGATTTCACATGGAAGATGCTCTACTATCAGGATAAGCAGCCATAAGAAATCCTAAAATAGGCAGATTAAGGGTTTGGGATCATGGGGGTTTATTCCTATGCAATTAGAGACATGATCATGTTTTAAAATTGCTAACTTGTAGTTTTAAAAAAAATCCCCAACAACTGGGAGTCCCACATTTAAAAACAGCTATTAACTCTATTAATTAAGGATATGATTAGCAGAGACAATGAGTTAGATGGCACGAAAGCACAGCATTTAATTCAATGCACATTTTCGGTGGACATGGCGTGGCCAAGGCAGTTGTGTATTAATTAGTGTGCTGAAGAGGGCGAGGAGGACAGGAAGGGGGTGAGGGAAATTGGCAGGTGTAGAAATTAGATTAGACAACAACAGGGGATTTTTCTCTCCAGAACAGAAGTCGTGCAGAATCCTCGTCAGCCTCGCTAATATGTTTTGTATAAACGAAGATATGTGCCATGAGACCAGGCAGGGCAGCCTAGCAATGTGTGGGGATGGGGAGAGGGAGCACAGCTTTCCAGGGCTCACCTGCACAGCACTTCCAGGTGGTCGTGACCAAACACCAGCCTCAGTTTCCCACCCTTGCTTTAAGTGCTGCTGGCTGTTTGTGGATGGCAACGTGCCTCCACGCTCAACCCTTACGAGGGGAGCTGTGTCCTTGTACTGACGTACTGCTGTACCAAGCCTATGAGCCTCCCCTTTGCCTTCGNGTGCCTGCTAATAGCTTACTCAGAGGGGCTGACCCTGCACCTCTACTCAAACGCCAGGACACGGTACAAGAGCTGCAGGACCTGGTCAACACACACGGGGTACAGCGAGGTCAAGGAGGGTCTTCCCATAACAGCGAAGCGCTGCCTTGCCTTTACTAGAAGTGGCAGGGGCGCCTGTGGGCAGGGTCGGGGTGCAGGGGTAGGCTCGGGGCTGGCCATAGGGGGGTTGCTGGCAGGACCTATGGGCTGGAGTTCAGGTGGGGAAGGCGCAGGGGTGAAGGTGAGGGTGCTGGAGGATGGGACCGATGGGCCAGGGCTGGGTAAACTCCAGGAGGGTCCCTGGCGAGATCAGGGTCCGAGGTGCTGGTCCCCAGCTCGGTTTGCTGACGGGTGCAGTAGTTACTGCTTGGGTGGGTTTTGGAGATGGTGCCACAAGGGCTGTCTGAGCAAGGCTTGGGGCTGGGGCCGGTGTTACCAAGCTGGGCTAAAACCGGCCAAGGCTGAGGCTAGCAGAGGCTGCGAGTCAGCACCACAGCTGGGTGACAAAGCCATGGGATGACGCACAGGGCTGCGTTTGGTAAGGACTACCTGCCTGGCCAAGGGTCATAGCGATGACAAGTGACTCGAAGCTGGGGCTGACCTTGGCAGAAGCCCATGAATTCTCATGAGCCCTAGGTCCGGCAGTGTCTGTGGAGCTGGTTCAGGGCAGGTGGCGGCCGTGGCCACTCGGTGGGGATTGGGACAGTGCCTGTCAGAGGGAATTGAGGATGCGGGATGGAGCTGGGAGGTGCCACCTGGGGCATACAGAGGTTTGCCAGCAACAGGCCCTGCCAAGCCGAGGGCACGTCTGAAGCTGGCCTGGGGTCTACTCTGTTCAGCCAGGCAGAGACCAGAGGTGCTCAGAGCTGGACATGCCAAATACAGAGTTGACTCAGAGCTCAATGCCACACGGTATCTCTTTTAAAGAAATATGAGATTTTAACCAAAATGCTTAGGTTTGTATTAAGATGTGCAAAGCAAACAATAATTTTATGATTAAACACATTTAACCTTTTCTGTTCAAAGCACATGATGAGCATTGACACTGAAGCCTCAACAAGCCCTGTGAACATGGGAGAGAATAACGTTGAAGCCACTGAGGTAAGTCAAATTGGTTGGGACTAACAAGGGCAGTGTGGGCTGTAATAATATATTTACAACCTGGTGATTATACTGTGGGAAGGAAGGGAAGGGGATTAAATCCCTGTTTAGTTTAAGCTGCGTTTTAGTGCAGCCAGTTCTTCAGTAGTACACAGTTAAAAATGTAGTCTGTCAAATCCCGCTGACATATTTTGGCAATAGATATTTCCTCTAATTGAAAGCAATTGTTGTGTTGTAAGCTTTCCCCCTTCCCCATTTGTTTTGGTTAACGGGTAGTGGTGGCCTGTCTACTTAAGCACGTATTGAGCAACTGCTCACTGGAAAGTTAGCATATTGCAACGAGCGCGGCACGATCCTGCCTGACTTCATAAGGAAAAACTTCCTCCGGGCTTTGGCGGAGGATGTTTGAACAAAGCTGGTAGGATCAGCCTCGCTGGTTGTTATTGCAGGGCTTTGCTGTTTGGGTCAGCTCGGGCCTTCATGTGTGAATCCTGGGGTAAAAACCAGGCTCGCTTCCAACGCAGCCATGCTTTGTTTTGAACAATCCGCATGGCCCCCGCTGTGAATCCCACGAGGGGATGCTCTGCTTTATGTTGCGTTCACTTCCTTTGCTCGGAGCCAAGTACTGCATCCTACACTGCTGGAACGCAGTCAAGACGTGCGGGGCCTGCGCGGATGGCCTGACGCAGGCTGGACGTGGCCGGCCCCTGTCGTGCCGGACGCCGGCAGGAGCCTTAACGCCATGGGCAGGCAGGGCCCTGCAGCCCTGGGGGGGGCTTGACAAGCCTCTGCTTGGTCAGCACAGGCAAAACAGTGCTAAACCTACCGCTGCCCACAGCAGCTACGCCAGCGCTGCCGCCTCCCCGTGGGCCTGCGCCCTTGCCTGCCCGGTGCCTGCGGTCCGGCACCCCCGGACCCCAGCGCTCTGCCAGCTGGCAGCCTGGCCATGGGGCCTCGGGAGATGGGCTGCGGCGTTTGCGGCTCTCAGGACGTGGTGGGGAGCAGCTGCCCGGCCCCAGCAGGGCGTCAATGCCGGTGCCTCACGTCCTCCTGTCTCTGTGCTCCGAGAAATGCGCCTGTGCTGTCCTTGCAGGACATCAGTCAAGGCACTCAGTCTTGAAACGCCCTTTATCTGGCACTCCTCTGAAGCTCAGAGAGGTGCTGCGCACCTCCGCTTCCCTGGAGGTCAGAGCAGGACTGGATGAAACCCTCCTTTACCCTGTAGTCGCATCAAGTCTGATCATCCATCCAGAACCCCTCTCAGGCTGGCGCTGGTCAGGATCCAGTCAAAGAAGGGACTTACTCTGCTGTGCACACCGGCACCCATCCTGCCCGTGGTGCCCACGGGCTGCATTGACAAGGGACAAGCATTGACAAGAGATTGTTATTAGGGTAACAAGGCTGGGGCTTGGAGGGATTGTGTCTCCACCTGACCACTAGCCCCAGCATGCGCTAAATTTCCCGCAGAGCAGAGCTGGAGATGCATTTGAGCTCACCAGCCATGTTTTCAGCCCTGACTGGTGTGAAGCTAGGGGGAGTGAGTGCTGAGCCCTTTCTAAGCCTCTAAAGAGCAACAGGCCACTGAGGAGACCTGCGGGGAACTGGGGGACCCACTGCTTTTGCATCCTGGCTTTCCACCCACAGCGCTCGGGTCAAACACCAGCACAGGCTACAAAAGACACATTTTTTTATTGCCTTGTGATAAACCTCCTGGTCTGGAAAATCCTGCCATTATTGTGTGTGTGAACTTTCACCAGCACAGAATGTGTCATTAACCTAGAAGGAGACCTTTTCATGCTCACAACCTCTGTCTGCACAGCTCCTCTCTGGAGGCGAATCCCTCACGGTGAACACGTCAGCCGGCTGCACACTGCAGACAAGGTTATGACTGCATTACATACTCTGAAGGGAGCAATGCTCTATATTACGCTGGGAAAGGTTCATCTTTGAAAACAAAGAGGCTTGAGGAAAAAAAGCATGATTTTCCTCAGAAGGTGCCTCCGGTCCCCATAAATCCCTCTCCTCCTTGCTCAGACCAGGGCGGGACGCCAGCAGCAGGGTGGCAGTGGAGCATGCCACGCCGGTGCGATTCGGCTACAGCCATTTGCAGCAAAGGCTGAGACCGCACCGGAGTGTGTGTTTAGATTAAAGGATGTTTGGGAAAGGACCTTGCCTTAATCTTTCTGCTAAGCACCTAGCAGACTCCCAGTGTGCTAAATCATTAGTAATAACAGTAACGACAATCTGGCCTCCCTCTCCATGAGCAGTGCCTGCAATACAGATTAATAACAATAAAATAGGGACTCGGTCCACGCTCATCCAAAAACACACCGAGGATTGCTAATCAGTCTCTTTCCAAGCCCTCTGTTATTTCTGAGTGCCCTGAAGAGCCTCAGCGAGCACTTTGCTGATGCATCCAGCCTGATGACACCAGGCACTAACAACCGACTGGACAAAGGCAGGGTGGCAGGCAGGACCAGAGAGCATCAGAGTGTGGTGATCAGGGAACAGCTCTTGTTCAGGCAATGATTTCTCTAAGTGCTTCTCAGCTCCTCCTCAGCTCCCCTTGTGTTTCCCCGGTGCAGGGCTCCTCTCCGTTCGGAAATGCTGCTCCAGGGAGAGCCCCGTCCTGGCCAGCACTGGGCTGGGCTGGTGGAAACCAAGTGGGACCTCTCTGCTTTCCCCTACCTCTTACCGTCTTCTCTCAGATACAGCCAGTGGCCTCTCTCAGGATGGGGAAGAGGCATGAGTTGGACCCCTGCTCTGATCCAGTACAGCCATTTTCCACTGGTATGGATTTCTGAAAGGGAAAGCGGGAGGCCAAAAGGATTCAAAACACGTGTCTGCTAACCATTTGTGAATGCACCTTATGGTTTCCTGCCAACCTGCCCTGCAATCGTATAGAAAATGACCCATATAACACACTTAGAAGCAAAGAGTGAAGGAGATGAATAAAAAAAGAAAGAGGACTGGCTGCCTGGGTAGGAGCAGAGGGACCTTCTGACCCGCTGCACAGCGGCAGCAGCAGCTCCGGGGTGGCTGAGGCCGTGCCTTGCCTCTTCTTCTGCTGGGGCACCAAGCGGCCCCTCTGCGGTGGTGGGATCAAGGGGCTCGTCTCCACAGCAGGACCGTGCGGGCCAGAGGAGGGGTGGCCGCTCCACACACCGGCCAGGCCTTCCTGACACGCTCAGCGTCACAAGCAAGGACATGAGGCGCGTTGCTCTTGTCCCAGGTGCCAGCTCCTGCGCCAGCTGCCATGCCTCCGCATGCAGACGGTCCCCAGGGGGTCCCCACCGCCGAGGCAGTGGTGGTCCCGCGCGCCTGTCCTGCCACCAGCTGCTGGTGTTTGCCCAGAGCTGCCGAGCCAACCCGGCCATCTCCGGCGTGCGAGGGTGAACTTTCTTCTCAAATCCACAGGGCGCTTTATGGTTACCTTGCAGATAAACCCTGCTAAATAAATAGATGTTTATACTCCCTGTATTAAAGTGATTAGATCCTGGTTTTTGACAGTGTTGAGTCAATATAACCTGAGTAATTGCATGAGTAACTCATGTTTCCCTAAAGGGAAACTGTTCTCCTGTAAATATATTTATTAATAATTAAAGTGTTTTTGAGTTCTTGTGCACACAGCCCCTCGCCCCCACCGAGATGTCTGAAAGGCTGTTATCTTTAAACCTGCGCAGGACTCTAACAGGGAGGGACTTTGGCAGGGGGGTGATGGTCTACAGCAAGAGGCATGTGGTTAATTTTGACCTTTTTTTTCTTCCTGAACAAAAAATAATGGTGAAATCTGTGTATGAGAGATTTTAAAACCTCTACTACTCCATTAGGAGCATTACCCTGAAATACTCACTGGAGCTTCTAACAGCCCAGATAATAGGGGTGGGAAATCATTTGTGGAAAATATTCCCCTCAAAGCATCTTACCAGAGGATTGTTTCCTAACAACAACAACAACAATAAAATCTTTGTCAAATAATCCTTCAATACCACAAATATTTTGGCTTTAATTGTATCAGCGTACATAACTGCTCGGCATAGGAAATGGGAGTCAGAGCTCCTGGGGGATTTTTTCTGACAAAGCCAGTGCTGGATACCTTTGGGTAAGTCACACATTTTTCTATGTTCTTTGGCCTAATTTTTTTTTTAACTGACTGTAATCTGGAACCTAATTTGATATGCCTTAAAAGGCTGATTTCACATGGAAGATGCTCTACTATCAGGATAAGCAGCCATAAGAAATCCTAAAATAGGCAGATTAAGAGTTTGGGATCACGGGGGTTTATTCCTATGCAATTAGAGACATGATCATGTTTTAAAATTGCTAACTTGTAGTTTTAAAAAAAATCCCCAACAACTGGGAGTCCCACATTTAAAAACAGCTATTAACTCTATTAATTAAGGATATGATTAGCAGAGACAATGAGTTAGATGGCACGAAAGCACAGCATTTAATTCAATGCACATTTTCGGTGGACATGGCGTGGCCAAGGCAGTTGTGTATTAATTAGTGTGCTGAAGAGGGCGAGGAGGACAGGAAGGGGGTGAGGGAAATTGGCAGGTGTAGAAATTAGATTAGACAACAACAGGGGATTTTTCTCTCCAGAACAGAAGNGAGTACTGAGCCTTTTCTAAGCCTCTAAAGAGCAACAGGTCACCGAGGAGACCTGCAGGGAACTGGGGGACCCACTGCTTTTGCATCCTGGCTTTCCACCCACAGCGCTCGGGTCAAACACCCTACAGCGCTACAAAAGACACATTTTTTTATTGCCTTGTGATAAACCTCCTGGTCTGGAAAATCCTGCCATTATTGTGTGTGTGAACTTTCACCAGCACAGAATGTGTCATTAACCTAGAAGGAGACCTTTTCATGCTCACAACCTCTGTCTGCACAGCTCCTCTCTGGAGGCGAATCCCTCACGGTGAACACGTCAGCCGGCTGCACACTGCAGACAAGGTTATGACTGCATTACATACTCTGAAGGGAGCAATGCTCTATATTACGCTGGGAAAGGTTCATCTTTGAAAACAAAGAGGCTTGAGGAAAAAAAGCATGATTTTCCTCAGAAGGTGCCTCCGGTCCCCATAAATCCCTCTCCTCCTTGCTCAGACCAGGGCGGGACGCCAGCAGCAGGGTGGCAGTGGAGCATGCCACGCCGGTGCGATTCGGCTACAGCCATTTGCAGCAAAGGCTGAGACCGCACCGGAGTGTGTGTTTAGATTAAAGGATGTTTGGGAAAGGACCTTGCCTTAATCTTTCTGCTAAGCACCTAGCAGACTCCCAGTGTGCTAAATCATTAGTAATAACAGTAACGACAATCTGGCCTCCCTCTCCATGAGCAGTGCCTGCAATACAGATTAATAACAATAAAATAGGGACTCGGTCCACGCTCATCCAAAAACACACCGAGGATTGCTAATCAGTCTCTTTCCAAGCCCTCTGTTATTTCTGAGTGCCCTGAAGAGCCTCAGCGAGCACTTTGCTGATGCATCCAGCCTGATGACACCAGGCACTAACAACCGACTGGACAAAGGCAGGGTGGCAGGCAGGACCAGAGAGCATCAGAGTGTGGTGATCAGGGAACAGCTCTTGTTCAGGCAATGATTTCTCTAAGTGCTTCTCAGCTCCTCCTCAGCTCCCCTTGTGTTTCCCCGGTGCAGGGCTCCTCTCCGTTCGGAAATGCTGCTCCAGGGAGAGCCCCGTCCTGGCCAGCACTGGGCTGGGCTGGTGGAAACCAAGTGGGACCTCTCTGCTTTCCCCTACCTCTTACCGTCTTCTCTCAGATACAGCCAGTGGCCTCTCTCAGGATGGGGAAGAGGCATGAGTTGGACCCCTGCTCTGATCCAGTACAGCCATTTTCCAGTGGTATGGGTTTCTGAAAGGGAAAGCGGGAGGCCAAAAGGATTCAAAACACGTGTCTGCTAACCATTTGTGAATGCACCTTATGGTTTCCTGCCAACCTGCCCTGCAATCGTATAGAAAATGACCCATATAACACACTTAGAAGCAAAGAGTGAAGGAGATGAATAAAAAAAGAAAGAGGACTGGCTGCCTGGGTAGGAGCAGAGGGACCTTCTGACCCGCTGCACAGCGGCAGCAGCAGCTCCGGGGTGGCTGAGGCCGTGCCTTGCCTCTTCTTCTGCTGGGGCACCAAGCGGCCCCTCTGCGGTGGTGGGATCAAGGGGCTCGTCTCCACAGCAGGACCGTGCGGGCCAGAGGAGGGGTGGCCGCTCCACACACCGGCCAGGCCTTCCTGACACGCTCAGCATCACAAGCAAGGACATGAGGCACGTTGCTCTTGTCCCAGGTGCCAGCTCCTGTGCCAGCTGCTGTGCCTCCGCACGCAGACGGTCCCCAGGGGGTCCCCACCACCGAGGCAGTGGTGGTCCCGCGCACCTGTCCTGCCACCAGCTGCTGGTGTTTGCCCAGAGCTGCCAAGCCAACCCGGCCATCTCCGGCGTGCGAGGGTGAACTTTCTTCTCAAATCCACAGGGCGCTTTATGGTTACCTTGCAGATAAACCCTGCTAAATAAATAGATGTTTATACTCCCTGTATTAAAGCGATTAGATCCTGGTTTTTGACAGTGTTGAGTCAATATAACCTGAGTAATTGCATGAGTAACTCATGTTTCCCTAAAGGGAAACTGTTCTCCTGTAAATATATTTATTAATAATTAAAGTGTTTTTGAGTTCTTGTGCACACAGCCCCTCGCCCCCACCGAGATGTCTGAAAGGCTGTTATCTTTAAACCTGCGCAGGACTCTAACAGGGAGGGACTTTGGCAGGGGGGTGATGGTCTACAGCAAGAGGCATGTGGTTAATTTTGACCTTTTTTTTCTTCCTGAACAAAAAATAATGGTGAAATCTGTGTATGAGAGATTTTAAAACCTCTACTACTCCATTAGGAGCATTACCCTGAAATACTCACTGGAGCTTCTAACAGCCCAGATAATAGGGGTGGGAAATCATTTGTGGAAAATATTCCCCTCAAAGCATCTTACCAGAGGATTGTTTCCTAACAACAACAACAACAATAAAATCTTTGTCAAATAATCCTTCAATACCACAAATATTTTGGCTTTAATTGTATCAGCGTACATAACTGCTCGGCATAGGAAATGGGAGTCAGAGCTCCTGGGGGATTTTTTCTGACAAAGCCAGTGCTGGATACCTTTGGGTAAGTCACACATTTTTCTATGTTCTTTGGCCTAATTTTTTTTTTAACTGACTGTAATCTGGAACCTAATTTGATATGCCTTAAAAGGCTGATTTCACATGGAAGATGCTCTACTATCAGGATAAGCAGCCATAAGAAATCCTAAAATAGGCAGATTAAGAGTTTGGGATCACGGGGGTTTATTCCTATGCAATTAGAGACATGATCATGTTTTAAAATTGCTAACTTGTAGTTTTAAAAAAAATCCCCAACAACTGGGAGTCCCACATTTAAAAACAGCTATTAACTCTATTAATTAAGGATATGATTAGCAGAGACAATGAGTTAGATGGCACGAAAGCACAGCATTTAATTCAATGCACATTTTCGGTGGACATGGCGTGGCCAAGGCAGTTGTGTATTAATTAGTGTGCTGAAGAGGGCGAGGAGGACAGGAAGGGGGTGAGGGAAATTGGCAGGTGTAGAAATTAGATTAGACAACAACAGGGGATTTTTCTCTCCAGAACAGAAGTCGTGCAGAATCCTCGTCAGCCTCGCTAATATGTTTTGTATAAACGAAGATATGTGCCATGAGACCAGGCAGGGCAGCCTAGCAATGCGTGGGGATGGGGAGAGGGAGCACAGCTTTCCAGGGCTCACCTGCACAGCACTTCCAGGTGGTCGTGACCAAACAGCAGCCTCAGTTTCCCACCCTTGCTTTAAATGCTGCTGGCTGTTTGTGGATGGCAACGTGCCTCCACGCTCAACCCTTACGAGGGGAGCTGTGTCCTTGTACTGACGTACTGCTGTACCAAGCCTATGAGCCTCCCCTTTGCCTTCGTCCACCGTGGGGGTGCTCCAGCTGGGTCTCTGCTCCTAGCGGAAACCCAGGCTTGAGGCGAGGATGCTGTGCCCACATCCTATAACTGCTCCACTTGGCTGTCGCCTCTGCCGTCGCTTCAGCTTTTGAAGCATCCACATAGTGCTGCGAGCGCCATGACCAGGGTATGTGCCATGCACTGGAGCCCACCATGCCCCCTCTTGCATGGGGACCTGGATATGCTGCCCAAGGATATGGGTCCCCCCGGGTGACTCTGAGCCTACAGCTGTGCCCTGTGTCATGATGGCATGGCAGGAGATGAGCGCTGGTCTGGCCAACCGCTCGGGGCTGTTTCTCGGAGAGGTCAGGGACATGAGCTACGTGGGCGAACAAAGCATCTGCTGCAGAGAGCAGAGCGTATGGCCCTGGACAGTCCCCCGTCCCAGGAGGGATCCTGACTTTCCCCGCAGAGCCTCACCCGCCACGGATCGTGTCCTCCTCCAGTACGAGGGGGTAAGTTCACATGTCCGCGGTGGATGTGGATCGACACCTTCACCCACGCAGGTGGCGCGTTCCCCCGCGGGTACGGGAGGGCGGACGGGCGGCTGCGCTGCCTCGGGCTGTTCCCCCGCTCCGGGTGCCAGTGGGCGGAATTTGGGAATAGCTTCACTTCTTTCTCTGTGTCTTTTTCTTTTTTTCTCCACAGTTAAAAAAGAGCCCGTTGGAGGGCAGAGGAGATGCACAGTCCTATTTGGAACTCGGCTTTCGGCAAGGCGTGCGGGCAGAGCTCCTTCGGGGGCGGGGCCCGCGCCCCCCCCGCGCCCCGTTCCCGGGTGAGCTGTGTGTGTGTCCCCCCCCCGGGCGGGCGGCAGCGGGGCCGGGGGGGCGACCCGAGACCGTGGCCGTGGCGGTGTCCCGGGGCCGCGCTGACACCCCGGGTCCCACCCCGCTCCCCTCGGGGTCGCAGCTGCCCGGAGGGGACGGGGACGGGCGGGCAGCCCCCGGCGCGCCGTCCGTGCTGTGGGGGAAGTGGGGGGACCCCCCGGGGAACCCCTCCCCTGACGTACTCGGCGTACGTGCCCACTGCACGCGCTGCCTGCCCCGGGGCCGCCCGGCCCGACCGCCGCTTCCCCAGGGGGTGCGGGGGGGGACTCTATCCCGGCTCGCCGTGCTGCTCCGCAGTGGGAAAAGTGCTTCTTCGCCGCTTCCCCCCCCGGCCCATTCTGCTCGGAAACGCGAAGGAGACAGCGGAGGGGGAGGGCGGAGAGCCCCCCGGCGGAGCCGCTCCCGAGGCGGGGGTGCCGCCGCCCTGCCCGGTGCTGCCCGGTGCGGGGCTAACGCCGGTAACTGCACCCCCCTCACATGACGGGCCGGCACCGGGACCCGCGAGTAACGGCAAGAGGGCGGGGGCGGGGGCGGGNGGAGAGACGGGGACAGCGGTGGGGTTTGGTGCTGGTGGTGGTGGGGAGTGTATGTCCTGTTTCTCCTTCCCGCAGAGCCTCGTGTCACCCCGTTCCGTGGACAGGCCCAGGGAAGATGGCTCCGGCCCCGGCTCCGGCTCCGGCTCCGGCCCCGGCCCCGGCGGGCGCTGAGCCGCGGCCCCCCGCGCTGCTGCCGCTCCTGCTGTTCCTGCTGCCGCTGCTGCTGCTGCCCGGCCGCGGCGCCGGCCTGGAGGTGCAGCGCAAGTTCCTCTCGCCCACCCCCACCAACAACTTCGCCCTGGACGGCCCCGGCTCCCGCGTCTACCTGGCGGCCGTGAACCGGCTCTTCCAGCTGTCGGGGGGCGAGCTGGCGCTGGAGGCGGAGGCGGCGGTGGGGCCGGTGCTGGACAGCCCGCTGTGCCACGCACCGCAGCTGCCGCAGGCCTCCTGCGAGCACCCGAAGGTGCTCACCAACAACTACAACAAGATCCTGCAGCCCGACCCCGAGCAGGGCGTCCTCGTCGTCTGCGGCTCCATCTACCAGGGCCTCTGCCAGCTGCGCAGCATGGCCAACATCTCGGCGGTGGCCGTGCGCTTCCCGCCGGGCGGCAGCGACCCGGTCACCGTCTTCCCCAGCATGCTGAACGTGGCGGCCAACCACCCCAACGCCTCCACCGTGGGGCTGGTGCTGCGCCGCGGCGGCGGCGGCGGCGGGGCGCGGCTGCTGGTGGCCGCCACCTACACCGGCTTCGGCAGCCCCTTCTTCCCCCGCAACCGCAGCCTGGAGGACCACCGCTTCGAGAACACGCCCGAGATCGCCATCCGCGCCCTCAACGCCCGCGGCGACCTGGCCAAGCTCTTCACCTTCGACATCAACCCCTCCGACGACAACATCTTCAAGATCAAGCAGGGCGCCAAGGCGCGGCACAAGCTCAGCTTCGTCCGCGCCTTCCTGCAGCGCGGCGCCGCGCCGCCCGCCCGCCGCCCCTACGCCTACCTGGCGCTCAACAGCGAGGCCAACGCGGGCGACAAGGAGAGCCCCTCGCACAGCCTGCTGGCCCGCATCTGCCTGGGCGAGCCGGCCGAGGCCACCCTCAACGGCAGCGGCGAGACCAAGAAGCTGACCGAGTCCTACATCCAGCTGGGGCTGCGCTGCGGCGGCGCCGCCGACGCCTTCACCCGACTCGTCTCCGTCTTCCCGGCGCGGGCGGCCTGCCGCAGCCCCCCCGCCCCCGCNCTGCTTCGTCAGCCCGGCCGCCGGCATGGTCACCGTGCTGGACAGCGTGGTGCAGGGCACCGGCCCGGCCTGCGAGAAGAGGAACATACAGGTACGGGCGGGCGGCGGGCACCTGCCGGCGCCCGGGGCAGCGGGGACGGCGCGTCCCGGGACGGGGCGGGCGCGGGGAGCCGGGGGCCGGCGGGAGGCAGTGGCTCCGTCCCGTCCCGTCCCGTCCCGTCCCGTCCCGCCGCTGCTGCCGCGCCGCTGCCCCGGGCGGGCGGGTGCGCTCCGTTCCCCCGACCCGCTCCTAGCCCCGACCCGCTCCCCCCATACTCCGCGCTCGCCGTGCCGCACCGGGTCACCCCGTCCATGCCTATGGGGTCCCGGCTGCCCCCCTGCGTGCGGCGGGGCTCGCACCGGGCAGAGAACGCGTGTGTGTCTGTGCGTGGGCTGCGGGGGAGACACAACCCCCCCGTCTGTCGGGGCCGCCGCCGTTCCCACGGCCCTGTCCCCTTGTTCCGGGTGACTCACGCCCGCGCTGTCCCCGCTCTCCCCCGGCCCGCAGCGCGGCGGTCCGCCCTGCCCGGGACACGCACCCCCCGGGCTGCCCGGTTTCCTGGCATTCGGGGTAAAAGTTTGCCATTGTCACAGTTTGTTACCGAGTGGCCGTAAATGTTAACGCCAGAGAAAGACGCCTGTTTTCCCTTTCACTAAAGACACGCAATGCTTGGGAAAAAAAACAGAAAGAAAGCAAGAAAAAAGGGCTAGTTTAGCACTGCATTTTTCCCTTCCTCTGGGAAAGATGCATAACTCAGCTCCATCAAAGATCGTAAAAACATCTGTTTGATTTCAAAGGCAAGATAGAGCGTTTGGGCTTGGGCTTCCCTGTGCAGTGCCAGTGGCAAAGAGAGAAAGGTTTCCCATGGTAACCGAAGTGTTTAGTGTGGCATCTCCACGCTGTGTTAAAATATGTAGTCTTAATGCACTGGTTCATAGACCTACTCTAGCAAAGTTGAATAGTTTTTCCCTGGTGGCAGAGTACAAGCTGCCTGACAGCCAGGAAATCTGGTAGTTGTCCTGGCTTTTGAGTTAATTCCACAAAGGCTTGCTGCGTTAAACACTGGGAGCCCAGTGCTGAAGCCTTGGCATGGTCACGGCTCTCGGAGGAGTCACTGGGAGTCATGAATCCCATTTACAGGACGAGAAAGCACCCGCAGTTCTTGTTGGCTGTGGTTGAAGCTCAGCATCCCTGCGAATCAGCCCCTCAGCCCCTCGCAGGATTGAATTGTCTCTACCACGCGGGTCAAGAGTGGCTGAGACTTCTGGAGGTGCTTAGGGGGTTAAGAGCCTAACTGTAACCAAAAGTCAATGGCAGAACGACACCTGCGTCCCGTGAGCTTCTGCGGTGCTCCAGGACTCTTGGGGACACACTGTTTTTTCTAACTGTTGTTCAGTAGGGAAAATAATTGTGACTAACACCGCGCTATTATCGTTTAAAATACGAAGTGCTGTATCCAGTAAGGTATTTAGACAGCTGATTCCCTGGTGACTCCAGGGAGACTCAGCGCAGAAATGAGATTTCACTCCGTCTTTGGGTCTGGCCCGTAACGCCGTTGTGCTGTAGAGTGTGCTGTAGGTGTCAGCCCGTCCCTCGGAGCGCTCCCTGCGTCAGCGAGGGGGGCGACTGGGCGTATGTTGTCAGTTGATGCCACAAAGGCAATCCGGGAAGGATGGCCCTGTGCTTGAAGGGGTAAACGATAAGGGGCATGAGGTTCAGAGGGGCAAGCGAGAAATCACCGAGCCTCTCCAATCCTGTGCAAGTCAGTAGAAACCCTCTGTGTTTACCGTTGTGGTGAGACCAGTCTGTGAGAAAATTTGTCTACATGGGGGTAGCAGTATGGCTGGTGGTTATAGAGGGTGGATGGGGGAAAACAGGCTCTAGTCCCAACTGACACCACTGCTGCGTTGCTGTCCTTGAACCAGTCATTTAACCCAAAGTGCCTCAGTTTCCTGATTTCCCGCACACAATATTTATTACTATTATTCAGAAACCTAACTCACATGTAGTGTAAAATTACATTTGTAAAGCTACTGTGAGATCCTTTGATGTTAAGTGCGGCAGGATAGAAATGAAGTGTACCATTAATATTCGTTCATGCCTAATATTTCTACGCTTCCCATATATTTGAAGCGTATTGCTCTAAAACCGCTGACCAAGCCTGCTGGGAAGTCTTCCTAGCAGTCAGAAGGAGAGCCTTTCATTTTTTTTTGCCTTTTACTTAATCATTAGAATTGCCAACAAGTTAACAAGCTGTTTTCGTTTTCAAGTCCCAGAGTGGCAGTGTCAAGAGAAGAGTTGTAATATTGTGTTTCTTTGTGCTGCAAAAACCTAACATCAATTTCCACCTTCAAGACAATGAAATACTCTAATACATTTTTGTGTCCCAGCCCTGGGAGCGCAGCAGGAAAATGTATTAAAGCAGCAGCTGGTTCGGCAGAGCAGATCAGCATCTAGCTGCCTTCCCATTATGAGCTCCGCTTCTCCATCCGTTAGTGGGTTTCCAGGTTTGCTTTTGCCTATGTATCGGTGATAGGTGCTACAGCATTATTGAAATTGTGGTTCATTAGTTCTTCCTGTGGACTGGGTGGTTGGGTTTTAAGCTCCTTCTGGAAGAAAAAATAAAAACCTAATGATGGCCTGATTCATTCCGAGCGCGCGTTCGGCTGAAGTAGTCGGTTGTTACAAATACGGAGCACGAGCTGTTAGGCGTAATGCGGTGTGAAAGGAAAATCATTGCCCCCTTGTGTGCTCTTCTGCCTAATTGAATGCTCCTCTCCTGCCACGCTCGTCTGTGACTCAGCCGGGGAGCTGCGGCACTCGGCCGCCAAGGATGGGTTTCGGCAGCGGGCCCTCGGTGTGCTGGCTGTCCCCATGGCACCGCGGCGGCAGTGCTCACCATTGCGGGTACAGGCTTCTTAACCCCCAGCATCATGATGAAGCGTCTGACGGGAGGCCGGCACTGCGCGGAGGGGCTCCGTCCCTGTGCAGGGGAGCGCTCTCGAGCAGTTGTGGTCAGTTTGGTGGCAGCTGCATGTTCAGCTCCCGCGGTGGTGGTGTGGGACCGGACACGCAGGGGGCTGCGGAGGGCGGGTGGGACAGGCGGAGCAGCCCGGGTGGCTGGTGAGCCTGCGTCCCCACCGCTGGGCAAGGGGAGATGCCACCTTGGCCTGGGAACGGGCCCATTGCTTTGATGGAGGCGCTAACTTGCAATTAAGCACATGCTTAACGGCTTTGTGAGACGTGGAGGAAACGCACAGAGGAGGATGTCTGGGTCGGGAGAGGAGGGTGGTTGGTTGTTCTCAATGAGTGCTGCTGAAAAGTCACTTGCCGAGGAGGTGAATTAGCAGCGGCAGCTTAGGAGAAGGAGGATATATTAGGGAAGGATTTAGTTTGATTGGGTTCTTGTACTGAGAGTGAGTGGGTGAGCTAGAATTGCTTTCCCTCAACAGAAGTAGCTTTTTATAATGAATTTTGTGTCAAATACTGGTCTGTCTTTGTGACGCATGCAGTTAAAATGAAATACTCGCACAGAGTCACTGCTGCGTTTTGCCCACTCGAAGCCCAGGTGGAATTGGGACCTGAGCCCCCAGGGGACGAGAGAAGTATGAGCCCTCTGTCTTTAACATGATTTGCAGCAATGTGCTGACAGAGCTTATCAGACCCCGAGGACACTGAGTGGGTTTACTTCATATTTGGACTGTTCTGCCCCAGCAGGATCATGGCCCACTAGGTTTGAAGGTCACGCCGGCTGCGTGGCCGGAGCGCGGCGCAGCTGCGGTGTGCCAGAGCCCTTGCGAAAGCGGAGCAGGCGAGATGCCGTCCCCAGCCTCCCGACAGCCTGGGAGGAGCGGCCGTGTGGGGCATCCCGGCACCTTCTCCCTCCGCCCCACTGAAAGTAAAGGTTCTGTGGTGCAGGCAGCCATGCTGCATTGCCGCTGTGTCCCAGCGGAGAGAAGCCCCTTGGCATCCTCTCGCCACTGCCCCATCTCTGGGGCTGGCGTTCAGGGCAGGGGGATGGACCAGGCACCTTTCTGCTGCTCCAACCAGCAGATGCCTTTTGGCTACCGGCGGTCCCATCCCACTCTCCCGGCGGTGGCCTCAGCAGAGGGGCAAGCAAATGTGGATTTCCAGGCATTTCTGCAAACCTCCCTGCTCTGGGTGTCCAAGTTGAGGCTGACATGGGGGTCTGAGTTTAACACAAAATAACACAGACCCCGCGATGAAGAAGCATGCTTGAGGAAAAGCTGAGCTGGTCACCCCGTCCCACGCTCCCAGCTGCGCCAGGCGCCTGTCTTCTGTGGTTTCCGCACTGAGCTCCATGCTCTCCTTCCAAAAACTCCCAGAGATGTAACCAGGGAAAGCAGACTTGTATTCGTCAGACTTAGATTTGCTAGCCAGGGCTCTCCATCTCTCCTGGGAAATGTTTTGGGGTCTGCAACTCAAAAAAGGCTGAAAATCCATTTTGTTTCCTATGCTGAAAAACATAGGCACGGCGGCCTGGGATAATGATGCGTTTCAGCATTAATTCTCAAGTTTCTGGCTCTTGTGGCTTTGTGTCAGATCCTGCATGCTCATTGAGCGCAGTGTTTTGTGGTGTAATGATGAGATACCCACCAGTGAGCTTTACTATAACGGGTTGTTAAATAAAACGAACTCCTTGGGTAGACTGTATAAACAATCTCACTATATGTGTCTGCCTGGGCATAGAAATGTGGTTTGAAACCAGTCAGAAAATGTTCCCAAAGAAAAAAAAAACCTCATATACACGTGGGAATATGACAAAGCATCTACTTACTGTCCAAATATACTGTGGCATCTCCATGGGATTGGGTTTTATAGGAGCCAAGTTACTTTGAAGTGCTGGTTTATACTAATTTAGAAATTCCAAACATGAAAATAAATGTTCTCTAACCTTACATCTACTCAAATAAATCCGGAGGATTAGCCACAGAAAGGAAACTGGGAATTTACACTTAATTTGTACATTAAAAATGAGGCTTGGGTTCTTGTGGCAGACTTAATTTCTGCTTTTCGTGGGAAGCGTTGTGTTTGGAGTCGCTGGCACGCACCTGAAGGTGCAAACGCCCCGTTTCTGTGAAGCTGCACCGTGCTGTTGTATCGCCATGGTCTGTTTTGCTTCTGGGATGTTGTTTTACGAGCAGTGGGAAGCTGGTGTCCCCCCAAACTGCTATTTGAGGGCTGGGGGCGAGGGCCGGTCTGCCATGGAGGGGCTGGCAGGACCAGGGACGCCCCAGAGGAGCAGTTCAAGCCATGGCCGGAGCTTTGCCGGGCTTTGGACCCAGACCCCGGTACTACCTACCTGCTGTGCCCCTCACCTGGCATTGGCAAGTCGTGGCCAACCGTTGGGTATGCTTCCTTGGGAATTTTCGTGGAAATACAATTGTCTGCTTGCAGTCAGGGCACACGCGGGCAGCGGAGAGCGGGCGCCGTGTGAACCTCGTCCTTCCTGGGACGGCAGGCTCAGCTCCGCCGGCTGCCTGGGGGCTTTCCCGCTGCCGAGGGCACCCTGTGCCGAGCAGGGGAGTCTCCGGGGAGCGGTTGGGTGCCCCCGAGCCCAAGGTGGGCGGGTGGTGGGAACGCGGCGCCCGCAGCCCCGGGCTCGCCCCTGCTTTGCATCTCAAGCTCAGACAGATCCCGCGCTGCGAAGGGAAACTCGGTCGCAGCGGCAGAAGTTCCTGTGCCTGGAAGCCAGCGGCTGTGCTGCTTTGGGTGAGGGGACAGAGAACGGCTCTGGGCCGCAGCAAAGCACCCGCCTGCCACTGCAGCGCTGGGCTGGGGCTGGCTGGCCTGGGCAGGGGTCCCTCCGTGGAGGGGCCAGAGCTGCCCCTGGGTTCCAGAGAGCCGTCACCGCAGCCGGCTGCACAGACCTTCTTATTCGTGGCAGCTAGGGGTTGAGATTAATTTTGATCCACTGAGCTCATCAGATCTCCTGTAACTAAGTAATGGTTTAGGTGGAAAACAGGAAAAGGATCGTTTTGGCCAAGTCCAGTGTTGCACGTGGAGGTACCTCATGGCCGGGAGGACACTGGAGCACTCTGTGAGGTGGTGGTACGGTCACACAGAGGTGGTGATCATATCTCCCTTCATTACGGGGTTTTCGGTTACTTTTATTGGCATATCCCCAGATGTTTTCCAGGGCGGGCGTTTGGCTCCCATCCGTGAACACAAACCTGCTCCCCGGGGTGCCAAGGGGTGCTAGCTCAGCTGCGGGGCCTCGGTGGGTGGAAATCACAGGATTTGCCATCTCTTTTCTGTTTTTTCAAAGCCTATTTTATAGTGGTTGAGAGAGAAGATTGGTGGGGCTGAGGCACCCTCTCCGGGGTGAGTAAGGCACCTAGAGATGTGGACGGGTGCCTGGGGATGCTGTAAAAACACCTTGTTACGCCTTGAAAATCCCGGTAGGCGTCTATTTAAACTCACCGGCAACTGCGCCGTTGTGACGTTCCGGTCTGATGACCTCTTCCAGCGAGTTGTTGGAAACAGGATAGGTCTGAGCCCCTGGCTGTGGTAATTTAATGCAAACACAGGGCAAGCCTGCACCGGCAGCGGTTGGAAACAATCAATTACAACCACCCGAGCGCCACCGCACACTACCTACAGCCGTGCGGCCACACTGCCCGGCTTGGGCTCGTGCCTGGCACGTGCTGGGGGTCACCCATTGCGGCCGGGGGCTCCCCAGCCGCGGGGATGGTGTGCACAGGTGTGTGACCACTTGTTTGCACCGAGGAGGTGATGGATGGGGGTCAGTGTTCTTGACCGGGAGGCAGAAAGGGCTCCATGGTCCAGTGCAGGAGGTGATGCCTGGAGGCGTTACTGCCCATGCCGTGCCCCTTGTGAGGAGCAGCGGGGCTGTGCCCTCTGTTGTGGTGAGCCCTTGGTGCAGCACACCAGTCTGGGCTGGGGAAGCCTTATCGCCCCCTTTTCTTGGGTGGAAGGAGGTGGTAAGAGACTGCCCGGTCCATGCCTTGTTGTTGATCAGATGGGTGGCAGCATCAGGATTTGACGTCCCAAGTGTGTCACCGTCCCGAGCACACGTACCCAGGGGCAAGGCATGGTGGGGGGGGGAGCCGACCACTGCATCTGCAGGAGGGATCAGCTTTGCTTTGCTTTTTTTGTTTTGTTTGTTTTGTTTTTTGGGGTTTTGTTGAGTTGGTAAAGAAATTATTGCAAGTTGTTTTCTTTTCAAGTTGGGATCTAACACCTTGCAGCGCGTGGAGGAGGTGGCAGACTGTCTACGGCAATCTCCCACTTCGAGAGACCGGTAGAATTTATTGACATTTTTGAGCAGAGGGAGCAGTACTAATTTCTAACATCTGGACTGCAGCTCTGCTGGCAGCCGCTGCTGCGGCGGAGCGAGGCCGGCGGGGGCGTGGGACGGCGCGCTCCCCAGAAGGCTGTATCAAACAGAGCCTGGAGGAGCCCCGTTAGATGTGCTGCACTGATGAGCAGGGCTGATGTCAAAGCCCGTGATGATTTCGCCTCGTTACCCGCTGAGTGTCAGCGGGGCTTGTCCAGTGCGGGGAGCATGTGCTGGATCCTCACGCAGGTCTGTGCTGGGGGTTGGGACCGGGACATGCACAGGGATGGGGGGGACAGGGGCTGCGGCATCCTGCAGCAGCAGGGGTGCAGCAGTGATGGGTTGTGGTCTGAGCAGAGCCAACCTGCTGTTGTGGCCCTTGTGCCTTCCTCTCCAGTCCAGGATGGATTGTTTTTTGGAGGAAGGGACCTACAGATGAGCACAGCCTCCCAGGCCAGGGGTGGGACAAGAGGCACATTGGCTTGGGGTGTTTCTCAGGGGGGCAACAGGATAGGGGTTAACTTGGGTAGTCAGACTTTTTTGCATCCTGGGGGTCTCATTCCGAAAATGGCATGGGCAGAATCCCAGTCCCCGGTTTGCTGCTGTGCCCGCGTGGGTGAGTGGTGGCCGTGGGTGCTGCGGGACGCAGTGGGAGCCCAGGACTTGTGGTGGGGCTGCTCATGTCCAGGGCACAAACCCCAGTTCAAGTCTCAGGCCTCAGCGGAGCTGCAGGCTCATGCTTGGATCTGTGGCCACCAGAGCCGTGCCGGCCGCGGTACCAGGGAGTGGTGATGTTGGGCAGCAGCAGTCAGGCACACGGGACCGGCTGCAGGAACAAGGCTGCCCATTTTTGGGTCCCAAACCGTTGGAGGGTCACTGCTCTGGCAAGACTTGTGCAGCTGATGCATTGCAAGTGGCACCGTAATACAAATCTTTCGATTCTAACTCAGAAGCAAAAATGCCTGAAAGTCTGGATTTTGCAAACGTGTACCTCTAATATTTGAAGGAGATTTGGAACTTGTCTTCCCGGTTCTTTCTCATCTCTGTTTAAAGTATTATGCTGCTTCGTACTGCTCCCTTCTGGAGCAAAAACCCTGCGGCTATTACATTTTCATCCCACCGTCTGCTGACCGCTGCCAACATTCAATGGGTTGTGAGCTGCTCGTGGCCAAAAGCCATCTCTGGCGGATCGCCTAATTAAAAGGGGCCATTGAAAACCTGGCGTCTCTAGAAAACGGCTGTGTGTAGAGTGATCTTTTTAGGAATAGTTGTGAAAAGTTTGCAGTATAATGATACCACTTGATGAAGAAGGGGAGATGTGAAACATGAGGGGGTTTTAATGTAATATAAAATAGCAGTTTCCAAAGTTGTTTGACTCATGAGTCCATGTCATAGAATCATAAAATCGTGGTTTGGGTTGGAAGGGACCTTAAAGATCATCCAGTGCCACCCCCCTTCCCTGGTCAGGGACACTTCCCACCAGCCCAGGTTGCTCCAAGCCCCATCCAGCCTGGCCTTAAAGTCATTCTTCAGTACGTCTCCAGATGTGATCTGCCAGCGGTGCAAAGGCACCAGGGTTGGTGTGCTGTTGCACGTGGCTCCTAACTGGGGGGGACCGGGTGGGGAGGGAGGACCTCCNTAATTAAAAGGGGCCATTGAAAACCTGGCGTCTCTAGAAAACGGCTGTGTGTAGAGTGATCTTTTTAGGAATAGTTGTGAAAAGTTTGCAGTATAATGATACCACTTGATGAAGAAGGGGAGATGTGAAACATGAGGGGGTTTTAATGTAATATAAAATAGCAGTTTCCAAAGTTGTTTGACTCATGAGTCCATGTCATAGAATCATAAAATCGTGGTTTGGGTTGGAAGGGACCTTAAAGATCATCCAGTGCCACCCCCCTTCCCTGGTCAGGGACACTTCCCACCAGCCCAGGTTGCTCCAAGCCCCATCCAGCCTGGCCTTAAAGTCATTCTTCAGTACGTCTCCAGATGTGATCTGCCAGCGGTGCAAAGGCACCAGGGTTGGTGTGCTGTTGCACGTGGCTCCTAACTGGGGGGGACCGGGTGGGGAGGGAGGACCTCCAAAGATGATGCCGTAGAGGTGCAATACTGGCAAGTCAACAAGCACAGTGCTTTCAGAGAGATGCCTGGAGAATGTCTTTTGCTTCGTGCAGACGCCGCCTGCGAGAGGAGACTGTGCGAGCCCAGGTGCTCGCCACAGGTTGGAGGAGCCTGCGCTCACACCTTCGTTCTTCGCACTTTCCATAACCATCCGTTTAACCTGTTTGCTTGAATTTTCTCAGTTCCCAAAATGAGGGCAGAGGTCTCTGTCTCGTGCGTCAGAGCGGAGGAAGGGTACACCTGTGAGCTGGGGAAGATGTGTCTGCCAGAGGCCATATCTTTATGCCCTGTTCACTTCTGCATTTGGAGTGCTTGGATAATGAGCAAAAAGACTTTTTTAGCCTTTCCATGCCAAACTACCACAGCAGGCTGGGTGCCGGGAGCAAGCGGCATTGTTCTGCTCGTGGACGCCAGTGCCAGGCGATGTGTGCAGTGGTACCCATGGAGGATGTCTCGGCGGTGTGGGGCAGCACTGCCGTTCAGAGGCAGGTTTTACTGAGGATGCGTAAAAGAAGTTCTGCTCATTATCTCAAAGCTTAATTGATTTGGCAGAACTAATGAGGAAAATACAGGAAAACATTTACTATAAACTATTGCTAAATGAAGCAGATTTGAACTGACACATGCAAAAGACCAGTTGTGTTAGGTAAGAAGTTGTTACTTTAATGGATGCTTTTTCCAGCCCAGAATTGCACAGATATGCCGTCAGAGCACTTTGAGCACGTAAAGTGCTAAGTGTTACTAGTAGCAATAATAACAAAATAACCCCTGAAGATCGAGGAGCCAAACTCATGGTTCACCCAGGACTCCTCCCTGTGGGAGGGAGTTTGAATAGTTCGGGGTTGGTTACTGGAGCCAAAGCTCAACATAAATGAGAAACACAGCTTGAGAGGTGGAAGGGGGGGCTCTCCCGAGGAAAGAGCAACTAAGAAAATACAGCCTGAATAAATCAAGCGTCTTGCTCCAAACAGTTTGGAGGGGGACGTGTTGGTGCGGCCCTCAGAGCGGTGTGGGCGTCCTTGGGATGAGGCGCGTTCAGTCGATCCGCTCTGCACCTCGTCCCTGGGGAGCGGGGCAGAGGGGCGGCGTTTCCAGCGGGGGTGAATTTAAAGGACATGCAAACTCCCACTGCTTAAACGCTTGGTGTTTGGGCTATGACAACCCCTTTGGAGCCTGTTGTTCGCTAATCCCTCTGCCTGCCCATTCCTGGGGGATTTGGTTGTATAATCTGAAGTATTGTATTTAATGCAGGATGAAGGCTAACATAATAAGCTTGACCAGTCTTCCTGGCGGCATGAAGGATGTGCAATTTTGGTTAAAAGACTGCTACTTTTTCATATTTCAGTGCTCTGAGCAGTTCCCCGTGCAGTCGCACGTGCTGCTGCAGCTCCCTGCAGGGCGAAGTGCTGGTGCGTGCGGATCCCGGCTTGTGCGGGGCGAGGGAAGGGACCGGTGCTGGAGGGTGTTTTGGGGGAAGGCTGTGCAGGGCAGGTCCTGCCGATGGCGCCCTCCGCTCTCTTTGCCAGCAATTCAGCCTTGGGTTCAGCACGGCGGGGTTGGGGCTTGCGGAGCGATGGGTGGCATTGAGTCTGGCCAGTTCTTGCGGTAGGAGGTGGCGGAGGAGACCGAGGGGGTAATCACACTGTGTTGCTGTGGTCAGTGCCCCTGCTGGAGCCTCTGGGGACTCCTGGGAGCTGTTACATCCTCCCTAATCCCCGAGGAAGGCTCCATCATAGACACCCCCCCTTCCCTCCTGCACCTGAAGCGGTACAGCGGAAGGTGGATGGCCACAGGAACGCTGTGTTTGCCTGAGCCGTTGTTGAGGTTTGGCCTCACCGTCACAGAGCGACCGGTTTTGCCCACTGCCCAGCTGTTCTCAGCCCTCTCCCTGTCTTCTGGTGGGTTCTTGCAGGCAGCAGCCGAGCTGGCGTGCATGAGGTCTGCCCGGGGCCACTGCTGGGTTTTGCCTTCTGAGATGAGACGCGGCGCTGAGAGCATCTGCCGGCGTTTCAAACCACCTCACCCCTGGTGGTTTGAGGTCTGTGGCCGCAGCAGAGGTGAGCGTGCAGCTACTTAGATGCAGGCAGCGTCTAAGAGTTCGAGGCTTGGCCTTGAGCTGGCTGGAGGTGTGTGCCTGCAGACTCACCGACAACAGTTTCTCCTTTGCTTTCGGGGGGCTGATGGGCTCAGCCTGTCGGGTCAGCTCTGGCCCTGAGTCTGGCTTCAGGCGTGTGGTCTGCTGAGCCCGTCAACTCGCACCGGGCGAGTGCCTCGACCCTCGCCGAAAACTCAGAAATTGGAGAAGGGCAGGTCATGGTGGCATGGGAACCCAGGGCTGCTGAGCATTGCGTGCCTCCGACCACGCCGGTTCTGGAGTAATTCTTGTGCAGCGCAGAACAGGTCAAAGGAGATGAAAGGTCCAAGGAGAACCACTTGTGTGCAGCGTGCTTGCTGTGCCCTGCCTCCCCCAGCGACCATCGGTCTGTGCTCTGCTCACTTCGTGTGAGGGACACGAGCTCAAATTCCTCTGTTGTTTTAATCAGGTGAATGTCCCACATGAAGCTGCTGAGATTGAACATTAGGAGCTGGCAGGAAAGAAAAGGGTTGGAGTCGAGAGTAGGGAGAGGGAAGGATGAGTTTTATAAGACGGGGGAAAAAAGTTATCCTGTAAAATAAAAATGAAGATAAGAGGCTGAAAGACTGCCAGACATGAGGAGCTCTGCAGAAGCCGAAGGAATGCTTTTTGGCACGGGGGTGACATTTGTCTGGGGTGGAGGGAGGAGGAGCGGTGCACTGACATGGTCATTTTTCTCGCCGCGCGGCCGGTGCGGCTCTGCTGCTGGTGTCGCTGGCTGCGGTGCGGTGGGTGTGCCTTTGGCCGGGGAGCGGTGCTTCGCCGGGGTCTCACAGGGGGAATCTGGTGATAGCTTTTCATTAGCGATTGCTCCCCTTCAGCAAGACGGTAACTTTCCCGATGTGGGGCTGGAGGCGATAGTCATCGCAGGTGAGGCGCACGGGGCTGCACGTGCGTCATGGTGGTTTCCCAGGGCAGGAACCAGCCCGGAGGTCTGCAGGAGAGGTCCTGAGGGCTGCTGCCGGGGGAGCATTTGGGAGATCCCACAGACACCAACGGCCCCCCCGGCATCAGTTGGGCAGTGCTGGTTTACCCCTGGGACTTTGCCCCCACCGCGTCTGGATGCTGTTGGGCTGGAAAAGCCGCTGGCGTGGTTGAACCGTGGCTGTGGCTCCCTGTGGTGGGACAGGTCCAGGTTGCCACTGCGAGCACACAGGCGGGTGTTTGCACAGCCCGTTACTGGTGTCGCACTGGTGGTTTGCGGAGCACCGTGTGCCAGGGCTGGCACGATGCAAATGTGCAAAACACAGCAAAACTGCCACTTCCTCGCTCGAGAAACTTGTGGTCTAAGTAAACAGTGAAATCAGGGTGCAGAATCTCATTTTAAGCCTTTTTTTTTTTTTTAAGGATCTGCTGTGCAGTGGGGGTGCTGATTGCTTAGTGTGGATGATTCTTGAGAAAAATTCAGCAAGATTCATTTTATGAGAGGTTCTCAGCCCGAGTGCCTCGACTGGCCAAGAGTGCACGTTGATTTGCCTCCCGTTGCCTAAAAAATCTGATGGGAAGAGTTAGAGGAGCTCTGTGCTAATGCCTGCCCTCGCGGCAGCGCTGCAATTAGAGACCGCTTACATCTCAAGTGCCTTAACAGTAGAGTCCTCTTCTGAGGATGACATTTTCCTCCAGGCATCCCAAAAAGCCTGTTTTTGACAGCTCTGGTTGCGACACTCCGGCAGATAAACGCGTGATTGTGTGTACAAACTGCTGGCGGCGCGGCGGGGGGGGCTCCGGCATGAATGGGCTCTGCCGGGGAGGGTTCCCGGCCCGTCTGGGCTCTGCGGCACAGAGGAGGGCTTGTGCTTTCCTCCTTCCTAATGCGCCCGGGACAGCTTGCCACCCTCTCTCGCTCTGCCCCTTTTCCTACGGGCTGTGCAATATTTCAGCGTTGGTTTTTAGCCTCTCTCTACGGTTCAACTTGGAGTCCGTGTCCGGCTGTTCTCTTCGGGCAGTATCCAAATTATTTTGAATATTCTCTCTGCGATCGGAGATTTCCCTGAGTCATACCTAAATGTTAATAAAAGCCTAATGGTTTATGTTAAGGATGGCGAGAGATAAAACTAGAGCCCTTTTATCACGGACTTTAATGGCCTGAAAATGTCAGTTGTGTAGGAGCAACTGCCAAATTTTGAGCCTATGAAGACGATGGCTAAGTCCCACAAATCAACAAGTTTGGAGCGGATTATCGGATGCTGGCTGTGTCATTTTCCCAGGACTCCAGGCGTGCTGGAAGCCAACACTTTAATCCGCTCTGATACGATGCATGAAAGGGGCCGGAGTCCCTTTCCACTTACTGCTGCTCGGCGAAGCTTTGGGAGCCGACGCAGCGGAGTCAGAAAAGCATTGCTGAAGACAGAGGCTGCAGGGCTTTTTTTTTTCTGAACTGCAGCCCGCTTTTGATTCAGAAATAAACCCCGTCTTTGCTTAAGAACTATTTTTAAGGTCACAAACACAGGATGCAGAAATCAGTAGGTTTCATGGTTTTCCTGAGTGCTGCCTCACCACTCCTCTTCCTCCTTCTGTTTCCAGCAGACTTCCTTCCCGCGGGGACATCCTGCGCGCCTGCCGCTGCGGCGCTGTAATGGAAATTCTGGGGAATCGCTTTTTCTGCTCTTTTTAGGCCTCGGATAAAGAACTGAACTCGCACTGTGAAAATAGCTGAACTCTTGAGCTCTGATGTGGCTGCAAGTCTTTTCTCTCTGTCCCGCTTTGTTTTTGCGATGGCGCTTAGGGGTTAATCTGACGAACCCTCCCCTTAGATGTGGCTCCTTGCTTTGAATTAATCTGCATGGCTTGTGAAATTTTGCAAAAATCCTGAGTATGCCCCACTTGCGGGCGTGCGGGTGACAGCCACGCTGCTTGGCCGGTGCTGGCTGGGGGTCACCTCCAGCGTGCGCCCTCTTCGTTAGCGTCGAAGTGGCAGAGTCAGATGTTTTGGGTGCAGAGGGATTCGAATCTAGACTCGCCCAATATTTCCGTGAGTTACTGAGTATCAGGAGTGTGTAGCAGAAAAGTAGTGGCAATGCAATAAATGCCCACGGGGTTGTTTTAAAATGCAGATGATAGAAAGAGATTGGTTTTGGAAGAAAACTTAATGTTCATGCTTTCCCCACTTTAGGGTAGGGCAGTTTGATTTAAGACGGGGCGAGATTCAACCCGTTCCGCATGGAGGAAGCCTTTTAGCACGGCCTTTAAGTGCGATTTCCCGAGCCGCAGTGGTTGCCTGGTGCCGGCAGAAGGATGTGACTCGGCCGTGTCCTGTTTACCATAACGCGGCAGGGCTGAGACGTCCCCTCGGTGCTGCGGTGTGCAGACGGCAGCAGCGTGTGTCACCCCACCCCGGGACCCGACAGGGGGAAACACCATATGTCCCCTCCTGCCTGTCCGTCGGAAGAGCTGATGTCATTTGCAGAAAGGTGTTTTAAAGGAAGGATGTATGCGGCCAAAATAAAGCCTGGCCTCTGTTAGAATAGTTACGTCCTGTTTACCGTGGAAAACACTTTGCGCTGATACGAGCTCCCAAATGCGTGATTTATAAGCAGGCAGGCGCAGCAGATAAGGAACTTCCTGTGATTTCGGCCACCTGTGAGAAGAAAGAGCCACGTCCCCTGGGCAGACAGAGGCCGGTACGGGCTCCCCGCGCAGCTGCTGCGGGGACGGGGGGCCAAGCATCTCTCGGCCACCCCAAGGTGCCTCTGTGCTCGGTGTCCCGGCAGGAAGGGTCTTGTGAGCTTCAGGTGGTTAATATTGGTAAAGAGTAATGAAGAAGGGCGAGAGATTATCATCCCCAGGACAAATAAATAGACCCAAGGGCATTTCTGAGGGTCTGGCTGTGAGCAGAAGGGGCCATTACTTCAGGAACACGAACGGCTAGCCGTATCCTCGGTATGGTATAAAAAATTGTGTTGCCCAGTTACAGGGGGAAACATGCACACTTAAGAATTTGGGCTGCGATTTTATTTTTTAATAGAATGAAGTGCCATAAAACTGCAAAATGCATTTAGCAAAGTCACTTGCATCCACAGCACTTGATCCTTTCGTCTCGGTCCCGTGTGAACCAAACTGCAGCTCCGAGTGTGCCGCCTCCTGCTTGGCACTCACTTTAGCAGAGGAAGTTTTTGAAATCGGTCTTTGTTGCTTCGCATCTGATGCGACCGGCAGCAGCGGTGGATGTGGGGTCTGGCATCTGCTGGGGTGCAGGGCACCATGGTCAGGCTGGTTTCGTGGAGGGGACCCAGCTTGTGCTGGTCCAGCAGCAGGGACATGAGCCCTGGACGCGTCTGCAGCGGCACGCTGCCTCTGTTCTGCAGAACAACCTGCAGTTGACACTCAGCCCGGTGGGGTTTGCTGCTGTCTTCTCCCAGGCAGGCAGGAGGAGGGGGCAGCACCAGGGCTGCGGACCCCGCACCGACTGGCCCTCCACAGACCATCCGCAGCCGCTGCAGAGAGGTCACCAGCTCTGTGGTGGTCCGGCGGGAGGACACCATCCCTCGTCCCCAGAGACACAGCCCAGCTGCTTCGCATGCCTTTTGGGTTTTAGCAAGTTTCTTCCCCGTTTTTGTCCAGGGACGTGTTGCTGTGGTGTGGCACCAACCCAAGACGCATGGTCGTGGCCAGGAGGGGGAACAGGCGCAAGGCGGGAGGTGCGCCTCAGCCCGGGGTCGGAGCGGTGGTCCTGCCCGGGTCTCACGCGCTTGCTGCAAAGCCTGAAGATTTGCCTAATCTCCTAAACGGGCTGAAGAGAGGGGAGAGCTGAAGATTTAGTCTGGTTCCATTAATGAAATAATAGCGATAATAAGGGAATTAAAATACAGGCCCTGGTGTGCTCAGCCCAGGGAGGGGGGGCTGTGCCAAACAGGCTGGCTGTCAACTTCTCCTGCCCGGTGGAAGCACGTGGTCCGGTTTCTTAACAGATACAGCCTCAAATCCCTGCATTTGTTCTGCTTAAATTAGCACTCCTGGTGATTATTTTGGGAGGAATATCCACGTTACGACTGAGTTCAGGAAGGCATAAAATGTGCTTAGTGTTAGGGGTGTGGGTTGCAGTCTGCCAGCGGTCTCCTGTCTGGAGTTTTGTGTAAGCGCCTCCCGCGGTCGGGGCGTTAATTCGCCGTGCTTTCAGGCAGCCGGCGGGGACCCGCAGATGTCGGCGCATCAGTCCTGCGGCTGCATGCCCGCACCCGGGAAGGGCGACAGCGCAATTGCGGCGTCTCTTCAGATGAGCCTGAAATGACACCGTAGAAGATGTGGTAATGGCCCTTGAAACATGCCCATCATTTGAGCGGCTTCGGCTGCACCCACAGCACTTCATAAAAGCTGCTGCAGGAGTGACAGCAGGTAAATTGTCGGCAGCGAGACTGTTGTGATGTTCAGACATCGTTGAATCCATCCACATTGTCTGAGCAGAAATTATAAGGAGAGTTTCAGAGGATTCAGGGTGAGAGTGGTCATAAATCTTGGGTGCATCTCGGCAGGGCAGGAGGAATATGAGGCATCAGTCCCCTTTTCAAATGCTGCTGTCATGCAGCAACTGCGCTAATTAATTTAGCACAGGATGGCAAAGTCTGTTGTCTTGCTTTGGGCTAAATGAGCCGAGTGCTCACAGACAGGGCTCACATGAGGAGTCCTTAACAATTGTCCTCTGCCGTCGCCCTGTGGCACCCGGTGGCAAATCGGCACGGGAGCCTTGATACCGGCCTCGTGTTCCCCGTGCCAGCCCTGGTGCGGGGTCGCTTGTCCGCTGGGGCCAGCGCCGGCGGTGCCGCTCACCACCGCGGTTGGTGCCGGGGCCGGGCGCCTGCCGGAGCTGCGGCACCTGCGCTCCTGCTGTCTTGAGGTGAACTTTTCTGTAGCAAAGGCAGTTCCCGCTCCCCCAGAGCGCTGAGGAACAGCTTGAAAGCAGAAGCCAGAGGCGAATAACGAACATCTTGTGGTCCTGGGCGCAGGGCGCAGCTGTACGTGTTCCCCTCAGCGGCTGCGGGCTGAGGCTGGACCGGATCGGTGGCTCCAGTGTTTCTGGGCAGAGTTTTGCAGCCGCTGCTCTTCCCTCCATGTCCCACAGTGCGGTGCTTCCTCCGAGACAGTGGCTCCTCCATCCCATCCCATACCGTCCCAGTGGAAGACCAGTGGAAATTTTGCTGTTGACTGCAGTAGCAGCAAGATCAGAGCCAGGATTTACAGTCCTGACAGTCGGCAGCACGCTTCCCCCCGCTCCCTTGGCTTTGTTCTCAGTCACTTCCTCACTTGCTTGCAGGGAAATAATATTTTGAATTTTGAGTTCTTTTATTGGAGAAACTTTTTGCCTCACCTTTTGTTTGAGAGGGAAGGAGCCAGAGATGTCTGTGGGCTTGCAGCCACCCCAGCTAAGCATGGCTCCCGAGTGCTGGGACCCCTCGCCGTGCTGGGGGAGCCCGGGACCACCCCTTTGTGGGCAGTGCAGCCCCTCTGCCAGGGCAGGCGGCCGCTGCGGAGGGCGCATCCTCGGTGGGCTGGTAAACCTCTCCTGTGGTGCAGCCCCCAACGGAGAGGGCCTTCCAGCGCTGTTCCTGAGAGGAGACCTCGGACTGCTTTGGTGGGAGAGGGGCGCAAGGAGCCCCCTTGTCCCCTTTTACCGTTGCACCAGACTTTTGTGTTCAGGTGTGGGTGCTGCTGCAGTAAACGGGCGTTTGGCTGGAGGACACCCTCCCAGGGTGCGCTGCACCTGGACGGCTCCGGCAGCGATCCCAGTGCTGTCCCATAGCATGGTCAAGGGCAGAGCTCCTCCGGCAGCTCATCTCCAGCAAAGCCTGCCCTGTGTTTGTCTCAGAGGGTAGATCTGGCAAGCACAAAGGAGGCTTTTTACAGTTCTTTGCTCCCATATTAAACCCGTTACATTTTCCCATTCCATGACACGGTAGCAAGGAGCTTTCCCCGGGCACAGCGGGGCCATCAGCAGTTTGTCCTCCCTGAGCCTGGGGCGGTGACGGTGGGGGGGACCCGCTGGGGTTTGCCACAGCCCGTTGACATGTGTGTCTCTCTGCAGCTGCAGCCGGAGCAGCTGGACTGTGGAGCAGCACACCTTCAGCACCCGTTGGCCATCGTGAACCCCGTCACAGCGACCCCCGTCTTCACCTACAGCGGCCTGACAGCGGTGGCGGTGGCCAGCGTCAATAACTACACCGTGGTGTTCCTGGGCACCGCCAGCGGAGGACTCCTGAAGGCAAGTGGAGCCCGGCAGCCCCGGCATGGGGGCGGCAGGGCAGGGGGCCGGGGGGTGGCTGGGCTTCCCCTTCCTGTGCCTCTGCTTTGCACAGAGGACAGTGTCTGTTGTCGAGTTTGTCTGAGCACCTGCCTTCATTTGGCAACGAAGAAGTAATTGGATGCTGCCGCAATCTGTACAGTGATGTATGCTGCCTGGTGACTGGTGGCCGTTAATTACTGTTCGAGGCTGCCACGCGAGCGGGGTGTTCTTGATGAACCCTATGCTGGAAATGTTATTGTGCAGCATTTAATTATTAACAGCTCTTCTAATAAATTCTTCCTCTGAGCTGATGGCTTTTGAAGGCTCCGTGTAGACAAGGGAGTCACCGAGAGATGCTTCATCTCAGCTGAGTCCAAAGCAGGTGTGAATCCATGCATCTGATGGAGTATCTGTTTTAGATAACGTGCCAAAGGCAGCGTAGGGCAATGCAGTACCCTGGCTCCAGAGCCGAGATGCAGGGCCAAGGTTTTAGTAACTTTAGCGCTTGAAGTTTGCCAAAGAAAGTTTTGATTCCAGCCAGCCACAACACTTTGGTGTACTCTCAGCGTCAAAAGTCCGTGGAGGAGAGGGGAAAAAAGCCCTGGAGCAGAGACACGGCTGATACCTGCTTTGTCTCAGCCTGGGGTTGGTGGTGCATAATGTGGAATATTGGATCAAAATGCTTGGAGAGAAGAAAACTGATCCAATCTCTTCCCTTGCATCCAAGTGCTCCTGGCAGAAATGTGGGAACGATCACAAAGAAACTCACTGCTTTGATTTTTGCCCACAGGGACAGGTAATTCGTGGGGTGGGAGGAAACTGGCACCCCATCCAGGTGCACGGGGCTGGAGAGGCACATGCCACACGCAGCGCAGCCCGTGTTCACACAGTATTAACAGCTCTGCTTCCATTATCATCTCTGAGAAAGCAGCCTTATCGGCTGAGCCTCCATTAGGGAGAGGCTCCTGGCTACCCTTTGCTGGGATAATTTGCTCAGATAGCTCTAATCTAATTCTGCAACACAGCTGCATAACCAGAAGCCCTTTTACCTTCGGGGCTCCTTGTTATTTGGCACGGGATACAAGATACTTTGCGTGAGTTATCATTCAGATTTGCTGCCTGAGAAAAGACAGCAAAGGGGCAGAAATAGCGCTCGACCAGCTCCCGCCAGCAGCAATTATGGCTGCCAGGGGTATGTATGGGGAATTAATCAGATAGGCTGCAGACGGGCATTTCGTGAGGGCCGTTATCAGTGCCACGTCCAGCAGTCGTTAAAGGAAGAACAGGGCTGGGGAAGTGGTGGCCAGGGCAAGGTGTGCCAGAGTGCAGCGCCCTCGAAGGAGATGGGAGTGGGAAGGGTCTGTTACAGCGGGTCCCCACGTGTCCGGGTCTGAGGGTCTGTGGAGGAGGTGCTGTGGTGGGGTTACCCAGAGCACAGCCCACTCCGCTCTCGCCTGTCCAGCACGTGTCCTCCAGCTCGCCCTGGCCCTGCTCTGGCGAGAGCGCTGGTGGTCTCTGCCCCACTGCTGTGGCTCTCCCGGGGCCACAGCTCATGGGGGTGCAGGGAAAGTGCCTGTGCAGTGAAAGCATAGGGCAAAGGAGCAGCAGGCAGAGGGACCTTGAGACAGGCACAGAGAAACAGCCAAGCATGGAGCAAAGCTCAGCAAGAAGGGAGAGAGGGTGGTTGCACAGGTAAAGTGGAGGGCATCGGGACTCGATTCATGGGCGTCTTGGGTGATCCCAGGCAAATTATTTAGCTTGTGGATAGCCAGCTTCTAATGGGGATAATGACAGTTCCCTTCTTGTTCTGCACAGCAGCTTGCAGTGCTTGTATACGGTTCTGAGCAGAGGGAAGCCCTCTGCTTTGAGCTTGTGCTATCTTACTAGGACATGTCGGTGCTGCTCTAGTGTAAGAATTAATTAATCCTCTGTTAATTAATTAATCCAGACTTTAGAGAGCAGAGGCACGCTTGGTCCTTACAATTACTGCCTTCCCTTGCTAGGAAGGAGGTAGGAATTTTCCTCGGTCCCTTTCTGTTTTAAGCTGAAAAGTGACTGTCACGCGAAATTGTGTAGCCCTATTGTTATTTCCTCTCAGCAATGCCACATTTAATTTGCTGAGTTTTCAAGTCAAATGCCAAGACATTCTGGGATCTGAAAGGCAGGCTGATGCTTTGCAGCCTCTTCCATCACTGCCAGCGCTTCAGCTGGTGATTCATGAGGCAAGGTAGGATTCGACTCTCTTGTGGCAACTGCCACGGTCTTCTGGAGTTAGCAGGGATAAAAGCTTCTTTTGCCAGGGATGACAACACTTATTTTTCACATATGCAGGGAGCTGGGGGTGCCATGTTGTACAGCCCCGTTGCTGATTTCCACTGGTTTTCATTAAGCTTTGGAAATGCAGTGTTCTTTGTAACAGAAATGCACATATGTATGTAATGAGGGCTGAAGGCTGGTGCCACTTACATTAGGGTGAAGCGAGAGGAACACGGCTCTGGCCGGCTGGAAACGGCCGTGCACTGGGCAGAGCCTTCGACAGGAAGTTTTGCAGGCAGCCGCGCAACGAGGGCGACCAAGGGCTGCAAGGGCTGGTCGTCATCAAGCAGGGCTCCTGGCCATGGCCTGGGCTTTCTGGACCACTTAGTGCCTTCCCTGTGGCACAGCGCTGGCTTTTCATAGAGCTCTGTGTGTGCAGCTTGCGAAGCGTGTAGAGATTTACAGCACCTGAAAACGTGGAACACTGTTAGATACCGCTTTGACTCTTGTTTATAACCGAGGAAAAATAATGTTCTCCCCATAGTGTTTGAAAAATGGTCTCAATGAGTGGCTTCTTCTCATGCTACAGATAAATCTGGACAGTACCATGAAGGTTATTAGCAGGAGATCTATTTCGGTGGCTTACGGAGAGCCTGTCCACCCCATCATGCAGTTTGACCCTTCTGATTCCACCTACCTCTATCTGATGACCTCCTACCAGGTGAGATCTTTAGTCTTCAGCCAAATAGCCTTTGAGCATTATGCACTTGATTTAGCGTTCAGCACTAAGCTGGGAGCAGGAATGGACAATAAAATTTGGTTTAACGTTAATGGGCAGAGCTGAGAAGGTCAGAGCCGTGGCTGGGGTGTCAGAGGGCTTTCCGGGGGGTGCCTGTGCCTGTCCATTCTCCTGCACGGGGTGGGGGTCACGCTGAGCAGAACGGCTTGTCAGGCTTTCTTGTCTTTGTGGTGGCAAGGTAAAGAGTGAAAGATGTCAAAACCAATCCCACTTACAGGAGTGCAGAAATAAGCACAGATTGTTACTGTGTAGAAACCTGAAAATTACGGTACACAGTCTTCAAGGAGGCTTTTAGGAGGTCCTACAGACAAAAAGTCTGCCTGTCAGAAATGATGCTTAGGGGAGGTTTCTGTTCAGCCTGGCCAGCAGGAGGGCTGGATGGGAGGAGGGCTCTCTGCGGAGACCAGGAACGCCGCAGCAGGTAGAAACAGACGGTCTCATCTCCATCAAGTGAGCAGAGGAGGAAGACAAGAGCTGAACGCTCCAGGCGCTGGTGGTTTGTCCTGAATTACATTTTAATCTGTCAAAACAGATGCACAGCCACAAATGTTATATGTTGCGTTTGTATTTTCCAAGCCCTAATTCCCTGCAGATTGGTCATTATCATTTCACAGAACCCTCCCGGGATGCCTCTTTAGCCGATGTTTCAGCCTGTCTCAGCTCAGCTCCCGTGCTGTGCTGTGCACCCTATTTGGGCTCGATCAAACACCCAGTGCAGTGCTTGGGATGCTCTCCTCTGTTTCTTTTCCAATAAACCAGACGAGTTAATGTTTCTTTGGTGGGATTAGCACCCTGGGAAGCTCCCTGGGAGCTTGATGGGGCTGCGGGGGTGCTGAGCACCGCAGGGCTGGGGAGCAGCGAAGTGCTGCGGGTCAAGCAGGGTCAGGCTGAGGAGCCCATGGTCTGAGATGTGCTCGCCTGGTGGGAGCTCAGGGCTCTCAGCACCTCATGTTCTTGGTCCCTGCTGTACCAAACCACTCGGTTTCCTTTCCCAAATGTTTAGAAATTGAGGGAAGAAAAAGCAGAAACCAACACATGCTTTCCTTCCAACTGCTCCTGCCGAGCAAATCCCCAGAGGTACTTTGATTTCTTTACAAATTAAGGTTTCCTGCGGGATTTTGCTTTCTGGTCATTTTGTAAATAGGCAGACAGCATTCAGCTCTGTCTAGAAAGGCGCTTTCTGCAGGACTGAGTGAGAGCTTTTCACAGGGAGGGACGAGCTGTGAAACCATCTCCAACTGACACATCAGGAAGGTGTGGTGTGGCTCTCTGTAGCCTGACCGTCACACAGCTATTGCTAAGGTGCCGGCTGAAAAGGAGCAGCTTAGCTCAGTGCTGCCGTGCACCCCATGGGGCGACTACACTGGCAGTAGCAAGCCCCATCCCTTGGGCATCCTTCCCTGTGCCGGGGCACGTGTCCCCTGGGCTGGGACGGGTTCTGCTGGGGGCACGGGGCAGCTGCCTGTGCTGGTCCCCGTGCAGGCTGGTCGTACACCGAGCACCCGCCTCTGAGTGGTGTGGGGTGCAGGATAGCAGTGCCAGGGTCTGCTCCTCATCGTCTGGTTTGGAAGGATGAGGTCCAGGCTAACGGGTAGAGCAGCCTGGGGCACTGGTGTCTTGTCGCTAGTGACATGTGGCCGCGCCGGAGCATCCCGGTCGGGTTGAGTGTTTCTGTGGTGGTGTAGGACATTTGGAAGCAGTTGTGCTGTTGTCGTGCAGATGACGCGGGTGAAGGTGGCTGCCTGCAACCAGTACTCAACGTGCACAGAGTGCCTGGCCGCCGCTGACGCCTACTGCGGGTGGTGCACCATGGAGACCAGGTAGGACTGGCTGTGTCCTGGTGCGCTTCGGCATGTCCTTTGGCCCTCAAGCCTGGGCAAGGACTTCTGATGCCTTTTATCTTTCCACACAGTCACGTTACCATTAGTCTTTGTCCATTCCTTATGGGAATTATTCCTTTTAAAAACAATTGCATCTGGTCTCAAATGGTTGGGTACTCTTCAGAGCCAGGATTTCACTATAGCGGCATTGTTATGCTGCCGTCGGCTGCCAGTGCAAAGAATATCCTGGAGGCATCCAACCATGGGACTGAGAGAGCCAACACCCTGTTAAAGACCATCTTTTGCCCTTGCAATTATTATTTGTGAGAAGGAGACAATCAGCACTCAAAAAGGGATGTACAAAATTAGACTCTGCATTTACAAATTGAAGAAGTCGGACAAAATGTCACCTTCTCCTCCTCGGTTCCTGGTTCAGCCCGGCCTGCTCTCCCTTACCCTGAATCCTGGTGCTCCGCTGATGCGTACGGAGGTGGGAGTACGCGCTCTTATCGTGGCAACCAGACACTTTAAATATAGCAGCAAAGCTTTCGGCTTAGCTGCATGGATGGAGGAAAAAGATGTAGGCACAGGATTTTCTCAGGATCTTCCCTCACAAGGAAGCCAACATTTTTATCACCCGCTTTAAAAATAATCAGCCACGACTTGTTCTCCTGTTCGTTGCAGGTGTTCTCTGCAGCACGAGTGCACGAACTTCACAGGGGCCAACTTCTGGGCGAGTGCGAGCGAAGGAGTGCAGCAGTGCCCTTCCATGACCATCTTGGAGCCTGAGATTAATATCGACAAAGAGAACCCGGTGCGTTTGATGTGAATACCAAATTAATCATGTGCAGCGTCCCGTAGAGTTGTTACCTGCTCTCAGGGCTGCTAAATACCCACGCTTCTCTAACCTTGCAGCACAGCTCCACGCGGCTCTGGTGTGGGTCGTGGGGATGCTGAGCTCTGTTCTATGCTACCGAGTCGGGCCAATGTCCCCAAGAGCGCCTGGCGGTGACCTCCTGCGCCTCAGCACGCTGGGAGCTGGGAGGACGGCGGCCACTGAGCCTGTCAGTGAACGGAACTTCTAACACTGCTACACTAAACGTGCTGGAGAGATTTGCAAAATTTCAAAATATGGTCAGTTGCAGGCAGCTAAATCAACTCATTTTCTGGTTTTGTGTTGTTGCTATTTTTAACAGTATTTTAATGATATTTTAAATGTTTTCAGCAAAATGTTTTTTGTTTAAAGACAGACCCTCTCCCAATGGCAGAAATCTTTCTATGCCAAAGTTCTCGACAAGCCCTAAGATGGGGAAATCGCTTGTAACTGGCGGCAGTTGGGGCAGAGCCCAGGCTGGAGCTGGGGAGAGGGGTCCCGTGGGACCCTGGCTGCGGTCCGGCTCCGCTCCTGCCGAGCAGGAGCAGTGGGCTGGGGGTCCCCAGGGAGTCCCCAGCTGATGGCGGGGGAAGCCAGCCCAGCATGTGGGCCATGCGTTTTCCTGAGTCACCCTCCTCAAAAGCATTCCCTTTCTGCAAAACCTCCTGTCCCTCCCCCTCGGAGGCTGATGGCAGAAAGAAGCCCTTGTGGCCCACCCGCTCGGCCCCTGTGTGCCAGGAGGATGCCGGCGTGCGGCCACCCCCCAGCCCTCCCAGCAGTGTCCCACCAGCTCGACACCCCCGGCATCCTTCCCTGGTACGGACGGGTGCAAGCGGGGAGGTTTGGACACTCACAAACAGGGGTTGATTTTATTCTGCTCTTCCTCCTCCTCCTCCTCCTCCAGCCCAGGAGGTTGTGGGATGGGGCACGTGCGGGCGGCGCGGGGATAAGACGGCCGGGGCAGCTGAGAGGGCACAGCCTCCGCGTCCTGCGTCCTCCTGGCGCGCTTTGAGGGAGCTCGGGGCTGGGTTTCCCCACTGGCTGCTATCGCACCAGCTACAGCTGCTGGAGTTGGTGGTGACACAGCTCGTGCTGCCGAAGCGAGGTTGTGTGTGCGGATGGCTTTTGGGAGCTCGAAGTGCATGAAATGAAAGAAAACGGCTATCTTGGCATTGCTAACCTATGAAAAGCTTGTAAAACATTGACAAATTGTAAATATGATTTTCTGTCATAACAACTGATTATTTTTTTTGTCCAAATATAGGTCCTGATAATACAAATAAATGGGACTATCCCAAACCTGAATGGAACAAATATTTCATGTGACTATGGAAATAATATCCACACAGTAGCCAGAGTTGCTGGAGATTATGTAAACCAATTTATTTATTGCAGTTTACTTCCACGCGAGAAATATCCAACGTTTCCAGACGACCAAGGTATGTAGAAGAAAACAAGCTCGGTTCATTCTAACCACTTCTGTGGACATAATTTTTAGAGGCTTTTTTTTCTTTTTTCAACTGTATGTGCAGATAATGCATACAGGGAAAAAAAGACCCAAGCTGCTTTTGTTTTATAGGGCGTATGACTTTAAAGCGTGGGAGTTTCTGCCATCTTAACATGAATTGACAGTATTTCAAATCTATCAATTTTTGTTTTAAACATCAGATTTTAAAAGCCAGTTCATGTACTTATTTTGTTAAGATTTATCTGGTTTGAGCTTCTGGTTTAGATTTAATAAGTACTAAGAAGTAATGTTTTAGCCCTGGGGAAATAATGTTGCAACTTATATTGATCTTTTCAATTGCTTTTGTTTAATTTACCTCCCGAACATGCGCTACCTTTCAGGAGAAGTTCTGGAGGAAGAGCAAGTGCATACCTAAAGGCAGCTCAGAAGCTCTGAATCCCGTTTATGCGGTTAAAAGCCAGACTGAGGTCTTCTGGTGTCCCCCTGTTTTCAGGCGGTACCAAGCGGGATGCCCTCCTTGGGGCTCCACGGACCTGCGTTCTGGAGGTGATGAGCACCTGCAGAACTGGTTGAAGTCAACCAAGCCTTGACGGCCGAGCTGACCAGGGCTGAGACTGGTCGCTTAGCGGTGGAGACAGCTCCATTTTATAGCTCCTTCTGAGAAGGTCGATGCTTCATTCCAGACTTGAGCGCTTGTTAAATCTTCAAGCCTGGAGTGAATGCCCTATTGAAGATGGCTGACTTCAGTAGGAGAAGAATTAGCCAGTCCTTTTGAAAATCCCACTTTTCATATGCAAGTTTATAAAGCTGCATTGTTTTTCTCCCTAGCTATGCAAAGAATGGGAGATCATTAACTGTTCTGTATTGTTGGTTACGGCAATGTCCAAATGAATTTCTGGAATCCAATGCGCTGATTTATTGTACATATTCTGAAAGAGGCATTGTCTCTTGTCCCTGGTGCTTATATGGCAAAATTGCAAAGAAAAAAAAAAATAAGCAATTCTGGGGGGAGGGGGAGTTAGTATAGCATGTTAAGTAGCCAAAAAAGGGATTTCCACTCTTCTCTGTGGGTTTGTTGTCATGGGGAAAGTGAGCGGGGTTTTAAAACATGATAACTAACATGTTTTAATTACCACATTTTTTTTAAAGTATCATTTAGCACCAACTGTAAGCGAAGACAATAATTAACTCTGCTAATTAACACTTGCACAACACGCTGGAATTTTCTGCTGAAAGTCGCAATGTTCTTTACTGGTGAGGGTGATGTAAAGCGTTGATTTAAGAGGGAAGAGCTGAAAGTCAGAGGGCAAAAGATGAATGGTCCTAGCTCTGAAATGCATCTTGGAGGAAGCCCTAGAGAAAACAAATCAGATTTAGCCCTTGTTTTCCCAAGGGTCTGTCTTGTCTTCTAAGCGTGAGCGCAAGAGAGAGGCTCTTGCAACCCAATATTCTTTGGCTTGATTCTCGCAGACCACGTGGTTGTCGAAACTGCTCTCCGGGTCAACAGCAAAAACATTATCCGGGCCAATTTCACCATCTACGATTGCAAAAGAACTGGAAACATTTACCCGAAGAGAGCGTAAGTGACGCCGGTGTGTGGGCCGCTGCGGGCGGGCAGTGGCGGGGTGCGGGTCGTGCCGCAATGGCCACGTGGCCCCGGGCGATGGAGGCAGGCGGAGCGGCTGGAGGTTGGGAGGATGCATGTGCGCAGCCAGACGAGGGTCCCCCGCACGGGGCTGGAGGGGGAGCGCAGCCTCCCTCCCTGCCGGCGGGGTGGCCGGGGCCTGGCAGGATTTGGCAGGGAATTTGGTAGTGGATGCGCTGCCAGGGATTTACAAGGGAGGGTCCTCGCGGCGCCTCGAGCCATCTGGACATGTTGGTGTTTTTTTAAACGTGACTAATATTTTTATATAAAGCTTGTTCTGTTAACCCTTCGGCAGCGGAGCCGGCCACCGCAGCCAGCCCTGGGGGGTCTGTGGGGCGGTGGGGGAAGGTGGGGGGGACGCGTCCCCTCTGTTCTCTCTGCCCCGGCAGCCTGGGTGGGGGCAGCCGTGTGCCCCTCTTCAACACGATGGGCTGGAGCGCAGGGCGTCTGGTGCCACCCACGGAAAGCCATCCACCTTTCAGGAGTGTAACAATGGGGGATCCCCATGTCCTGCCCACCAGTGGTCCAACGTCCTGCACAAACCGCGGGGGAGAGCCTTTGTAGAATCATAGAATAATTTGGGTTGGAAGGGACCTTTAAAGGTCATCTAGTCCAACCCCCCTGCCATGAGCAGGGACATGTTCAACTAGACCAGGTTGCTCCAAGCCCCATCCAACCTGCCCTTGAACACCTCCAGGGATGGGGCAGCCACAGCTTCTCTAGGCAACCTGGGACAGGGGTTCACCACCCTCACAGTCAAGAACTTCTTTCTAATACTAATAATTCTAATAATTCTCAATCTCCCCTCTTTCAGTGTCAAACCATTCCCCCTCGTCCCATCGCTCCACTCCCTGATCACGAGTCCCTCCCCAGCTCTCCTGGAGCCCCTTTAGGCACTGGAAGGGGCTCTGAGGTCTCCCCAGAGCCTTCTCTTCTCCAGGCTGAACACCCCCAACTCTCTCAGCCTGTCCTCCCTGCAGAGGGGCTCCAACCATTGTAGCATCTCTGGGGCCTCCTCTGGCCCCATTCCAACAGCTCCGTGTCCTTCTGCTGTTGGGATCCCCCAAGCTGGAGACAGCACTGCAGGGGGGTCTCCCCAGAGCGCAGCAGAGGGGCAGAATCCCCTCCCTCGCCCTGCTGGCCGCGCTGCTGGTGATGCAGCCCAGGCTGTGGTTGGCCTTCTGGGCTGTCAGCGCACATTGCCGGCTTGTGTTGAGCTTCTCATCCACCAACGCTCTCAAATCCTTCTCAGGGCTGCTCTCCATCCATTCTCCACCCAGCCTGGATTTGTGCTTGGTTCTGGTGCACAAGTTTGTGCTTCGTCAAGCACAAGCCTGCCTGGCTCCACAGGGAGACGGATGGGGGAAAGAGCATTTTGGGGGAAAAAAGTGTTTTTCACTAAGCAGGGGAGGAGCTGGAGCTGATGGCTTCTGGTTGACTGTGGCACCACAGGCAGTGATGCCCTGGAGCTGCCCTCGGAGCGGCATTGGGGATGATGGGCTCTGCCTGTGCTCCCCCTCAGTTGCTGGGGAGAGGAGGAGGAGACAAAACTGGCACCTGCCATAGGGTTTTCTGGGCACCATTAAAGACTGAACACAATGTGTGAAGATCGATTGCATGGCTGAGGTTTGGCTCCCCTGCGCATCCCGAAATCTGCTTTTTCTCACTGCACCTTTGCCGTTTCAGGTGCACCAGCTGCCTCTCGACCAGGTGGAAGTGTCACTGGTGCCCCTCCAGCTACACCTGTGTCTCCAACCACTCGCAGTGTGACGATGCGCTGCGGATGAAGGTATGGCCCGTCAGACTGCGCTGCCTTGGGACACCTTCCCTGTCACCGCCCTGTAGCTGTTGTATTTCCCCCCCTGGGGATGGAGGCGGATGGCTGGGGTTTGGCAGTGCTGTCGCGGAGGGTGGGGGGCAGCTCTGCGGATGGCGCTGCTCGGTGGCTGTCACGCTGCCTGGCCTTGGGGAGAACCTGCAGTCGAGGCGGCAGCGCTGCGTGTCCTGCTTCCAGGGGCTCGGTGGATGGAGGGCTGAAGGGCCGCGCTGGAGTGCTGCTCTGCAGGCGCCGTGTTGGCAGCACTCCTGGCAGCGCCGGTGAGTGTGAGGCTGGGGCCGGGCTCAGATCGTCTTGCCTCGAGGTCTCCACGCTGTGCCTTTTTAGTGACCCTCAGGGGGTCTTCAGGCACTGGTGCGGTCTCAGCCACACTGAACCTCCTCCACCAGCGGTGGCACTTGCTGGCCACGGCAGCATGACCACAGCTTGTCCTGGGATGGAGTTGGGGCTCCCTCCTCTGCCAGTGTCCAGGAGGGGGGACACGCATGGGGCAAATAAACTTGTGCCATGCCATGCCCAGAGACGTGTGTATGAGGGGTTGGTAGCCCAGCGAAAGTGATTGTCCCTTCCAGAGGGCTCCATCCCTTGGCTCTTCATCACCTCTCACATCTGGAGCAGTGCTGCTCCTTCTCTGCATCCTGGGACGCCTGGGTTTGGGTAACATGATAAATGCAGCCATACTTTACAATTCATTTAGCTTTGGCTTGGCCATTGCGGTGCATTAACAATTTGCTGGAGCACCACTGGTGGTGCTCGTCTAAAGGAGAAAATTGCCCCTTTCCAAATTATAGCATCTAATAACCCAGAGACCCAGTGTGTTCCTGCTTTTGAAATTTAAATTGAAGTTAATTTAAATAAAATTGGCTTTTTAGCAATCAATCTGCTGTAGATTCAAGCCAAGCTTTTACGCTGTAAATTGAATATCCCTTTGGCACCGGTGCTCTGCTCTCATCTCAGCTCTTCTAGCGGTTCCCTGTACTCATTGCCAGCAGGAGTTCGGCCCCGTGTCTGATGTCCCACCCTCGCCCACCGGGCTGACCCCGGGGCCGGCCCTGGCCTCCGCTTCCCTCCAGCGGGGCGGAGGTGGGCGGCTGCAAGTGCAGGGGATGGGGAAGAAGATGGGGCCACCATGTTGCAGCTCCGTGCGGTCCTGTGTAGTGCAAAACCCCGGGAAACGTCTCCCGTCCCTGCTGGGCGGCAGCGGGGTGATGGCTTCTGGCAGCGCTGGCCGTCCTCTGGCTTGTGACGGGTTTCTGGGTGGGTTGTGCTCCTGGTGAGTGTCTGGGCTGCTCATACCAGGAGGATTAGGGAAGGACCCTCTGCTTTGTCAGCTTCCTGCAATTTGGAAAGTGGCATTTTCTCTTCCTGTCTGGGTGGGTGCTGAGCACTAGAAAACCATCACTCATGGCTTCTCCTGGTGTGGGAGCCACGCGTGATGCTGCATGGTGGGGTGTCTGCCCTGTGCCGGGGCGCAGGGAGCTGTGCCGGGTGTCCGGTGGCGTGCCGGGCTGCGGGGGCACTGCCTGCAACTGCCCCCGGGTGCCAGGGCTGCTCCTCGGGACAGGGACCCTGGGGGCTGCAGTGGCACTGGGTGATGGCAGGGCTGCTGGGGAGACGCCAGCTGGGGGTCTCGATCAGATGAGGAGAGCCAGGGTTACCCTCTGGCCGGGATAACTGTCCCTATCCTTGAGGATAACCCTTGCCTGTCCTCGCTTTCTCGCCTCTGATCTCCTCCTCCAGAGGTACGGTTTGGTTGGATGCTGTGCTTGGTTTGGGCACATTTCAGTTTTATTTCTGTGCCTTTCTTAGCTCTTCCCGCTGGCTCCAGCGAGCAGCCTGCAGGACGAGGTGCTCTGTAGCCCTGGAAACATGGTGCCTCGTCCTACAGCCTGAGCTTTCAGTAAACAAACCATTGCTGGCGCGGCTGCACCTGAAAACTGGTCCGCTGGGAAGCCAGCGTCATACCGGCTTCATCCACAGCATTTTAAACATTCAGACCCTTTGCCCTGATCCAGACGTGAACGATATAATCAGCTGGAAAGCTCTATTTCTAGCCGCTGATGAACAGCGGGAGAAGGGGCTGCAAGACGACAAGTTAATCAGTCCTCTAAAGTGTATTTATCTAGCGAGCCGTGCCAGCTGCTGTGACATGCAAGGACACACCAGGCCATAGGAGCTTTTGCATGAATTTTCAGTTGTAGCCCTGCTGGTTTTATTTTAACTCTTTTGATTCTCCTAGAAGAGGCTTGAGACTGAAATCTCTCTCCAGTGCTTTGCTTTGTTGTTTCACTTCTCTTATCATGTGCATCTCTGTTATTTAATCTCCTTGTTTAGGCGGCACCAACTGTGCTTGGTTAAGATGAGTGTCCCAATAGAAACGAAGCGTGTTTTCCACAGTCAAACAGGCACTTCCAGATAGTTCCCTGACCCCTAGCTGGGTCTGGGGAAGGCAAGAGAGAAACCTTATGCTCACTGTGTGTCCGGCACCGGGGACGTGTTGTGCCGGGCATCGCGGCACCAGGAGGGCAGGCTCTACCTCTCGTCAGAGCAGCAGCAGCGCTGTCATCAGCGGAGTCGCGGTGGGGTAACCCTTAGCGCAAGCGAGAAGGAAGTCTTGCCTGCTGCAAATTATTCTGCATAATGGACCAAATATTTTGTTGTCTTTTACCCCAGTGGCTCCACTGTCAAAGGCATTAATCTGGATATACCCTGGGGCAACGGAGAATCTGGCTTCGTTTTTGCTGTAGTTTTGCAGTGTGATTTACATCTCATGAGAGAACAGGATGGGCTTGTCATACAGACTGGAATTCTGAGTCAGCTCCAGTATCTGAGCCATCAATTTAAAGTGAGAACAAAAGTAGGGGACAGCTGACCTTTTAAAATCATTTTTCAGCTTCATTTAGGCCTTTCATTTCAGCTGTCCTACTGCTGCAGTCCCCTTGCTGAAGCCCCTACAGCTCATTATAGCCTTTCCTCTGCGCGCACACGCGTGCACACACAAACCCCCTCACACGTCTGAAGTGACGTTGTGCGGGAGGGAGACCACTGGCAAGCGACATCTCTGCAGGGGCTTGCAGAAATGTGCATTGCGATGTGTGAGCCATCAGCTGCCCGCTGGCAGGAGGGGGTCACACCGGCAGATTTGCCGTTGTGGGCTGCGGTGCCTCCTTTTAGTGTCGCTCCGGCCCCGTCTTCTAACATTTAAATGCGTGTAATGAGGGAGCTGCCCAGAGTAGCAGCTGAGGAGTGCGTACACATTTGCTTTTTACCTGGGAGGACATTTTTTCCAGTGTGGGAAGATGAAAGTGCAGGCTTGGCCGCCCCACCGCCCAGGGGCCGGGAGCTGCCGATGTCCCCGAGCTGGCGGAGGAGCCTGGCAGGAGTGAGGGGGGAATTCCTGCGCACTCCTCCCTTCGCTGTGCCGTGGCCGACGGCCCATAGCTGCGGATGAGTGCTCCGGGAAACCCGGCCACCCTGCCGTGTGTGTCTGACTGCTAGCGGAGGGGTGGGTTTTAAGGCAGTGCCAAAGCTGTGACTCGGGGCAGGAAGGCTCCACGTGGCATTACCGCTCTGTACATCATGGTGCCATTTTGGTATTTCACTTCCTGGGGTTACAGTGTGGCCTGACTTTAAAGGTGTAGTGAAATTAACCTTATCAGGGGCTCCAATGTGTCTTCTTGCCTCATCATTGAGGATGCTCAGCACGCACCCAGCTAACCTCTCTGTTTTTTTTGTCTTGCTTTGTACCTAACAGAAGAAAATTGACTGTCCACGGATTGTACCTGCCTCACTGGACCCAATGCCCACGGGAGTATCTCGGGACATTACGATATCACTGGCTAACGCAACTTTCTCTAAGGTAAATGAGTTCCTGGAGAGATCGGGAAGGTTTGGATGAGCCTGTGCTGGTGTGCAGCAGGGCGGCCGAAGAGAGTTGAAGTACGAGCTGGTTTCTGCCTTGGGAGCGGGTGATTGCGTTAGCAGCTGAAATCACTGTTTAACAAAAGACAGTGGTGGAAAGCATCACCCCGACGGCAAGTGAGGTCGCATGGCAAAGCCCAAGGGAGATGTTGTTTGTGCACCAGCATTCTCCAGAGACCTCCCGCAATTAGTGACAGGCTTTTTGCATTTGGTGGATAAAGGAGGTTTATACACCTTGTAAAAGAGTCACTAGAACAAAGTGTTTGGGGGAAATGAAATTCCGGGTTTCCCTGTGGGTGTTTGCTGCACCGCAGAGCGCACTGGTGTCGTGCTCCCCCAGCGCCGTGTGCCAGCCCAGCCCCAGCACCCCCACTTTGAGGGGAAGGACAGAGCCCAGGGCTGCGGGCAGAGGGCCCTGTGCTGGATAAGCCCTGCTTGGAGTACAGCACAGAAATGTGTTTTAACTTAACTTCTGCTGGTCACTGCGGAGCTATTTTAAAAAAAAAATAAATAATCCTTTCCATAAAATTTTCTGGCATGTGAATTGTAATAGGGCAAAAAGTGGGAGTGGATGTTGAATGTTGCCTTCGGAGATGCATCCCACACCAGGAGGAACCAGAGGAATTCGGGACAGGGAGGCTGGGCACTGGGACAATACTTGACTAAGCTCTGGTATTTGTCCGCCCTGCATCATTTTGGGTCAAGTCTTCAATGGGGCCCATGGGACTGGGATCGCCGTGCCCCTGCAGAGGGTACCAGCACGCTGGACAGCCAGGCAGCTCCTCTTTCTGCAGGGAAAGGAGGGGGTTGGAAATGTTGGTGACGCTGCTGGATTGCTGTGCCAGGGTGGTGGGGCAGCTGCCAGGCACTGCGGGGGCACCGCTCCCACCGGACCTCATGCCCTCTGGTGTGGGGGCAGAAACGAACTCCCCTGGCCTGGCTGTGGCTGCCTGTTCCTGCACAGGTCCGGCCTCTGCGAATGGGGGTGTGCCTGCCGTAACCATCAAAATAGGGCGAGAAATCCCTCTTCCTCTGTGGATGCTGGAGGTGGCTGAAGGGGAAGCGATACTGAGTGGAACCCGATAGGAAATGCAGTCAGCAGGAAAGGGGCCGAGGCACCGCTGCTCCCGGAGCGGCCGGAGAGGCTCTGGCAGTCTGCTTTCCTCCCGCTGCCGTCCGCCAACTGTCCCAGGGCGCCGGGAGGGATTCCTTCTCCTTTCCGCTCCACAGGAACTTGCAAGCACTGCCGGAACTCGGAGCATTGGAGCTGTGTCCCCCAACACCTTTGCCGCTGCGGGGACACCGCCGGGGCGGTGGGCGCAAGGCGAGGGGCACGGGGCAGCTGGTGGAGCAGGAGCTGCCCGGGCGCAAGCGACGCACTGGGGGAGATTCCAGTTTCCCCCTCACGGCCGCCTGTGTGTTCGCAGAGCCAGCAGCTGCCTGCCAGGAGTCTGGCGCTTTCTTTCATGTTTTTTATCAGATCTGTCGGTTTTCAAAGGGTAGTTAGACCTCAGGAGTGGTGGAGCATCAACCTGCTTGGAGATAGGATTTTTTCCTCCAGGATGGGGGCACAGCAGTAACTCGGGGCAGGATATCATCTGTGTGTTATCAGGAAAACAGCACAGAAAATCTGCCTTTGAACGTACTCCCAGCTGGGTCCTCATTTGAATTAGAGATTTGCTCTGTGCAGTTGTTGGGAGGAGAAGGAAGGTGGCTTTGAGCCCAAATCACGGGCTGGTTTGGTCTGGTTTGGGCAAGGTGGCTCGAGACCACGTTGGCTCTCGATCTGCATTGCAGCATGAGCTCCAAACAGCCCCAGTCCAGAGGAGCCCAGGTACCCCGCGGTGGGCGTTACAAGAGCTTAGCCCGGCAGGCATGTCTCCTGGTCCGTGGGAACTGTGGGTCAGGCACGTCTCCTGGTCTGTGGGAGCTGTGGGTCAGGCATGTCTCCTGGTCTGTGGGAGCTGTGGGTCAGGCGCAACTCCTACTCTGCATGTGCCGCACGTCCCCAGCTCCAGGAGCTGCCTGATCGTGACACCTTGCAGCAGCGCGCTGGGCGAGCGCAGGGGACAGGGCTCGGCTCCACGTGCGATGCTCAGCCTGCAGCAGTTTTACATGTAGGTGTGCAGCAGAGCAGGATTAATTAGGTGCAGATCCCAGCCCTGTTTACAGTGTTGGGTTCTGATCTCCTATTTGACCTGACCGCGGTTCAGGTACTGATGGCAGAAACAAGGTGAGACATGGCCCCTGCCGGTATGGTTGACTGGGACGGAGAAGTGCACAAAACGGTTGTTGCAGCCATTCTGCCCTTGTCTTCCCTCTTCCAGGAGACAGCTCTGGAGTGCCATTTTGGGACAGACAGGACGTTCGAAGCCCGGTGGGTGAACTCCTCCGCCGTGGAGTGCATACATGTGCTGGTGAGTGAGGCCACCAGCCCCTGCTCCCCCCGCGGTGTGGGGCAGGGAGGGTCTTGCCCCCAACCTCCCACCCAGCGGCTAGGATGCCAACTGCCGTCCTCCCCCCCTTCACCTCCAGCTGAAAATAAGTGCAAACCGGGTTTGCCCCTCCGGCAAGAGGCTGTTTGCGTGGGCTGGTGCTGGCAGGGCGTTGGCGAGTCGCCGATGCTGCGTTGTCTGCTCCGTGGGCACCTGCAGTGGCTCCAGCCCCTGCTCCGCTGAGCTTGGGAAGGAGCTGCTTGTTTACCTCTCTGAAACGGCAAGAGTTCAGTTCAGGCAAAAAAAATTGGCCACCTTTCAGCGTTGCTATTTCTGTAGCTTTTATTCTGAACTAGGAATTGGCCTGAGAAAATGCTCAGGGGCTCACCGAAGAGCGGTGTGTGGTTGTTGGAGGGCAAACTGCGCCTCTGAAATGCAGCAAACGGTTGGGCTCCCACCGATGGGAATACTGCGAGTAGAACCTGGAGAGGAGCACTTTCCCACCATGTCACCTGCAAAACTCTATGTTGTAGCCCAGCACTGAAAATGTGCAGACTGGCCAGTCTGTTAGTTTTCCTGTCTGTTTCTGCTAAAAATAGCAGCAAGCCAGGGCTCTGCTCTCTGCTGTCCCTGTGGTGTGTGCCGTACCCCGGTGCCCTTCGTTGGGACCTCAGCAAAACAATTAAAACAGGGAGCAGCCTTCCCTCTCTCTCTCTCTGCTAAAGATGGGACCCTCCTGTACTGAGAAGCAGTGGTCAGAGAAGCCTCAGAGGAATGTTAATCTGTGTAGTGTGTGTATGGAACCTCATATTTTACTAAATTTCCTAAGCTTTTGTTTATTTGTTTTTTGTGTGCAGCTCCACACATCAGAAAAAAGCCATCTCTTCCCAGTGAACCTTCAGCTGAAGGACAGACCGGACAGATTTATCGACAGTCCAGAGACGATGACAGGTCTGAGTTGAAAATATTTTTATTCTGCTCTCATCTGGTCAGCTTGAATGACTCTAAAATCCTGGCAAAGCTTATGGGTTCAGGAGAGAGACCATGGCTCAGCCGGGCACAGCTCAGTTCTTTCTCTCAGGCACATGCAAAAAACGTGTTTACCCAGAGCTGCACCCGTGTGAACGTGTGCCCAGAAACCAGACGGACGCCTGCGGGCATCCCCTTTACACCCGGGGAAAGTCAAGCCTCGTCCTCGAGCGCAGGCAGCGGCTGAGGTCTCGCCTGCCAGCGGTGCTGGGACGGGGTGTGCTGGTGCTCTGGGTCACAGCGGAGATGAAGGGTGTCCCCAGGGTCAGGGGGGAGTTCCTCATGGAGGAGATAAGGGACGGGGCAGGGCTCTGCCCTGAGCTCTCACAGGAGCATGGCATCAAGGTCCAGCACACTAAAAATGGAGTCTTTTTTTTTTCCTCCTGTGCTGAGAAAGAATAAAATGTGTAAACACATTTCACCCCTGGCCCGCTCTCTGCCTCTGGGAAGAATGCTCGGATTCCCAAAAAAGCCCGTGCTACATCAGCAGCCTAAGGCAGACAGGCAAAGAGTGGGACTGAGTGCGCTCAGACAAGGCACGTCGGTGGGACACCGCAGTCAGTTGGCCATCAGAGCCAGGCGATGCCCCGCAGCCGCCTCTCCCTGCCCCGCCGGGGACGCGGCGCTGCCCCGGGCTGTGCGCGCTCGCCAGAGGCAGCAGCTCTGGGCTCTGTCCCCTCTCGGCACTGTCAGCAGTTGTAGTAGAAGGAACTGATTTACCCCAGATGCAAATGAGAACTAGGTGCCTGAAGTGAGGTTTTCTTTGGAGGACATCTGTAACAGGTAGAGAGACATTAACACCATCAGCCGCTGACCCGGGATACAAAGGTTTCCCCATAGTAAATCCCAGTGTATAACGGAGGCTTATCTTGCAAAGCATTCCACTTTGGTGAAATAACCTTTGAAATATCAGTCATGGGTAGGCATGAGACACGACTTGCTTGCAGAAAGAGGAGGGTGTCCATATTTTTGCGATACAGAGGTAACCCTGAGGAGAGGGGTGGGAGAGCTGAGCTGAGACTATTTTGATGTGCAAGAGAAGAGTCTTAGTTCTTAGCGTGGGTGGTGCTGGGAGCAGGAGCGACAGCGGAAAGAGCGTGGTGGAATCCCCCCTCCTCCTGTGCAGATAAAAGCTCGCTTACGCAGACTGTGTTTGCATCGATCTGAATTTGCCAGAATATTTGGAGGTCCTGTGGGACCGTTAGACGGCTCTGGCTCCTCCTCGCCTTGATCAGATTGGTGCGAGGAAAATTAGAGAGGCTGACTTGCAAGCAGAGACAGATCTGCCGGGCCAATTATAAATGTGTGCATCTTTTATACTGTCTTTAATGGCATTACTGTTATTAGTGTTTATTATTTCAACATTTATTAGCTTTTATTGCAAATTGCATTTTGCTAGTCCACTGAAGGAATCCCATCCCTTTGCTGTTGGGTGGAAACCCAACCGGTGTAACTCACTGGGTGGACTACAGACGAGGTGAAATAAGCTCAATTTTTTGGTGGAGAATGGGGGACTCCCTTGGTGCCAGTGACGTTTCATGAGCACAAGCACAGGCAGACCACTGAAGGCTGACGGATTCGTTAGCTGCTTATGAAGCGCCTTGAGATCCTCCTGTGAACAAAAGTGCAAAATGTGACTGTTTCTTTGTTTTATGTTCTCCTGCAAAGTCTCCTCTGGGGGAAGGGGTGTGAAAGCACTGTTTCCTGAGTGTTTCTGGCTGTTTATCTCAGCGGATACCCACGTTCCAGCAGCAGAAGTCTTTAGGCTGGAGAGGAAATGTAACCTAGGGCACCAGCTAATGAAGAGGTGAAGGTGGTGTAGGAAAACGATGTGGAAGCTGAGCTGAGCAGATCTGAAGGGAGAAGTCAGTGAAAGGGGCCCGTGGTCACCGGGGGAAGGAAAGGAACCGTAAACACTGTACAAAGCACTGTAACCATCCGATTTCTGTCAGAGTGTGGAAGCAATGTGATTGCTTTGCTAACAGGATGGAGCCAGCTTTGCCAAGCAGCTTCCCATGTGGATGCTGAGAGTTGGAAACATGTAGCATAAATTGACAAAAGGTTCCGAGTTTGGGTGTTGTTTGTTTTTCAAGGGGAAGAAAAAGGAAAAGAAAGTGCTAAATTATATTGCAGTGAGAACAAGCACCCAGTCCTTCTGGGAAATCTTCAGGATGGCAGCCAAGCGCTGCCTCATCTTGCTGAACGTGCAAGCTGCTCCGCTCATCCACTGGATTTCAGATGTTATTCGGATTAATGTAGCCGGGGGTGGGGGGCTGAGGGGGAGTGTTTGACTACCTCAAGCTAAGCAAAGCTATGGAAATCTCAGGCCTGGGAGCTCACGGTTTCTGTTGTCTCTGGTGGTTTAGTGGAGGTGTACAACTGTGCGACCGGCAGCGCTGACTGTTCCCAGTGCCTGGGCAGGGAGGACCTGGGGCACCGCTGCCTCTGGAGCGAGAGCAGCTTCAGCTGCAGGCTGCACAGCGAGCCCCCCCAGGTCTCAGACGTCTGCCCAGCTCCGGAGATTAGGAAGGTAAGACCTGAATGTGACGTGGAAGGTGCGTGTGGCGTGTCAGGTGGTGCGGAGGGCTCAAACCGGCTGCGTCATCTCTGGCTGGGGGCAACGGAGGAACCGCACTCTGTCCCTGGCACAGGACAGGGTCCAGCCCAGCGCTGGATTATTCACTGACTTTCTATGCTGTTGAGTAACCTGATGCCAAGGACATGGTGACGAGATCCGATCTTCATCATATTAGTGGGAAAACAGCAGCACAGTCAAAATGTCCCAGGGTTCCTGGGGTTGGTAAAAGCGAGAAAGATTTGTAGCATTGGCTGAAGGATTCTTATCAGGAATAGCGTTTAATGGAGCATAGCTGAAGTGTGAACGTGAGCCCTATCTCCAGGCACATGTGCTCTGCAGTTTTGCTGAGATTAAGAGTGTCAGAGGGACCTTTTGGCATTATGCATTTTGAAATGAGCTTTATTTAAATTGTAGTTGAATGAATGTTTGTTGGGGGCGTTTGGATCTGGGGTTCTGCTTAGAGGTATGGTATGAGGCAACAAATTTGTCCCTGACAAGTAGCAAAGAAAGTTTATAGAGCAAATCTTAAAAGGAGCTCCCAAGGAAAGGAGAAGCTGGAGAGGCAAAACAGTTAATGTGAACATCAAAATTGGCAAGGGTACGGGATTTCTGTTCTTAGGGAGGCATGTAACAATAGCTGCTCAAAATCGGGGTGTTGTAACGCTGCACAGAGGAGCTGCAGGATCCCCATCAGCTGCTTCTTCCCTCTCATCACCGTGGGAGAGGGGTCCTCCCCCCGTGAGCCTGTCCTCCCCCAGCACACGTCAAGCGTTATCAGCACCTCGCCAGAAAATAATGGAAGGAAACCACAGTTCAGGTCACAGAGCGTCACAGGACTCTGTCGCTATTTCCTTAGCAAATAGTAGCTGGTAAATCCAAATCCTCCAGAGTCACGCCAGCAAACAAGCCCTCGCAGAGCCCTCCTGGAGGGGGGGACAGTGCGGCAGGTGAAGGACACACAGCCTGGTGGTAGGTCCTGACCAGCCGGTGCCACCAGGCACGTTGCGCTGGCTTTGTGTGCCATTGCCTTTGCAAAGGGAAAAGAGCCATTTCTGCGTTGGAGGGATTTGTCTCACCCGCTGAATAATGCAGTCGCCCTGCCCGGGGATGCCCCTCGCGCGTGGAACGGCATCATGGCCATCATGCTGTCCCCTCACAGTGGTGGGGTCAGCAGCTGCCAGATGAAAACCCAGTGGTGCAGGAGATGGATGGGGAACAGCCTTCTCCTCCTCCAGCACTGGACTCATCCTGCGCCCCAGGGTGCAGGACACTTTTTGTCTTGTTTTTGTCCTGAAGGGTCCCGCTGCATCCGGGACAGCCCTTAAAAACGTGATGGCAGGACTCTCTCTCCCCAGCACACTAGCATCCCTCCTCTGGGTTTGTCTCTGCCCCAATTCCATTCGAAGCTGTGATGTGGAAGCAGTGATGTTTCACCCCAGATGTGTTTGCAGCTGGAGTAATCCCTGACCAAACCCAGCACAGAAGTGCGATGGCTTCTCGCTTGCAAAGCTGCAGCGAGAGGAGCGTGGCAGCAGGCGCACTGTGGGGGGAGCAGGAGTGTGAGGAGCCATTCTGTCTTCTTCACGGGGGGTGAAGTGGGACATGGAAGCAGGCAGGGGCTCAGGGATGAAGGCCAGAAGCTTCCTGGTGGTTCTCCTGTGACCTTTCCTGCAGATTGAGCCGCTGCGGGGGCCGTTGGAGGGGGGCACCCTGCTGACCATCCGCGGGAGGAACCTGGGCCGACGCTTCAGCGACGTCCTCGGCGCCGTCAGGATAGGCAGCGTGCAGTGCACGCCGCTGCCCCACAGATACGTCGTCTCCGAGACGTGAGTGTTGGGGGAGCTGGGGAGGAGGTCCCTGTCCCCCTGGTGTCTCCTGCCTGTCCCTCCCTGTCCCTGGGCAGGAGCAGGGCACTGACCTGGCCTGGGTGGGACATGGGTGCCCTGCGCCAGGCATGGGTCTGCAGAAGGTGCCGGGCAGCACGTGAAGGAGGAGGAGGGAGAGGAGGAGGAGGAAGAGGAGAAGGAGGCTGTGGGCTCTGTCCCTTGGCTCCGGTGGGGTGTCATGACCACCAACCTCCCCTTTCCCGTACGCAGGATCGTCTGCCAGACCGGAGAGGCTCAGGAGGCGTTTTCTGATGTGGTGACGGTTAATGTGAGCCGGGAAGGGAAGTCGAGGGAGCGATACTCCTACGTGGTGAGTGGCTGCCTCTTGAACGTTTCTTCAGTGATTCTCACGGTGACATTCCCTGCACCCCTTAAAACCCAGCTGCAGCCCCCAAACCTCCAGCTGGCTCAGAGAGAGGGTCTCCAACAGCATCAGGGTCCTGGAGGGGTGGCCGGTGTGTCTCCTCACCTGAGCGGGGTCTGGCAAGGCCGGGGGCGAGGGGCAGGACGGCCTCTGGGGTGTCACACACGACCTGCCCCCAGTCCCAGCTCCTGCAGGGGTCTGCCACTTACCCTGGCTGTGTCGTCCTTTCTGCTATAAAAAGGGACTCATTTTTCTTCCTCCTCTTTTGCTAAAGTGCTGTTAGAACCTGTGAGATTTTTTGAGACTTGCAAAGTCTCTTTGTGCTATGAAAGCTACGTACCATGGACTCACATTATTTAGAACTGATATTTTTTGCTGCAGAGATTGTCTTAGTTTTTGCATGAGAATAATGCGTAGGGATTAGGCTTGAGCTAACCCCGTGTCATTATACAAAGAAAAGCCCTTTATGGCTTTGTACTGTAGCATCTCACAAAGGTAACTTTCATCTCTATAAACCTGAAAGAAATCCATGCATTTCTTCTCTTTCCTACGAGCATCCTTGTCTCCGGCTAGACGCTACTCACGGGCAGCCCCACGCGCCCAGGGCAAACACAGCGGGGTGGGTGCCCAGGGCTGGGGGCGAATCGCCTGTGCTGCAGTCTGGTGGCTTGAAGGAAGACTTGAGCACCAAGAAACAATTCCTGGTAGCCATTGTGAGGAACTTAGGGCAGGATCATGGAGTGTAATCCCCCCCACACCCCCCATAACCCATCATGTGCGAGGTATTCAGTGCAGGGAGGTTTCCCCAGCGCGCAGCCAGCGCAGGCACAGCACGGCCCAGCGCCCCATCGCAGAGCCGGGCCTGGCAGCATGCGAGGAGGGGACCGGCAAGGTGAGGGCACTGCCAGGCTTGGCTCAGCGGCAGCTCCTGGGAGGACGTTTGCTCTGGGATCCATTCCCATTGTTTCCAGGCATCCAAAGTGTCCTAGAGATCCAGTGGTCTGGAGTACGACCCAGTATCGGACCTTGGGTTCGGGATTTCTGGTGTGTTGCCATCAGGATGTGTGTGCTGACTCAGCCACATCACCGGCTGCCGGGACGATTGTCTTCTGGACAAAGAAGAGAAGGGCCCGAAGAGTGGGAAAAGGCTGGGCCGCTTCTTCGCTGGCATTCGGCATGTGAGGAAAAGCCCTCTCAGGAAACACCTGTAAAAGCACCAGCACTAAACAAAGCAAGAGGAGCAAAAGCCAGTCACTGAACTCAACCCGGGTCCGTGAAGGCACTGTGCTGGCAGCTCTGGAGCAGCCGTATGGCAAAGGCCGTCCTCCCGGGAGTGCGAGAGGAGCTGTTTTCTACTCGGGTGGCACAGGAGAAAGCTGTCTTCTGTCTATCTCAGCAAAGCTTGGAGAGGAGATGAGACAGTGCTCTGCTCTGTGCATGCATGTGTCAGGGAGCAAAGCTGTGCGATGTGTAGCTGTTGCTGTGTTCCACACCAAAAGTGGCTTCTGCAGCATTTGCAAACTAAGTGATGCTGTTTAGTTTTCTTGATTCTCCTCTCACATACGATGGCATGAAGATAGAGTAGACTATACCATGCAAGGCTGTCTCGGCAAGACCTCAGCTTAAGCATTGATAGTAGTTTACCTGAAAAAGTCTAAAAGACATTTAGAACTGCCCTTCCAAAGAAAGTCCTTTAGTACCAGGTATTGTTTGTGTGCTACATCTTTCAAAGTCCCCATTAGATGTCTCTAGAAGGGACAGCTGTAGTTCTGCTGAGAAGGAGGGAGAAATGTGATTGAGAGACTTCTCCAGGACATTATAGCAGGCTATGAATGAGCTGAATTTGCCAAATGAGCTGATTTTGCAAAAGTTGCGATGGAGGCAATCAGTGCTGGCAGTTCACTGAGAGCAGTAGCCACTGGCTCATGCTGAGGGGAAGAGCTGGAGGGCTTTGGGGAGCATGAATAATCCTCTGCTGTTGTAACTGCAGATTTGAATGCATAGGTTAGGGGCCAAGGGCAGGAGGCAGCTGCCAGCAGACACTCAGAGAAATACAAAGCAAGAAAACGAATCCTGTGGAAATGGGTGATGGTCAGAAACAACAGAGGAAACGGCTGTAGCGAAATAAAGTGGTCCGAGTGTAGGACAAGGGCAAGGATAGCTATTAATAAGCATGTTTGTGTGGCTGTGGTTGACAGGAAAGGGCATTAGCGCCAGGCGGTACGGAGAGGCTCAGCCCGTGTTCCTCAGTCTGCCTCGCTGCGGTCTCGTTCTGCGGCTGCGGCGAGGGACGGGCTGTGGGGGTGAGCAGGCGTCAGCCAACCTCCGCACCCGGCGGGTCTCGTGCCTCCAGGGTTTGCGGTGTTTGACAGGGAATTACCAAGTGCCTTGTGAAAGGGTCTTGAAATAATTATTTGCTCTGCCCTTGGTGTCCTATTCAAAGCGGAGCAGGGAAGTTGCCCAGCAGACTCTCCTGGGGCGCGCTGTGTCGCAGGCGCGAGGGTTCAGCGCTGCATTAGTTATCAAAGCCTCAGGCTCATGAATCTCAGGAAGATTTCCAGGGGCTGCAAATGCAGATAACATACATGCTAATTCCTGCTGAAAATGGCGAGAGGCAAAGTGACTTCCCCTCTTCGTTCTGTTGCCTCAAGAGATTCAGATTTGAAGCTTCCTTAAAAAGGAGTTTGATATTCAATTATCTAGACCCAGGTGGCTGTTTTCACAGATCTCAAGGCCATCATCCAGCGGGGCTTTAGCATTAGCTTTGCATTCAGAAGGAAATGGATCTGGAAGGGCAGAGATGGTGGGAGCTGGAATGAATGAGAAATTTACTTTTGTTGATGGACCTTGAGCTGTCACCAGCTCTGGACCCTCCACTGGGAATCTCAAGGGACTGGTGGGATCCTAGGCTCCAGTTTGGACTCATGTCTCATTTATTGCCTGAATTTAGGGACTGCAGAGCGTCACAGAGGTTTTACATGATCTCCCTCTTCAGCACTTGCACCTCTCCCTGTTCTGAAACCCTGCCAGCGAAGGCTTTCGCTGCGCTGCAGTTTCAGAGCCTGACAATACTGGATACTTAATTTTAATGAAGCAATTCCCACGTGCAGTGTGGAGTATCCAAATGTGAATGTACCAGGCTAGAAAACATATTTCCCTTTGTTTTTAGCTTCCCGTCGTGCAGTCCATAACTCCCCTGAATGGCCCGAAGGCTGGAGGAACCCAAGTGACCATCAGAGGCAGCAGGCTGGACGTCGGCTCTGAGCTCCGTGTCCTTGTCAATACCTCCAAGCAGTGCACTGACCTCAGGTGGGACCGGCTCTGGGGGGTGGCACTGAACTAGTGACAAGAGCCAAAGCGTTAGGAAGGATGATATTGTCCCCCAGGAGATCAGGAAGAGCTGGGGTTTGGTTGGGGTGCACCACTGCCCGCTGCTGCTAGCCTTGGAGCCAGCGTAGCGTCCCCACTGGCCTGCCTGGCTGCTGCCTGCTCCCTCTCCAGCGGCCCATCAGCCTGCTGTCCCCGAAGCGGTGCGGCAGCGCTGCAGTGCGGGTGCCTGACACCAGGATGGGGGCGGGTTCCTTTGGCCAAGTGGTGGCATTGGTGTTGCCGTGAAGTGGTGGCAGCGACCAGCAGCAAACGAAGTGCTTCTCACGCACTGTTTGCAGGACGCTGCAAGGCCCCTTGGGTGGGCTGGGACCAGGACCAAAACCCTGGGAGCGATGCAGACATGGGCTTCGTTCCCAGATCTGCTGGAGGCAGAAGGCACCTGCACCCCCAGGGTCCCGCTCCTGCAGCAGCTCGCTGGTCGGGAGGAAACCCTCCTCCTGTATATGTTCCCATCTCATCAGCAGGAAGAAGTAGGAGCCTGCATTTTTCCTTTGGCTGTATGGGAAATCAGTCTGCCAGCCTGGGATGGTGTATGCTCAGAATTGCTTGTTAGCAGGCAGTGTAATTAATAGGTGATTGGCATGTGACTGGAAGCTCCTCCTTGCCTGCCTCTGCTGACCGCCTCTCTTGCCTGGCGGGGCTCCGGTCCGTGGTGCCGGGCTCTGGCCGCTCTCTGCCGTGGGTTTTGGCAGCTTACTGTGCCTTTCCCTGCGCAGCCGCAATGACAGCACCATCACCTGCACCATGCCCTCCGCGGAGCTCACCACGGCCGTGCGAGTCTGTGTTCAGTTCGAGAACAGGTCTTGTGCCAGCCACAACATCACGTTCAAGTATGAGAAGAACCCGATTATTTCAGACATCAACCCCAAGAAGAGCCAGATCAGGTGAGACCCCTCCCCCAGCAGGGACAGCCAAGTCTGTCAGGATTTGTGGCCTTTGTTGAGATCAGCCTCTTCACTTTTGCATTCGGCAAAAATTAACAGTGGAGTAGAAGAAGTCTCACCCACCAGGACCGTCTGTAGCTCATTTCAGTGCATTTAAGACATGGAAAAAAAAGTCAGCCTTGGTAACTGTGCTGTGTGCACCTGGTGGGTGCTTCAGGTTCAGGTGGGGGGGCTCTGTGAGACCCTGAGGACTTTTCCTGGCAGTAAAACTGCTGGAGGATAAGCTGAGATTTGTAATTTTGGATTTCAAACTTCCCCGAGGTCACAGTATTTCATTTTTAAAGCATGTTGCTTTTAATTTCATGTGTCTCTGTGGAGCTCTCAGGCTCCTGTTCCTTTGGATACCATGCTGAAATCCCACCTTTCTTGGCTGTGGAGCCGGGAGAACCCAGGGCTGACCAATAAATCTGAGAGTCCAGTGCCTGTGCCTGCAGGACCACGCTGAAAGCAGCATGCTCCGGCACGAGCATGCCGCAGGCTGTGATGGGCTGATCCCCTTGGATCAAAGCCGTGTCTCGGCATTCCCAAGCGCAGCGCCAAAGATGCAGGCTGTGGCAAAGTTAATGACAAGGCACAGAGGTGACTCAGCCAACCTCAGCCCCTCGCAGGCTCGCGAACCGTGCTGAGTGGCGAGAGTGGTATCTCCACACAGAGACAGTGGAAGAATGTCACTGCCCATAGTCACAAGGGAAACCACCAGGGTATTTCTCCGTCACCTTAGTCTGCTTTCTTAGTATTTACAGCAGTTTCCAAATTTCAGACCACTGAGAACGTGACGGCAGTCTCTCTCTTCAGGCTGCGTGGTGGCTTGTGTAGCCTGACTGCTCTAGTGTGTTGCTGGGCTGTTGACCATGAGGCGTCAATAACTTGTGTAAAAATTTGGCTGGGTCTGATTTGTCTTACCATATTGTTAAATAATCTGTGTAAGCAAAGTTTAAAACAGAACAGAAGTTGTAAACTAGTCTGCTAGTTAGAAACTTGGATTGTAACTACGTGGTAATATCTACAGCGTTGTAAAAGGTTTCAGGCAACCTGACTTTCAGGGCCTTGGACCCAAAGTCGCTGTCTCTGGAGTGGTCTTGACATAATGGGATTTGTAAGTCCTGACTGTTTCTGACGGATGCTCCAAACAGACCGACTGTGCTACGGAGGAAGGGAAAGGTAAACCCAGGGTATAGCTTCTGCTGTCCAGAGCAGGCGAGCAGTGCTGGCTCCCCATCCCTTGCGCTGCCTAGCAGTCTTATGTGCAGCAGAGCCCTCGTTACTGTCGTTAATTGACTGCACATTGAGAGGCCCATGTTTCACATTCCCCAGGCAGCAGATCCAAAACACAAAACAACTTTCACATTTTGGTCTAAATGAGAAGTGTCTGGGAGATGCAGGATCCCTGTCACCCTTAAAGGGGTCTCTTCCCTCTCCAAGACTTGCAGTTCTCTGCGGGTCGCTGCAGGGCAGGGACAGGGAGTATCTCCTGCCCTTGCTTTGAGGGGCTGGAGGTTAACCTTTTATACCACTGGTGGCCTGGGCCAGCTGCCACATAGCCCTGGCATGCGGAGGCAGGCTGCTCCTCTGGGCAGTGGGAGCAAGGGGGACAGTGCTGCTGGAAGAGGTCCCCCCTTCCCACCACAGCTGCTGCGGCTCCTCCTCCCTTCCCTGATACCTTGGTAGCAGTGTGGGTGCTTGCTGCAAGTAGGAGGAAGACTTTGGCTGTTGGGTCACATTTTCTGCTCAAACAACTGGGAAATGTCCCTGGGAAAATGACAGCAGGCGACAGGCAGCCATTGCACCTCGCTGCTCTGTGTTGTCCTCTGCAATCACCCTCTCTTTCTTCCCTTCTCCTCAAAGTGGGGGCAGGATCATCACCCTGGAAGGAAGAGGCTTTGAGCTGGTCCAGAATGTGTCCATGGTGGTCCGTGGCATCGGCAGAGAGCAAACGGTGGGTGTCCCCACTGGGTATCGCCTGGTAACTGGGAGCAGGGCCGCGTGCCCGGTGCTTGAAGCCGTTTGGGGTGTGAAGCCGAGGCCTTACCTCATGCTACAGATGGGGCTGGAGCAAGGCTGGGTGGGAGCACTCAGGATGTCAGTTTTTTGATGTGCGTGCTCTCTCCGGCTTTCAGAGCTGTAAGGTTCACACCGACACTGTCATCACCTGCCCCTCTCCAGCTGCCTCCAACATCACTGCAGGCAGCAAGCCCGCACCCGTCGATTTCTATCTCAACGGTCGCCTCTATGCAGACGACCGTCCGGCTCTGGATGAGGAGATGTACCCCGAGGAGGCTTTGCACATCAGCAAGTTCAGCCTGGAGTACTATGCTGACCCCCAGTTCTCCACAGCCAAGAAGGAGAAGTGGATCAAGCACCATCCTGGCGAGCCCTTAACTCTGGTTATACACGTAAGAGAGTGACGTTTACAGTTCTGCTTCTTTTGGGGTGTTACCTGCTCCCCCGGGGAAGCTCTTCAGCCCTGAGTGCTGGCACAGTGGCTGTGCACAGAGGCAGGAGAGAGGAGGGGGCAGATGGGGACAGGAGAGGCAGGAGCCGTGCGGGAGCCAGCAGGTCTCGCTCAGCCTGCTGCCCCTGCATCGGTCTGCACTGGGGGATGCAGCCTGACCTGAGGATGCCCTTCGAGGCATGATGACAGAGCTGCATTTGAAGGATGTAATAGCAAGAAGCTAGATAAAATACTGGACGTATGAAAAAGAACAATAGTGCAGTGGCCTGAAAGCAGGCAGGTACTCCAGAAGGTCCTGACAATAGATATTTATTCCTGCAGAAACAGGTCATGCATTCTTCTCTTTTGGCTACTGAATTCAGCTCAGTTAACGAGGAAGTCGGGATACAGCAATTGGGTGGCCTGGACAATGTGCAATAGTAATTCAAAGGCCATTGTTCACTGCAGGATATCCTCACTGGTTGCAACGTGCTTGAGAAACGCACTCCCCCTTTCTCAGGCTCCGCAGACGGATCCCCTGGCTATCTCCTCCGGTGTACATCCTTCCCCCCTCCCAGGTGGGCGCTCAGATCCTTATCTGCAGTGCGCAGCCAGGACAGATCAAAAGCAGAATTTTTCCAGGTTCCACGAGGGGCTTGCTCATCCCGTGCCCCATGCTGAGTGAGGAATGGGAAACAGGAAAATGGGGAATGGCTCGGTTCTGGGTTTCCTGTGGAGTGCTGGAAAAATGTCCTTGCTGAGGGAGAGTCCCCCCAGGTCTGAAAAACAGCAGGGAATATGGAAAGTAAAGCAGGAAAATCCGTTGCAATTCCAGCTGCTACTCTAAAGCTGACATCCTGATTCTATTTTTGTCATTAGAAAGAGCCTGACAGCCTGGGCCTGGAAAGCAACGAGTACCAAGTGAAAATTGGCCTTATCTCGTGCGAGATCCAGATTGTTTCAGACAAAGTCATCCACTGCTCTGTCAACGAGTCGCTGAGCACCTCGGAAAGACAGTTACCGGTGACGGTGAGTGCCGGGAGCCCCCACTGTGAGTGCGTGGGGCAGAAGGGGTCCCTGTCCCAAACCCTGTGTGCGAAGGAGCCTGCTGCGTGCATGGGGACCGGACGGGCACGCTCACAGGCAGCCTTGCAGAAAGGCCCACGGATGGACGGGTGGACAAAGCACGCTGTGCTTGCAGCTGTCCGGGGCAGCTCATTAGCACAGCCCTGAGTCACGGAGAGAGGCTGCCGCTGAGTTCACTGCGCTGTGAGCTGGGGGGTGGGGGGAAGATTTTGTCAGTTCTTGTAAGGCACTGTGAAATCCCAGGCATGTGAGTTTTTGTCACTTGTGGTAATTTTCTTTCTGCCCCTCATGAGATATGTTTGGGGATTTCCATATGGTTTTCAGTCAGCTGGCTGCCTCCTGCCAGCAGAAGAGAGCTCCAAGTGGACATGGGAATCCCACTCTTACCAAGCTGCAGTCAGCCACTGGAGATGGGTCCCTGCTTGTCACCGGGAAGGGGAGGGTGAGATGAGTACACAGGGCTGGAAAGTTTCGTGTTGCTTCCTAGGGGCTGCCGTTGTGTCACCGCGAAGAGTTCGGTGTCCAGGGCTGCTGTTCATCTTTGTGTCTGCAGAATTCACAATACTTTGTCATTGTCCTTTTTTCCACAGAGGGCTTGACTTAACTCCTTCTCGCCCTCAGTTTCCCTCATGTCACATGCAGCCCACTGCCACACAGGGGTGTGGCTATGGCTCTTCATATCTGCAGAGAAAAAGCCTCTATTGCCATGGTCTGAGACCCTGCAGCCCCCCTCCCAGCCCTGTGTTAGCAGTGAACGGTGGGAGCAGTGTGGACAGGGGGGAGGAGGAAGGCTGTGAAGGGAGGTGACGAGGCTGCGGGCTTGCACTGCCCAGAAGAAAGGCATGAAGACGCACCACCAGTTCACTGACAGGGTTGACCAGTTTACGGGTTACGGTCTGTCGTGTATGAAGTTCTGTTGCAAGCTGGAAACATGGAAATGCAGAAGTAGCAGAATTTCCCAAGTCCCAAATCAATGGAAATTTTAAATAGGGTAATTTTGGTTTTAGTGAGAACTGAGAAACAGGGAAATCCCTTTGAGGAAGAAAAGGAATTTATGAGTTTGCTAGTCTTGGTTTGACATAAACCATTCAGGGCAATGCCCTCGTAGGTTCCTGGGAAGCAGGAGAATGATGGCCAGCCCTAAAGTCTCACACAGCTATTAAGAGTGTACCAACAGTGAGAGTGCAGCTAAATGATCAACTTGCATTCACATTTGTGCGCACTTACTAAACCTTCATATGTGGTTTGAGTCGTTGCTGGCCGTTCCATAGGCAGCAGCTGCCTGTGTAATGTACTGGTAATAGCTCTGGTAACACGGGGCCCGACTTGGGCAGTGGTCCCCCTCCTGCTTTGCATCCGGACAGCTGTCGGGCACTGCAGATGCTTTGCCTGCTGATACAGGTTCTCCCTTTGGCCAGCTGACATGCCCAGTGTTGTCACTGCCCGGTTTGTGCTTGTTTGGACGGTAGAGCTCACATCTGCACCGGTCAGAGCACAGGATAACAGCCCTTTAAAATGTCTCACTGTTGATCTTAATTTTGAGCGTGGTTTTGGGTGTGCCTGCTCTGTGAAGGTATTCTTGGGTCAGGTCCGTGTTAGCAGGTCGCACAGGGCAGCAGGAGCAGTCTGTAGAGAGAATGAGTGGGTGATGAAGATGGGGCTCCTAAGCCTCCCTGTGTTTTGGGGATCACCTGTGAGTAGCTCTTTTGGGAGTGCCTTAGATGAGCTGGAGCTTGATTTTGGTCTCGTTTAGTCACAAGGGGATCCTGTTCGCACCCTGGGGCGCTGCAAGACGGCTCCATCCCATAAGCTGGAGCACGGTTCCTGGTGACCCCCGAGGCAGCCCCACGCCCCAGAGTCCCGCCAGCCCCGGCAGCTCTTCCCAGGAGCAGGGTGTCCGCCGGCCACGACCCCTTCTGCACCACCCACGTGCTGGTGACAGGAGATATTGCTGTTTAACCTGCAGCCTAGTTAATTTGCCTTACAAAAAATTGTATTGAGTAGACCTGTCCAAATAAACAAGAGAAGCTTGCCGAGGCCTTCAAACCCATTTTTGTTCATGACCAAACTGCTTAAACACTGAATTATACAGCAAGCGTGGGATTTCTCCTCTGGCAAATGCAAAAGGTTGAGTTGGTGGGGGGAAAAAAAGGCTCAAAACGCATTGAGGACTCGCCTCATTGCAGCATTCAGACGAAAGAGGTGGAAGTCTTGAGGCTAGGCAGGGTGCTGTGCAAATTGTCAAATGAACCCCTGCAGATGCTTGCATGAAGCTCGTTGCTCCCTGTCCCCATCCAGCATCTCGGCTCCCAGCCAGCGCACACCGGGGAGGAGACCGAAGCTCTTAGTGTTGGGTGCTGCCCAAAGGCACCACCCCAGAGGCTGCCAGAGTCTGTCTGAGGGCTGGTACAAGGGCACATTGGGGCCTGGAGCTGTGGGAGCCTGGCTGCGTGGTCCAGCACTGATGGTCAGAGGCGCTGAAGTTTTTCCTGACACCAGGTGACGGCAGCCGGCGTTGCTTACGGCGGCGTGGTCCTTCCCCTCATGGCTGTGGAGAGAGCAGCACAGGGGCAGACCTCCAGCCTTGTCTGGATGCCGTCAGCTGGCAGCATCAGTGCCCTCACCAGCACTCCCAAGAGCAAGGGCGTGGTTTTCCCGACAGACACGGAGCTGTGTGCTATGTGGTGTTTGATGCATGGACATAGTGAGAAGGCCCTGCTTGTGGCGCTGCTTTTTCCCAGCTGCTGAGAGCTGACTGTAATTTAACCACAGTGTGCACCTTTCCCAGAGGTGCTCCGTGACACAGATGTAATCATAAGATCATTCTGTCTCTTCCCTACCCCATCTCAATTTTTTTGCTCAAGTTTCTCTCGCTTCTCATTCCTTGAGAGAAGTGAAACTTGCATTTCCAGAAGCAAAAGACTTGCGTGGTCATGAGTTTTCCTTATCAGATGATGCTGTTGAACCCTTTCATCCCAGGGGCCTAGAGTGCCATTTATAAACAGCACCAAGTAAACTCACCAGCCTGCCTGTGATGTGTGTTGGCCTCTTCCCTTCTGGGGATCAGGAGACCGAAGGACTGAGCTCAAGTGGTTTGCACTTGGTGTCACAAGAAGTACGGGTTGGGAGCAGAGCCAGTACCTCCTGACATCCAGTTCACTGCTTTAGCTGCAAGATCATTACTTGTCTCTGGTCTCATTCTTATTTATTTTTATTCCCTTACTTTATTTTTATTTCAAAGACTTTAAAGTTTCTTCACCCTCCTTCTCCTGAGTGGCAGCAGTTCTGCTCTTGGAGGAGAAAGGAGAGTTCAGCTGGGATTCAAAGGCCATTCAGAGGCATAACATAGTCGGATTAGTGGAATTGGTTTTCCAGTAAAAGTAGTACAGGCAGTACTATATGGTATGGTGAGCTCTCTAAGAAGGGGTTGTATGGTGCTCTAGGGTGGGTGTGGTGGGACCGTGACGTGGGCTGGAGCCTGTGGCTCTGCCACCGAAGCCCTGTGGTGGCCCAAGGATGGGCACTGCTGCAGTACCACAGCCTGCTGTGAGCCAGCCACGGCTTTCCACCAGAGTACTCAGGGAGGAAGTTGGGCTCTTTTGAGACACACAAAGTCCCCAAGGTCCAGCAGTGAAAGGCACAGCCCGACCTCCCCACGAAGCCTGGTGGGCTGAGCCAGCGTGGTCAGTACATCCTTGGGCGAAGGTCTGCCGAGTGCTGCCCCGTAGTCTCTCCCCGCTCAACCTCCGAGCCACTTGGGAACATGCTGCTCATCTCCTGCTTTTCCACCCTCCTTCTCCCTCTCTAGATCCAAGTTGGAAAGTTCAACTACACAATTGCGATGCTGCACCTTGGGGGAGGAGAGACCGCAATCATCGTCTCCATTGTCATCTGCAGCATCTTGCTGGTCCTCTCTGTCGTAGGTAAGGGAACAGAATGATGGGTTTCCAGGCCATGCTGAGGCTTTTTCTCATTGCACGTGGAGGGGTGAAGATGACTTACTCACATGCTAGGAAACATCTGAGTACTGCAGTTGTGCAGTATCTGAAACTGGTCCCAGTGCAGCAAGTAGCCACTCTTCTTTGTACGGGACCAAGCCAGTGCCCAGGATCAAAGCCTTCTGCAGCGTGGAGCATTTGCTGGCTGAATTCATAGTTCAACTGTGTTACTTGAGACTGTGATATTTATAAACTTCCCATTTTCCTCCAAACACTTAGTAGCTACTATAATACAAAATAAAGAAGGGTGTGAGAAACTGGTCTTGGACTGGCACTGACTTGAACAGGGCTCACTCACAGGCATGACTGTCCCAGACCATCCCAAAAGTCCACCAAGCCCGAGGTTCTGTCATGAGTAACAGCCAGTGACAGGCGCCTGGCAAAGAGTATGAAGAACAGAGCGAGTGTCCTTAGCTGCAGATCTGGAGCAGACACAACAGTTTGCAAACCTCACTGGAAGCTGTGCATCACACCTGTGTCCTCTGGCTAGGGTATCTTCTCATCACATGCCTAGAATGGCTGTGCAGCAAGAAACCTGTCAGTTCACAGCAAATGAGGTGTTTTTAATAGGCATTTAATTTATTTTTAATAAAGGTTATAATGCACACTATTTATTAAATGCACCACCTGTCATTAGAAGCATATTTCTGGAGGCATGGAAAGACTGTCAGACATGAACACTGTAGTACAGGTGGTAAACATCTTAAAATCTGTATTCATTAATCAGCTGGAATACATTAATATACAGTTAAGCTGAATATAGACAGCCCAGACGTAAATTGAAGACGACAGTTACAGCATGATCGTTAAATTCCAGCTGGTTGTACTTATTTCAGGTAATCGACAACTGCCTGATCAGATACCAGTCTTCTTGTAGGTGTCAAACCAACACTGAGTGTAGCTTTCTTCACCCGTGTCAGCAGAGGACCGCTCTGATCCCAGCTGCAGCTGCTCCTAAGCCCTAGTCCAAAAGGCTTGTTCCCTTCTTCTTTTCCAGCTCTCTTTGTGTTTTGCACAAAGAGCCGCAGAGCGGAGCGCTACTGGCAGAAAACCCTGCTCCAGATGGAGGAGATGGAATCGCAGATCCGGGAGGAAATCCGCAAAGGTAAGTCAGCGTGCTGGGCACCGAGGAGGAGCCAGGACTAGGAGGGAGATGCTGGAATAGCAGGGTTGAAGCCGTTCACCTTCTACTCTGTAGAAGTTTATAGAATTATTTATAGGAGAATTTCTGCCATCGCCTTTGAGCTTTGGCAGGGTCTGTGAATGAGGCTCAGTGGAAGTGCAGCTCTGCCGCTGTCTTGCTGCCTGACTCGGGCAAGCCACTGATCTTCAGCGCCACTGGTTTACCTGTCTTTGGGTTAATGCCCCTTGGCTGTGTCAGAGGGTTGCTTGAAGGCCACACTAATCTTCCGTGTGCTTTACAATTGGGCGCAACAAAAATTGCAGCACACTCCTGCTGGAGTAATGGGAGAAGCAATCCAAGCATCTGCAGTCCCCGCAGTCCATCACTGCAGCACAGGCTGTGGTCCCCCTGCAGCACCAGGCTGGGGCTGCTCTCCCCCAGGCTGGGGACGTGTCCTGTCAGTGCGGTAGGATGCTGACGGTTAAACCCTGACAGTAATCAGCTGCTCCTCGAGAAACGCTGCTTCAGCCCATTCGAGGGGAAAGGCTCGAGGAGGCAGAGATGAGATATGCCACGTTTTTCAGTGCCAGCCTGCTTACTGGCTCAGCTGGTAGAGCATCGGAGCTCTTACCATCTGCGGGTCTCTTTGTGTAAGGTTTTGCAGAACTGCAGACAGACATGACAGACCTGACCAAGGAGTTAAACCGCAGCCAGGGGATCCCGTTCCTGGAGTACAAGCACTTTGTCACCCGGACATTCTTCCCCAAAGTAAGGTGATCTGCGTGGCACGGGCACCTAATCGCTCCCAGGTCCTTCCTAACCAGATCAGGGCTCTGCTTTCCCTCTTCTAAAGGGTTATTATGGTGAACAAAATCATTCCACTGTTACATATTTAGTTGTCACATATTTCAGCCTCAATTATCATCAAAAGTGGAGCTACAGCTCCTGGGGTGTGAAGTAAGGTCAGGTTTGCTCGCACAAGAGACGAGCCCAGCGGCGGCACCGTCCCTGGCGTTGCTCTGGCTCACCCGTTTGATGCTGTTGGACACCCTCTTCTGAAATCGCTCTCCCACATGAGCAGAAAGTGCTGGGGGCTCCTCCTTCTCCCCAGGGACTCCAATGTCATCCCACTCTGTTTGGTGGAGGCCGAAGGGTGGCTGAAAGGTGTACCTGCCGTTGGCGGTCAGGGAGAAGGGGCTTTTTGTTCCACACAGTGTGCTACCGAGCATCCCCAGCTCCTCTGCCGGTCCTCAGGAGCTTGTTAGATGTCTCTGTCTCCCCCTTTCTCTCCTCTGTCAGAAGCTGGGCGCATGGTGCTCCCAGTAAGACGCCCCTTGAGTGCCCAGTCCCAGTCTGTCTACCCAACATCCTCCTCCAGGGCCACACCAGACACGACGGTGCCATAATTCCCGTCACTGGCTGCTCCGCTGTGTCGCTGAGCGCCCTCAGCAGCGGCTGTATTTCACCCCTGAGGCAGTTGCATTTCAGTGGTGAGGAGCGAGATGATGATTTATGACTGCAGAGTGTTTCATTAGTAGTTATTACTCAGGTTTTTAAGTTATCCAATCTCTATATATCTGCACACTGGAGTCTTTAAGAATCCGGCTGCTATATGAATGTTAGAGATTTAAACATTTTTCCCATCTGTTTCAAAAGTTACATATGTTAAAACACCCAGTACTCCTCTATTTTGACTTAGTCTTCTATAATGCTTTCTCTTCTGGGATTTTTCTAGCTGTCAAATTAGTCTATTTGCAGTCTCCCTTCCCTAACAGCCTCGTGTCTGTGCAGACATCTGCCTCCCCCCATTCTTGTGGTGTTTGCTCATTCAAGAGGCTCTTGCAAAGTGTTTAAAGGCTTCGTAAACCATACCAATGCATTTCTTCATAATGGGTGGTCTTCAGTGCCGATGACATGTCTCTCCGTCTCGTTCCCTTGCGGTGCACGGCAGACGAGGATGTTGCCGGCCGGGTGCAGCCCCTGTCCCTAATGCTGTGCTTGGTTGCAGTGTTCCTCGCTCTACGAGGAGTGCTACATCCTGCCGTCCCAGCAGCTCAGCTCCCAGGTGGGCTCCCAGGTCCAGGAAACTCATCCGCTCCTGGTGGGGGAATGGAAAGTGAGTAACCCACTAACAACAAACGCTTTTGAGTGGTTGCTAACCATACTCGCGTGTGTTGACAATACCATGTGCTTTCTTGTGGTGCGTGTGGGATGCTTGATCACTCAAAACAATTAACGCATACCAGCATCGGATCAGCTTTCGCTAATTGGAGAAGGCGGATCTGTGGATCTGCTCTCACACGAAGGGGCTCTGTCCTGAGATCCTCCCTGGCTCCGGTGTGGGCTTTTGTTCCTGAGTGTATCATATTGTGTGTCACCTCAGTCCCATACACAGTTCATCGTAAATGAGATTTCTTCTGAGTGGGCACTTGGTAAAAGCTGTTGTTGTCCCAGAGCTGGGTTTCATGTGGACAAGAAGTAGGAATTGAAGAGTCAGAGAGTCGCTTAGGTTGGGAGGGAGATCTGCTTAAAGCAGCTCCAACTAGATGAGGGTGCTGAGGGCCTTGTCCAGCTGTGTCAAATATCTTCAAGGATGGAAATCCCACAGCCTTTTGGGGCCCCGTTCCAGCGCCCGACCACCTGAAAGGTGAAAACGTCCTTCCTTGTATTTAATCAGTGTCCCATGCTCTATCTGGTGTCCCTTGCCTCTCGTCCTAGCACAGAGAAGAGCCTGGCTCTCTTTGTCCTCCCGCGGGGCAGCTGAAGACTGCAGTAAGATCCAAGGCCAGGTTGGACGGGGCTTTGAGCAACCTGGTGTGGTGGAAGGTGTCCCTGCCCAGGGCGGGGGGGTTGGAACTAGGTGATCTTTAAGGTCCCTTCCGACTCTAACCATTGTATGATTTTATGATTCTGTGATCTTCCCTTACCACTTCTTCTTTAGGCTGATCAAACCCAGACCTCTCCACCTCTCCTCGTATGCCCACTAATTGTTTTGGCAGCCCTCAGCTGCACTTGCCCTGGTTTGCCAATGTCTGTCTTGTAGCGGGGACCCCAAACCTGGCCACAGTACTATAGGTAGCCTCACAAGTGCTGACCAGAGAGGAATGGCCACTGCCCCTGCCTTGCTGGCCAAGCTGCTTCTGATACAGCCCTGGAGGCGGTCGTGCCCTCACCAGGAAAGCACGCTGTTGACCAGTGTCAAGCAGAGGCAGTGAGGGGTCTTCAGCTCAGTACCTCTGCATTCAGCAGGGACGTCCTTGCAGTCAGGAACGATAAAAACTGGAGGAAAACAACAGGCAGGGTTTTTCTCACTCTGCTCTCTATGTTTTTCTTTAGATCCCTGAAAACTGCAGACCCAATATGGAAGAAGGAATCTCGCTGTTCTCCACTTTACTCAACAACAAGCACTTTCTCATCGTGTTTGTCCATGCTCTCGAGCAACAAAAGGACTTTGCTGTTAGAGACAGGTATGAGCTTCAGAGCCAAAGACTTGGCAGCTGGAGCAGACTGATTTATTCCTAACCTGTGAGCAATCCAGCCCATGACTGGAGCCGTGCGTTTCAGTTGAAGGTTGAGTTACACTTGCCTCCCACTTTTCTATTAGAAACAGACGGCCATAAACCTCCGTTATCCTGAAGAGCACCAAAACATACGAGTGACTCACTCGTCAGTGTTTGTATCCCTGAACACTTGGTTTACCAGTAAGAGGGTGCGAGCTGACCCAAGGTCTTGCAGCACTGAAAGAGGGTTTGAAGTTTTAACACCATTGAGAAGGGTCATGAAAATTGTCTGAAATACTGCCTTTGTGTTTTGGGGTTTTTTTTATGCCAGTCAGCAGTTTAGTCTTGCTGCGTTGGTCCTTGAGTCATACACAATTCTGTTGCAGATGTAACCTGGCCTCCCTGCTTACTATTGCGTTGCATGGGAAACTGGAGTATTACACCAGCATCATGAAGGACCTCTTGGTGGATCTAATAGATGCTTCAGCTTCCAAAAACCCCAAGCTGATGCTGAGGAGAACAGAATCCGTAGTGGAGAAGATGCTCACCAACTGGATGTCCATCTGCATGTACAGCTATCTCAGAGTAAGAGAACCAGATCACTGTCGTTGCGGGTGTGAGTTCAGCTCTGTGTGCAGCGGTGATGAGGGGTGTGTGGGACAGCTGAGGACCTGCCAGCATTGCCCCTTGAACGGTCACTAATGGTTGACAGACTCCAGTGTATTGAAAGGCTCAAGTGTGGAAAAGCAACCTTAAGTGCGGTTGCTTCTCCACTTCTGCCTGGGGATTTGGTGAGATCAGACGTGGTGGCAGGCCTTTCCTAAGGCCAGAGCACGAACTGACGTTTTCACCATGCTTGAGAAGAGAGCCGTAGGGGAGGTGAAAAATAACCAGAATGGCTTGAGGTTTTGGAAACCATTCCAGTTATTTGTTGTTTTCTCTGACCAGCTCACGCAGCCGGCTCAGCATTGTCTGTCTTGGGCGTGAGAGCCCCGGCTGTCGGGAGCGATGGTGGTGCCGGGGCCGGGCGCTGCTCCGCGTCGGTGCCCATTGGTATGTGGGGCTTCTCGCGCGGGAGGTGTCCTCGTGGTTCCACACTGGGTGGACAGATCTTAGCAGGAGAGGTGGGATGCCTGTCCCAGAAGCCTGACTGTCTTCCAATGGTAACGAAAAGGAATATATTTGGCATCTCAGAGCACATCAGCAGTCCATCTGCTCAGTGCTTTATCTCCAACGTTTGCCAGTTCTGGTTGGAATTTCCCAGAAGAATTGAGCAATAACTTAATTGATTCCACGGCAGTTAATTGGAGGACACCCCATTATACCCACAGGGGAGAGCCTTGAAAAAGCCTTTGAAAAATCTGTTTTCCCAAAGTGTTTGCTATAGTCACAGAAGCAATACTGTATTGTCCTCATACATATCATAATGTCTTCTGATCCCAGCTGATGATCACTTTTTGTCCTAAAGCCAGTGGTTTTGTAGTTCATAATCTTTAATTTTAGCTCACATAATTAACCAGTATAATGAAGGATAAGTTACAGGAGTGAATGAGGATGTCTGTGCCGATGCAGCACATCTATCCAGACTGTAAAGAGCAGAAAAGAGCGAGTTAGTGATTTTTCTTTTAAGCTTCATTTTTTGTGCCTGTAGTTAAACCATTGGAGAAAAAAAGTGCTGATCTCTCCTTTTGGAGAGTGGAGACCACATGTGAGGCATCTGATCCAACTCCAGTTTGTGCTAAAAATGGACATTGTGCAAGAAGGCAGGGAAAAAAAAAAAAGAGGAAAGAAAGTCAAGTCTTATCACGCGGGCCTAAAGACTTGGGCACGTTACATAGCTAATTAATGGCGAGGAGCTCCGGAGTGCCGGTGCACCGCCCTCTCCTGGGGCGCCTGGTGTGGAGGTGCCCGTCACCGCAGGCTCATCCAGGGTGCGTGTCAGGGTCGGTGGCCGTCCTGCGGCTGGGATGGTGCAGATGGTGCTGGTGCGAGCTGTGAGCTGGCTCTCCGGTGCCATGCGGCCCTGGCCTGCGCCGTGGAGGGAAGAGGAAGAGCAGGGTATGGATGGGAGCGGGTCTACGGGGCAGTGGTGGCCCTTTGCAGAGCTGACAGGCCACCAGCTGAACCTACGGACGGGTCCTCCACAGGGGCTGACATTGCACGTGGGGTTTGCAGTCCCTGCTTGCTTCGCGTGCCATGGCAGTGAAGACCATCGCAGCACTTTGTACCGCAGCCTATTTCCCATTTCTTCAAAGCAAATGGTTTCCATACTAGAGAGCAATAAAGAGTTGGTTTCCAAGAGATTTTCATGTCACGTGTGCCCCACAGTGAAGGTGGGGGACCTGATCAGAGGTGCTGCCTGCTGAAATACGACGGAGGAAGAGAATTGGTCAGACAGAAATGTCTGGAGAGGCCCTTTGACTGTCGCAGGCGGCCGCAGGCTGAGCTGTGCAAAGGGACGCGGAGTCTTGGTCTGGGTTGGCAGAGCTGGGACCTTCCCTGCCGCGCAAAGGAGCACGGAGCCACTGCAGTCAGATGGACGGCACCTCCTTACGCGCGGGCTGGTTTCAGCTCAGGGCTGTGATTTAAATACTAGCGATAGTCAAACGCCCCCCATGTGCCTTGCGTTCCTCTGGATCAAACTCTGTTGCCTTTAGAGAGGCATTTCTTGGTTAAAAAAGAGGCTGCTCGCCCGCCTGTAGCATTGGTCTGTCAGACGTGTGACGATGGGTCTGGTTTTCATTCCTGAATTATCCCCATTAATCACAACGTCTATTTGAAACAGCTGCTGCAAAGGTCCCTGCCGTTGTGCAGTGGAAAATTTCCAAGTGCTTGTATTTTCCCTTGTAAGTCAACGCTACATGCTCGAAACATTTGTTTCGTATTAATGTTCTGCCTAACAGTCCGTCCATTTGTGTTTTGGGGGAAAATGATTTGAAGGAGCTGTCTTCAACTGGGAAGGAGTTGCAGGCCACAGTCACCAGTGGTCTGAACATGTGGAGGGCACCTGAAGGCAATGGAGTCACCACTCTGACAGGGGGAGGTTTGGCTCGGTGCATGCAGGAGATGTGATGAAGACCTAGCAGGAGGCTTGCTGCTTGGCGCTGGATTCAGAGGAAACTTGCAGTATTTGCACAAGCGATCCAGACCTCTTTCTGCAGAACTGAGTGAGCGTCGTAGATAAAATGGTCCACGCTTCTGCTTTCTGCTACAGCTTTGGTAGAAAATGCTGAAAAAAAGCCTTCCTCATGAGATACCATGGTACCATTGTGCCTGGCTCTTAACAGGATCAGGGGACCAGGAGTTAAAGGAAAATTAAGGTCCTGGAATTCAGCTTTTAGGTCTGGGTCCAAGCTTCCCAAAGTTTTGCATGTGGGATGGAGCTGAGGTTTGGTTCTTCACAGAATGCAAATAGATAATCATCCCAAAATTAGCAGGCACTTGGGATAAGCAGCTGTTTTCTGTGCTTTTCCCACCCCAGCCTCACCAAGACATTTTGGAAATGCTGTAACATGTTCCTGGGAGGACATCTCTAATGACTTGTCAGCCTGGTTAATAGGGCAGCAACATGTGAATCCAGTCTGTGCTCTAAACCTTTTTTTTTTCCCAAGCATATAAAACCCAAGCCCTCCCACGCTCATCGTGCGTGAAACTGTTCAAGTAATGCCAGCCTGAACTGTGCTTTCCATTACTGCAAAGTTGTTTCAGTGCCCTGGGTAGCTTTAAGAGCCCGTAACAGTTCAGTCAAAAATGAAAATGAAGTCTCATTAAAATACATTCACAATAGGAGGAAAAAAGGCCCCAGACTGTGTTTTTTTAAGTACTTTTTTGTCCTGAATCAGCACTGATCTCTTCTAGTTAAACTTCCTTTCTCCCAACTAGCCAAGTCCAAAGACAGTTTTGATTTGTTTCCAGATGAGTTTTCCGAACAACGCTTGAGGTTTCCAAGTTTGCCATTTTATCTCTAGTCCCTGCCTGCCAGCCCTTCTTTCCCCTTTTTGAAATTTGCTGTCTGATTAGCACTTTTGCAGATTTCCATAACATCCCACAGTTCCTGAGCCTGAAAGCCAAAAAACCAAACAGAAATAGTATCTCGCCGGCGGAGCGCTGTCATTATTTCCCATGCAGCCAGTCCTGGGGCTGGTCCTGCTTGTGCTCGCTGCAGCGGGTCCGAAACGCGTGCTCCTCCGCTTCCTGGGCTGCCTCCCAGCGCAGCTTCACGTGTGCGGGAAGGTGCCTCACGGCCACCCCTGACCCGCGTGGCCTGTGCCGGCTTCAAGCCATAAAGAGCTCCTTTATCAGCAGGACTCACACTTTTTAAATGTTTTTGGAGGCAGCTGCGTAGCCGTTGGCAACTCCTCGAGTCTCTCTGCGGCCGGAGCTGCGGCCGGGGCCGGGGCCAGAGCTTCCCACGGGGGCAATGGGGAAGGCTCCAAAACCCAGCGCTTTAGGTTCGTCCTGCTGTGTGCTCACGCACATGCGACATAAACAAAGATCCTCTTCGTAGCAGGATCAGGATCTGTTGGCACTTCTTGTGTAGGGTCAGCGTGGCAGCACTGCACGGGTCACGTTACGGGGAGAGCAGGTACTCCAGCCTGGGGATGTCCCCTGCCAGTGTCAGCCCCTTGCTTGTTACCTCATACTCCCGCCTTTCTCTCAGAAACTAACTCTTCTTTATGTCTTCTGACACTTTCTCCGCTCCTTTTGCTTCTCCGCGTCCCCAGGGCTTCACATCTTTCTCTACTTTCTGGAAGCCGTGCCTGCCTCCATTTCCAGCACCGGCAGCTCTGCTGCTGAGCCCGGTTCATGCTGCGTGCTCAGAAGGAGCATGGCAGGAGGTCATTACACCCCGGCAGAAGGCTCAAGGAGCTTCCCTGTGTTCACAAGAAAGTTGCCCTCGGAAAATAAAGCGGGTGCACCATTGGCACAGATGGCGCGTGCCCACCTACAGCCCTGCTGTAGCGTCTTATCGGCAACCGCGCCGAATGCAGCCGAATCAAAATTGACATCAGACTAATTGCTTTAGCAATTATAGGGCAATTAGAATAAAAGAATCACCAAGTCTTAATTAAGAAGCAGATTGAACAGGATTTAGCAGCTCCTAGCTGAGAAATATCAAAATCATTCGATATCTGTTGTCTTGAGTAGGATTTCAGATGGCAGGAATGTTTGTGCGGGGTGTGTGTGATGCTCAGAAAGTACATAAATGTGCAATAATTTGCACTTGCCTCGTTGGAAGGAAATTGCACATGAACATTAGGGAGAATGGGATGTACTCCAGTACTGAAAAGTTTCTTAAGAAAATAGCTTATGTTTTACTTGCACATCAGCGTAGCAGACAGAAGTGGATCAGAAATCTGGCATTAAACCGTGTAGCTGAACCACATCGCAAATGGCTGGTCCCTGTTATGTGTTTTGTTTGCATTGCAGCAGTGTCACAATTCACCTCTCTCCTGTAAGACAGAGTTTGATGAATGTAAGGAGTTAAATGGTGTGTTTGCTTGCTGTCGCATGGGAACAGCTTGTTGACCCTGATCCTTTCTGCTTCGCTGTGATCAGGGCTCTGCTGTGGTATGAGAAGTATGAACGCTAGTTCCCAGAGCCACAGGCACATGCCGCGGGCTCACGTCCATGGATTTCAATGGCAAACCAGGCAGCGCAAAGAGGGGTTCACTGATACCTTCATGAGAAAGCTGGGCACCCAAATATCTCTGTAGACCTGGATTTTTGTGCACGTCGGCCCCATCCTTGTCCTGTTTAGCACAGTACGTTGTACAGTCTGCGCCCTGTCAGATTGCAAGAAACATCTCTGTACTGGAGTATGCCAGATTCTCCCTGAAGTTCATGTGTAATTTCACATGTAAATTAATGCACATTTGTATTTTGCTGAGCATCGTGTGTGCACGTACCCGCTCAGCACAGCTATGCATATGCCCCTACCTTCTGAGCAGTACCCGAGCACTCTGCCCGTGAGACAGCAAATGCTGGCACAGCCTGTTGGTGGCAATCCACGGCCCTACGGTACTTGCTGGAGAAGTTGGATAGGATATGTTGATGCTGACAATCACAGCTCACCCGCCCCGAAAATTGCCTGCGGCTGTTGTCGGCTGTTATGTCCTCTTCCCCATCTGCGCTGTCACACTGCCACAAGTCTGAAAACTTCTGAGCAGCCTCAGAGAGATGCTGGTGGGAGTTGGGGGAGTGATGGCACTGAGCACCCGCCGGGGCTTCGCAGCGCCTGGCGTGGATCAGTCCTGCTCCGCGGTGTGCGGAGGCACCTTCAGTGTCAGTTCAGAGCCTGTCCCTGCCATGCCGCTGGAAGGAGTTACCACCACCACGTCCGGTTTGCTCACTTGGTCTTCTTTCCCTTCCCCAGGAGACGGTGGGAGAGCCTTTCTTCCTCTTGATCTGTGCCATCAAACAGCAGATTAACAAAGGGTCCATCGATGCCATTACAGGGAAAGCCAGGTACACCCTCAACGAGGAGTGGCTCCTGAGGGAGAACATCGAGGCAAAGCCGAGGGTGAGTACCTGCACCCCAGGGGTCTGATGGGTGCGTGCCCCAGTGGGGCAGTTGTGTGAGAGGCTGATTTGGTAGTGGTGCAGGTGCAATAACCATGTAACTTACACACCTGCGCAGGCACCTTGCCGCTGCCTAAGCTCACAGCTACAGAACAAGGCTTGTAATGACCATTTGTTTTCGTGTCTGTCCCTTGGTGGGTTACCCAAGTAGCTCAGATTAGGGGTGAAGGGAGGTCAGAAAATTTGTTATGCTGTATTCAGAGGCTTAAAGCAACAGGTTTACCATTCCCGGCAAAAGAGCATCTTCGCTGGCAGTGGGAAGGTGCTGGCTGTGAACCTGAGCCCCGGGGTGAGGGCTCTGCCCAGGCGGTCACAGGAGTGGTGCTGAAAAGCGGTTCTGCAAAATGCCTCCTGTGGGAACAGGGCAGACGAGGGCTGTGTGTGTGAAGGGCTCGGTTCCCTCCAGTGCCTGACACAGAATTCAGCAGACGCCTTTCCAGAGCCTGAGTCAAATCCTGCTTTCAATTACCTGGCATAAATCTGGAGCAGCTTCACTGAAGACAGTAGGTTACCCCAGATGTGCATCACCGTAACTCAGAGCAGGTTCGAACTCCGCATCCTCTGCAGATTCCTGTTACCAATTGACCTGTAAATTTACAGTGCAGACCGAGAGGGGTTAGCAGCAGGGCGCAAAGTATTAGCTTTCTCGGCAGAAATGGTAACTTCATAAGTCTGAGCAGGGGAAGTGTGGCTGCTTCCTACTTTGCAAGAGAAAGAAAAGTATGAACAGGGTATGTTGGAGGAAGGAGAGCAACTGCAGGGTTGATGCTGACTCACTGGCAATCCCCCACATTGCTGGTAAGTGAACACTTTTGGTGCTTTAAAGAACACCTGCATGGTGTACAATGTGAAATAACATCTTCATTTAATGCTATGGAGAGAATTGGACTTCACCTGTGCATTCACATTGTTCTCATAGCCAAGGATGCTGACTCTGTATCCTGACACCGAAAAGCAGTGTTTGCAGAGGAACCCCTAGGCGGTGAAAATCCCAGCCATAGCTCTCACGTGTACCAGGAGCCCTTCTAAGAGGCAGCTGTGCTCATGCACCAGCAGTGCTCCCGGCATCTGCAGCTCCGCTCCCTGGGATTGCCAGTCGGGCAGCGGGATGGCTTCAGGCTTGCATTCACCACTCAGCGGAGGCGCAGTGTTGCCCTCCAGTTCGGGCGCACACAGGAGCGGAGGACACAAGCAGAAGCAGAGCTGAGGCTGTCCCAGAGTGAAGCCCCTGGGCGGGAGGGAGATGCCATGCTCATAGCATTTGGGTCTGCAGAGTCTGGGAGAGAAGGAGGCGCCTGGACTCTGCCTCTCCTTGCTTGCCTGGCGTGGCAGCCGCTCCCAAAAGAGGAGAGGATTTTTTATAGTAAGAGAGTCGCTGTCATTGCCCTGCAGCTTTCTGCTGCAACTGTAGCAGCAGTTGTGCATCCCCGTGGTCCGGGCTGGTTTTTGCAGCAGCCCCTTGGAGCTGCTTGCCCCGCTGTTCAGTACGCTCTCGAGCAGGTTGCTGGGTGGTGGGCTCCAGGGCTGCGGCAGACCCAGCCTGCGGCGTGCTTAAAGCTTGTTTAAACAGAGGAGCTCGGCCATCGCGTCAGGGAGAGGCTGAGCAATGAGCCTTGGCGGTCCCATTAGTCACCAGTCGGAGCCAAGAAGCTGAGGACATGACTGGTTATGGGGGCTGACCTTTCCTCCCACCCCCATGGTGGTCTGTGCGCGTCAGGGCTAAGCCCCATTAGCAAGGCAGCGTGAGAGGAGGTTGCGGTGTCGCTCACTGGCTCCGTCAACAAACGGGGTCTTCAGCCTCCGGGGGCTATAAATCAGCACCTCTCACTAGCGGTAGAGCCTAGATGACCGCATTTGTTCAGCCTGATTTCCAGCAGCATGGGGCCCAGAGCACACCAATGAGAGCTGTGTGGACGCCGCAGCCTCTGTGCATCCTTGGGAGCTGGCAGAACTGGGCAGGTCACCCCTAACTCAGCCTCTGCCTGCAGAATCTCAACGTCTCCTTCCAAGGCTGTGGCATGGACTCCCTGAGCGTAAGGGCCATGGACACAGACACGCTCAGCCAAGTGAAGGAGAAGATTCTGGAGGCCTTCTGCAAGAACGTCCCCTACTCCCAGTGGCCAAGGGTGGAAGACGTCGACCTCGGTAAGGACCAGGTGCATGGGACCAGCCAGTCATTAAAACCAGATGAAGCACCTGGTGTTGCATGTAGCTCTTGGCATCTATCAGAGGGCAGTGAGTGATGCAGCACTGACAAGAGGGCAGACATCAGGGCAGCCTTTCCTGAGGGTGGTCTTCGGGAATGAGCAATGGGACTGGTGGGCAGGAATAACTGGGAAGAAGCTTTAGGAAAGCCCAAGTGGAGCAAAGAGACGCTTGGACTGGCATCCTTTAAAGCCTATAGTCTTAACTCCAGAACAGGTACCCTCTAAAACACCCCTGAGCCTGCAGATGGCCTGTTAGTACATGTCTCTCCATAAGCAGCTGTAATTGAGCCCATGGACTCCTGTCCAGCCATAGATTCAGGTCTGTCATTTGTCTACCCAGTGGCCAACTCCTCCCAACATTTAAGAAGGATCCAAGCCCAATGCTGGTAAGAGAAACCCAGGCTGTCTGTGGTGCCTCTGTGCCACGCAGCGAGCAGTGGAGATGCACCCTGGCTGGCCACAGTCGCAAGGTGTGACATTCAGTGTGGTCAGTGCCGGAGGGGGTCTCTGTAGAAGAACGCCATGGGCTGGAGCAGTGACGGGTCTCCGCTCCTCTTAGCTGATGCACATGGCATGTCCCCCATTCACAGACAGGCAACCAGCTCTGCACTGTGGGCAGCCGCCACCAACCCTCAGTGGCCATGTGCAGGACACACAGCATCTCACCTGCCTGGTGCTCCACGAGGCAGGTCCCACACAGCCCCCAGGGGCAAGACAGGGAGAGGGGAAGGGGGAGATGTGCTCCTCCCCATCTGTCCAAACAGCCTTTGTCATCTCTCCCAGCTCCGTCCGGGTCTGCTCTAGTCTGGAAAGTCCCACTCCAGGGGCTAACCCTGGAGGCCATTGCTAAACACCCGCTCTGGTTTTTCAGAGCCCCAGAGGCCTTGGCAGTGGGGCTGTGCAGCCCCCAAGCGCTGCGTGGCCTGTCCCCGGCACCTCGGGCCCCGTTGCATGTGCCTCCGTAGGGCTGGTGTCTCACTTCTCCCTTCTCTGTGCTCAGAGTGGTTCGCCACCAGCACCGACAGCTACATCCTCCGGGACCTCGACGACACCTCGGTGGTGGAGGACGGCAGGAAGAAACTCAACACATTAGCACATTACAAGGTAAACCTGCCGCACTGGAGGAAAGATCTGCTTCCTTGGAGCCTGCCTGGCCTCGGGGGCGAGCTGCGGTTCCCCCTCCAAAAACAGGATTATCAGGAACAAGCAGGGAGGTTGCCATAGCTCCGAGAGAGCTTCCGGGGAATAGACATCTGCCCTGGCGAGAAGCTCGTTAATATTGCAACACACTGAAACTAATTAAACACTCTTCATGCAAAACAAGTTATTACTGACAACAGAAAGAGGAGGAAAAAAAGCTCCTATTCCCAACGGCCACCAGCTTGGCTGATTAGTATCACTCTGCTCTTGATCCGTGCTCCTGCTGAAATCACTGGCACAATTGTCGCTGCCTGCCCTGAGAGCAAAGCTAGGGATGCCATCGAGGAGTGGAGGCCAAAAGCGTGGGGAAATGTGACAAATCAAATTGTTTTCTTGACCATTTTTCCTTTTAAAATTAAATGAAACCAGAAATTCTTATATGATTTCCATATTCCCTGCTATGCCTGGGAGCATAATCCTCTCTGGTCTGTAACAGTGCATGGAAAATCAAAACCGGAGCTGAGTACTTATTAATATTATTATTTGTGTAACAGCCGTGCCGCGGAGCCCCACTGCTGGCATGGTGCCCCGCTGCGCCGAGAGCCGGAGCTGCAGCGCAGAGAGGTGGTACCGGCCCTGTGGCTCCAGGCTGTGGCCAGGTTCCTTCTCCCCTTCCAGGGAAAGGCAACACAGCATCTGCACAGCATCACACTCTTTCCCCTTCCAATCACCCAGTGTCGACATGCAAAACTGTTTCTTGGATGCATGTATTTGCCTGATTCCCGTCAGGTTTGAGAGCCTCACTATCTTGCATTTGCATTTAAAAAACCCTTTCCATGTAGGGCAGTGCCGTTACTGCCCGTTTCCAAGCCGGGAGCTGGGGCGGGCAGGCACAGGGGACGTTTGTGGCAAAGGAGCGATTGCACCAGCGTCCCCCAGCTCCTGGGATCTCCCCGGGGCCCTTCCCGGCTCCGTGGGAGGCACCATTAAGGCTCCTGTCATCAACGTCTGATCTCCCCTTCCTCCGCAGATCCCCGAAGGTGCGTCACTGGCCATGAGTTTGTCGGACAAGAAGGACACCACGCTGAGCAGAGGTAATGTCTCACCTCTCTTCCCCTGTTGCTGGTGACCGGGCAGAAACACTTGTGTTTTTAGAGGGGTGTCTCTGCCAGGGATGCTAAGAGCCAGCTGCCAGCCCCCTTGCCTGGGCATTGGGGTGCGGTGTTAGCCTGTGCGGGGCTGGCTCTGGTGTTACTGGCACTCGTAGAGCACCCTTGTGTAGTGGCGCATTGGGCAGAGCTGGGCATCAGTTGGGGCAGCTTTGTGCCCGGGAAGTCACTGAGCATGGTCTGGGACTGCCACTGCCGCGCGAGCTGGCCAGCCGGCAGCCTGGGACACGCTCAGGAAGCCCTCCAGGTCCTGCAGGGTCTCTGCTGCTCTCCTGCAAACCCCTTGTGCCCATGCTGTGGTGTACATTTGGGGCAGAGACAGCCGTGGAGCTGCAGGAGACATACCTCCCTCCTTCCCCTGGCGTTGCCCCTTGCTGCGGCTGAGCGAGGCGCCCGCGCTCCCCATGGGGACTGCAGGTCTGAGTCCTGCCATGCAGGCAGCGGCAGTGCAACTGTCCCAGGTGGGACCACTGGCGAGACAGACAGGCGGAGTGGAGACACTGAGCACTGTAATGACTGCCATGTGTGGTGGCATTGCCTGAACCGCAGCCAGCACCCGGCGGGGGAGAAGAGGGATGCGGGGAGCGGGAGCAGGGCTTCTGTGGGGCATGGGCAGAGCAGGCATGATGGCCTGCAGGCAGTTGGCATTCTAACGGCCTCGGCACGAGGGCATCTGTGTCAGCGCTGCTGATCAGCCACATCCATCACTGCCCATCCCTGCACGGCTGCTGCTGGGCTGTGTGCTGCCCCTTCCCCTTTCCCCCAGGTGCAGGCAGGGCGGCTCCAGCCAGACCGGGAGGACACAACAGGTCACAGAATCATAGAATCACAGAATGGTTAGAGTTGGAAGGGACCTTAAAGCTCATCTAATTCCGTCCCCCTGCCCTGGGCAGGGACACCTCCCACCAGCCCAGGTTGCTCCAAGCCCCGTCCAACCTGGCCTTGAACACCTCCAGGGATGGGGCAGCCACAGCTTCTCTGGGCAACCTGGGCCAGTGAACAGGTTGAAGGTTCGCCCAGGTTGAAGCCGCAGTGGCCACTGGAGATGTCACAGATCCCCAAGAGTCTGAGACTGATCCCAGAGGGTGGGTGGCTTCCATACTCCTTCTAACTTTAAGGCATGTCTGTGTCACTTGCAAAAGTGGGAGTTTGTGCCTGCTTCTCTTTCTTGTCTTCCTCTTCTGTAGGAGAAATGAAGGTCTGGGGAATACACATTTCTGATATACACATTGTGGGAGATGCAAGTGTGATGCTTGTGGTTTTGCTTTAAAAACGTGTTATCCGGTATCCCCCTCTCTCCGCTTGCTGGGGTGCTCAGTGCTTTCCCAGCCCTTAAGACAGAGATGTTTGCACCTTTCGTCTCACATCCTCATTAGGGGTTTGCATTCAGTCTGTGCTAACAAAGTGAAAAAAGGGAAGGAGCTGAAACCACTTGATTGGAAAAGCCCTTTCCCTCCCAATTACATATGTTCAGTTTCTTGCCAGCCTATTTCTAGGTTTCAGGCTGTGCAAAGAGTCAAAACAGACCACAGAAGACAAAAATTCACATTGAACATGAAGTTTCAAACCCCGTCTGCAGGCTGCCCACCCCGAGCTTGTCTCGGTAGTGGGAATCCTTTTGCTCGCTGGAGTGAGGAGCTGCTCAGGGCTGTGGTGGCCCTGATGACGAGGCTGGGAGATGGCCCAGGGCATGTGGGGCTGCGGAGCACAGTGGGGCATTGCGGGGTACCGTGGGGTGCAGTGGGGCATCACAGGACGTTGCAGAGCATCACGATGCAGGAGTGTCGCTCTGCTCGTCCTGCTCTCGTGCCCTCTTGGGTCCCTCTTAAAACACCCCTTGGGAGACCTCAAGTCCTTCTTAAAGTACTTCCTGAGGTACTTGCCACGTGCCCCAGAAGGCAATAAACAACCCCAAACCAAATTAAAATGCTGAGGTCACTTGGGGTGGGAACACCAGCTCGGTGCTGGGGTTCTTGGGGAAAGTGAAATGCCTCTTGATGTGGAGGGCATCTGCAGAGGCGCATTTCAGTTTGGGTCCTCTGACTGAGCTGCTGTGTCTCTCTCTTCTTCACAGTGAAGGATTTGGACACTGAGAAGTACTTCCACTTGGTAAGTCCCCCGCTCCTGGCTGCAGAGGCTGGTGGCTGCGTGGTGGGGAAGTGGGGATGGCTCTCCCCTCCTGCCCTCCCGGGGGAGTGCTGCTGGGCAGCAGAGCCATCACTCCGGGACACCCGCTCTGCAGCGTGGCACCACACGTGACGTGTCACAGCAGCAGCTCCACTGCCCCAGACCTCTCCTGCTGCCGTGGCAGTGAGGACGATGGCAGAGCGCGGGCAGGCTCCTTGCAGCAGTGGAGGGGTGCCCATCTAATCTGCACATTTTGACATATTTCACCTTTACCATGGCTGCCGGTTAGCAGACAACAGAAGCTGTTGCTTTCATCCCTGCCAGTGGGTGCCAAACACACCGTTGCGTCTCCGGCAGCCGCTGCGCTGGGGCAGGGAGGCCCTGGGCTGCGGTGGTCCCTCAGCCAGGCAGGGGGGGCAGGTTGTCCACTGCTGCCAGGATGGCTCTCAGGGAGACGTCCCCCCAAAAGATGGCAGCCTGGAAAGCGCTGGGTGCAAAGAGATGACCAGTCAGGCTGCATGCGCACAGCGATCCCCCATCTCTCCTGCACTTAAGTCTCTGGGTCCTGTTTTTTCAGTGTATGTGATGAAAGAGGAGAAAATCTTCTCAGCCTTGCTGATATTAACTTAATTCATCTCCATGGGATGAAATGTCAGATGTGATGTACAAGCTGGATCAGGGCTCATTACTTTTCTTCAGAGAGGCTCAGAGAGGCACAGAAAGGTTATCTGTAGACAAGCTTTAGTACTACGGGACATCATAAAAAACTACCAGGATGGCAAAGTAATTGTTGTGCCTGATCTAGCTGTCAGCAGCCACAGAGAGATCAGGAGCGTGGCGCAGCACCGCCAGTAGCACCCCGCGCAGTCCTGGTCATGTCACCTACCAGGAGCTCCTGGCGTGCCGCCTGCTTCCCAGGGCTGCGGAGATTTATGAGTTCCTGCTTGTGCGCCATGCTGGAAGTACCAAGTGCTAAACATTGCTAAAAGCTCTTATGAAAAAAAGTGTTATGGACAACAGCGATATTTTATAGCCTGATTTTTTTTTCTCTGCTAAAGTTTCCATGCTCAAATAGAGTACAAACACACAATGCACGTGCACACATGCACACATGCACATGAACACGCAGAGCAAGGAGGGAGAAGGGATGGGAAACCGAATGTGCACGTGTGAAACAATGCCAAGATGGACTTAAATGGCTTACTAGGTCATTATAGAGTGGTAATTAACTGACCTGACCAGTGGAATATTTATTTTTGCTTTTAAAAAGGCCAGGGTAGGAATACTGGCTGATCGTTCTTGCACTTTTTCCAAATCTAAGAAAAGCTGCTTTCTGCAGAAGCCTTGTGCATTGCTTCTGGGAGCCTAAACTGCAGCCACACAGGAGTACTGCACAGAGACCAGGAAGGCGAGCAGACTAACAAGCAAAGTGAGATTGATTGTTTCATTTTCTTTGTCTAGTTTGAGAGAGGCAATAAAGCGCGCAAGAGAAACAAATGTCAGAAAAACTGAGTATTATGAATCACTTTTTTAAAGCCATATAAGGGTGTATTTATAACATAGTAACTGCTTTTTAATTGAATTTTATATGCAGTTGAAATTCTATATGTAAAGGAAAATTCAGTGTGACACTTCCAGCGAGGAGCGCTCTGAACATGTGTTTTGTATCGGACCAGGTTCTCCCAACCGATGAATCAGTTGAACATAAGAAGTCCCACAGACAGAGCCACAGGAAGAAAGTCCTACCGGAGATCTACCTGACCAGGCTGCTCTCCACAAAGGTAGGGGATGGGACGCCCTCCCTCACAGCAGATGGGATTGGGGTTTGTGGGTTGTGGTGAGATGCCTGCTCTGCGGAAGGAGTGCTGCAGGGCCACTCGCTCTGGAGAGGTGGTGGGACTTGTCTGTCCTGGCCAGCTGGAGCATGTTGAGCGAGGCTGCCGGGCGCCGCCGGATCCTTGGGTTCCCTTCAGCTTTCCAGCTCTCCCTTGGAGCAGCAGCGCTGCTGCATGAAGCCCCACACGATCTCCCCGGGCTGGTCTGGGGTCTGTGCACATGAAAGGGATGCTGACTGCCTCAGGGCTTGTGGTGCACAGTTTAGCCTGAACCCATCTCCCCAGCGAGAGATCCTGCTGGGAAAGGAGATGGAGATGCTCAGCGCTGGGAGCAGGGGGAATGTCTGTGCATCTTAATTCAGATTTGAACTTCCCCACTCTCTGCAAGTGCTCAGCTCCAGCAGTTGGGCTCCCAGCCCATCTTTAATCCCAGCATGATGCCTCACTGGAGCAGAGATCACAAGAATGGCCAGCAGTCTCTAGTCTTCTTTGTATTTACTGTAGAGAACAATCACAGATGTGAGATCCTAGCAGTAAGAAAGAAAATCTTGATGCCAAAAGAAATTAAACCCAAATGCAAGCTAATTATATCGCTATGCACAAACAAACCTTTCCCTCCCTGCTTCGGCATCCCCTTTCTCTTCTGATTTGTCCAACTGGCAGCAAAGGCTTTCCCCTTGTGCGCAGCAGTCGCAGCCCCTCACACTGTTTTCCTGGGCTCGGGTGCTGGTTCTGTCCCCAGTCTCCATTGTGTGCACTTGTCCCACAGGGCACGCTGCAGAAGTTCTTGGACGACTTGTTCAAAGCCATTCTTAGTATTCGAGATGATAAACCACCTGTGGCCGTGAAGTATTTCTTCGACTTCCTAGAGGAGCAAGCAGAGAAAAGAGGGATCACAGACCCTGACACTATGCACATCTGGAAGACGAACAGGTTTGGAAGAGGAAATCTCTTCTTTCTTTCCTTCCTTCCATCTCTCAGGAGCAGCAGCTGCAAAGCCTTGGTGTCCTGGACTAATCTTTATGTTGCTAAAAGTAGAAGAGGGATTTGGAAAACAGGGGTGGTGGAGGTGGGGCAGCGGAAGATGAGGCCAAACACAGGCTTGGAGAGCTTTGAGCAAACAGAGAGCTCAGGGGAACGGCGAGCTGGAAGAGGAGGCGTAGGCAGATAAAGGGCAAATTGAACTGGCACACCAATACAAATAATTAAAGGAGGAACAGAAGAGGGATGGGACAATAGGAGATAGCAATGGTGTTATCTCCAAGTGCTGGAGATCTGAAGCAGAGTCCAAAATCATGTCAGGTCTTAAAACATCATGGAGATTTTAAAACCAGTGCATTTGGCTCCTTTTCATTGCTTTCTGGGTTTTCAGCTCTTGGGGGCAATTTTCCCAACTTATCTCTGTAACCAAGCTGAGGCTCCAGGGCATTCACGGGACTCCAGGAGCTGGTGCTGTGACAGTAGCGTGCTGGTGGGCACCGCAGCACTGGGGACCAGCCGGGAGCGGTGCTGAGAGACGTGATGAGCAGTGGGGATGGGGTCGGAGAGCCAAAGCAAAGGGGGGAAATAGAGCAAGGGAGAAACGAGAAGATTGGACCGGGGAGAGCCGGGAGGTTGGAAGGAGTGTCGAGGAGACTCAGCGCTTCTGAGGGTGCAGGGACGGTAACTGTTTCCAGCCCAACATGTGAAAATTAAAAACAAATTTGGCTGGGATAGCAGGCATGCAGACACAACTGTTCAGCTACAGATTTGCCTACCCTTCATTACCTTTAATTGCCAGTAGAGCAAAGACTTATAGTGGCTTTCACTCCTCAGCTGCTGAGAAGGGATGGTTGGAAGGGCGAGCGATATACTGACACTGTGTTGTGGCCAAATGAGCAGTGAAATAACTGGAGGAGAAAATGATGAGAGAGCAGAAAAAAAGACACATGAAATGCATTTCACGGGGCCAGGCTTACCATCAGAACCAGATGACAGTTACTGTCGGGGAAGAAGGAAAAGGAGCTGACACCATTGCTACAGAAATCAGCAAGTGGGGAAGCTTGATTCATCAGCCCCGTGCAGGCAAACCTGCCGGTGCCTCTCCTGGAGCACTGCCGGCCCAGGGAGCTGCTGAAGGAGCAGGAATGTATGCTCCCCTAGACAAGGCTGTACATCATGTTTGCTGTCTGTGCTGCGTGCGTCAGCCTGAAGAAATGTCTCTTCAGGGTGAAGAGGTGTGCCTGTCCCTCTAGCTAGGCAGAGGGCCATACGCTACCAGGGTGTGATTCAATATCAGAACCTGGGTCCTTATTTTATTTCTCTCTACTATTCACTTTCTGTCATCATCTTTCCTGCATTTCCTCCCCTCTCCCTCTGGAGTACAAAAATTCACCCTGTGTGTTCCTGGCTTGTTTCCTCTGCAGCCTACCTCTGAGGTTTTGGGTCAACATCCTGAAGAACCCCCAGTTCGTCTTCGACATTGACAAGACAGACCACATCGATGCCTGTCTCTCTGTGATAGCGCAGGCCTTCATTGATGCCTGCTCCCTCTCGGACCTGCAGCTGGGCAAGGTACCCTCCAGAGAGGACATCTCGCTGCTGCTGGGACAGCCAGGGACACTGCCCAATATGGGTGGGAAGGGGCTGTCGGAGGTCACCCAGTCCAACCCGCCGCAGCAGCGGGGCTGGCTGGGAGCCACTTGCTGAGGTTCACACAGATGAGTTTTGGCTGTCTCTGAGGATGGGTTCTCCCCCTCCCTTCCCCACCACTTTGTTCGGGCTTGAGCTGGGAAGTTGCACCCCATCTGTCACAAAGGGCGGTCAGGGAGTGGGAACACTCGGTCACGGGCAGAATGGCGAAGGGCAAGGCCCGACCCGGAAGGCTTGGGGGATGGAGGGAGACCCAGCCACTGGCTCGGTGTTCCCCAGTGGCCATACTGTTGTGCCACGGTCCCAGGAGAGCACCCAGCTTAGCACAGCGTCTGGAATGCTTCCTGACGGGGCTGAGCTGGTGCGCGAGCAGACGAACATTCTCTGTTGTTGTCTCAGGCAGCAATGTACCCTTCCAGGGTGACCACAGGCGGGCATCAGCCCTGCTAGGGACACAGGCAGACTTGGCGAGGGAGCCCAGCTCCCTCAGTGAGGGCTGGTTTCGGGGACATCATTAGCGTAACAGTCCCATAACAGCAGCTGAGGGATGATGTAAACTCCCCGTGGCAGGATGGAAAAGGATGTAGCCTCAGGTGAAGCTTTACTCATCACTGTCAGTGGTTTCTGCACAGCCTCTCACCCGGGGGAGCCGTGAGAAGCTCTGGCAGAGCTGAGCCTTCGTGAACATGGGCTGCACCTGCCCAGGCAACACCGACCCAGCCTGGCTCACGTGGAGATGTGGGGACTGCCTGAGGCCATCCCCTTGACACCCCCATTGGCACGTGGAAGCACGTGGCAGGCATTGCCGTAGCTCTGCCTGTGGAGTGCTTGGTGCTCCCCTCCGGTGGCAGTGTCTCCATCACACCTTGTCCATCTCCGGTGTGTGGTCAGAGCCCAGCGGACACGGCATACCCGCCTGCTCCGAGCAACCGTGAGGTTGCCAGGTCTCCTCTCCCACCATGGGGCTCCCATGCACCATCCTGCGGGGCCGGCGGGCAGCGAGGCGTCCAGCGTGCATGTTTTCTGTTCTCCCACTGGCTTGGCTGAGCGCGGTGTTGACATTTGAAACTTCCCGACATAAATAAGTTTTATTAAGAAATGCTGTAAATCGTCCCCCGCTGCCCCCCTGCCCTGGGGGCTGGCGGCGGCACCGTGTGTGACGTAGAGGGGACCCTATGGAGAGAGGGGCGGGAGGCAGGGGCTGCCCAGCACATCCCCCCCGACCGAGAGCCACAGGAAGCCTTCACTGGGAGAGGTTAATACCGGAGGAAGATCTAATGAGTGCTTGATTTTTTGTTTGTTTGGGTTTGGGTCTTTTTTTTCCGCATGTGTTACGAAACACCTACAATTTGTCCTTGTCAAGCTGTGGGTGAGGGGAAGAGGGGTCAGCTGGAGTCAGACAGCAGATGGAAACATTTTTCAGGAATACAATAGCATAAGTGAAGGAACTGTTGAGTAATGTGGGAAGAATAAATCCTCAGCATAAAAATCAGCTTGCATATACGGACAGTATATGGCTGAATGTTTTCCAGGCTGGATTCTTCCCCTGGTTTCAGCACGTTGCGCTTGATACTGCAAATGTGAGAACAGACTCAGACTCTGTACATCCACAGTGTGCAAGCAGTTAATAAACCAGTACCCATCTCTTCATAATACAGAGCGGACAAATCAGACACAAATTAGAAAATAACTCAAAAAAGAGCCAGCGTGGGTTTCTTTTGTATTTCTAAGGGGAAAAAAAAATATGTTGTGAGCAGGCTCTGTAACTTGGCTATATTCCTGTAATGCCTTGTCGTTGGGTTTGAAAATAAACTGCTGTGGGATCTGGTGCCACAGCCTGGTGCCCATTTCCCCTGCAGCATTAGCCACGCTACATATTGCAGCAGCAGATTGCAGTTACCCCGGGCTTCCTTATTTACTGCCCGATGCAGCTGAAGATGCTGCCTCCACTGCTGGAGCCCTGCCGCGCTCTCTCTGGCGGTCCTCCCTCTCCTCCACCTGTCAGAGTGAGCGCAGTCCTGCGCTCCAGCGTCGGGACACGTTGATCTTACTCCCCTCTGTGTCCCCGAGCCCGAGGCTGTTTCCCTTCGGGATGCAACATCAGGCCAATCAGCCAAGTTCATTCCCGGGGTAATGATATCAGCGGGGCAGGATTGCCTTGAGGTTAAAATCATTCATGCCTGTGTTTGCAAGGAGTGCAGGCAGGGTTATGCCTTCCCTGGTACAACCCGATCGTGTGGCTGGGAGGTTAAGACTGCTTTGTCTAAGCTGACATTAATCAAGAGAACTCAGAATTTTCTGTTAATTACTTTACATGCACTCAATATAGGCCAGGCAGGCTGGGTTAGCCAATGCAAAATAAATCAAAGCTACATGAAAAATCCAAGAGCAACATTTCAACTGACAAAGTTCAGCTTGTGAGAGCTTTGTTCTTCAGTTTAAATCAAGCTGTCTGCTCAAGAGACCCGAGTAAACGCATGCAGAAGCTCTTCCCTTGTTACCAATTTCCACACGCAGAGCTGTGTTTTATCTAATGCAGTTGCACTGCACTCATCTGTAGAGCATCACCTGGCAGCAAGCCACCTCGCCTGACCTTGTGCATGCTTTTTAGCCTGCCCTTGCTGCAAATTAAAACACATTCACATAGACCACCTTCACTGGCATTGTAGCTAACGAACGTTTAGCTCACGCTAGACAGAAGGGCAGAGGGATTCTGTGGCTCCGCAGGCGGGTGGTACCTGTCCACAGCACCTTGATGTGTTTGAGCAAGCGCCTCTGTCATTAGCTGTTTTGTGCCTCGGTGCCGTCCCACCACACTCCCGTCTGTGCAAAGCCACGACCAAAGATGTAGCTGTTTCCTGAACCCAGCTGTAGCTGAAGTCAATGTCTGACGGTTAGCACTTCGGTCAGACAAACAGGATAAGAAGTTTTCAGCCAGGAACAATACAGTGTCTGATTTCGGTGTCTCACCCTCGCTCTAGGACTCCCCGACCAATAAACTACTGTACGCCAAGGAGATTCCCGAGTATAGGAAGATAGTGCAGCGATACTACAAGCAAATCCACGATATGCCCCCACTCAGTGAGCAGGAGATGAACGCCCACCTTGCGGAGGAGTCGCGGGTAAGGCACGCTGGGCTGCAGTGAGCGGAGGGGGGCTCGGCTGGCGCACACCCCCGTGCAGGGGATGCGCTCGGGTCTGCAGGCTCAGTGCCCTGCCGGAGCGAGAACCACCAAGCCTGCTCTACTCTGGCTGACAGCAGGACTTGGGGAGCAGCAGGGAACGTAGATAGGCTGCAATCAGCTACTCCTTAGATGCTGGAGGGAGCAAACAAGAAAGGGTATTTTGCCTCAAACTTCCAGGCACAAACTTGATCTGACCTAATTCCAAGCATCTTCAGTTACTGCCAGAGCTGCAGTAAACACCCACGAGTTAGGTTGAACCTAACGAGCTTTGGCACCACTGGGAATTGAATGCAAAATTCAGTGCCAAAGAGCCAGGAAGTTGGAAAAGGATCTCTGCCGTCCCGCAGCCCCCCAGCCAGCTGGCCCCCGGGCACCCGCTGCCAGGGCCAGCCCTGAGTCCCAGGCAGCACGCTGGCAGCCAGCCCTGGCAGCCAGCCAGTGCGGGATGCCGGCCCTGGTACCAGCTATGGGAGCTGGCAGCCACGCTCCGGATCCGAGTCCTGCCAGTGATGCGCCACAGCTTCCTCAAAATCAAACCAACTCCCCGCAGCGTTTTAGCTTCAGCCACCGAGAGGGTTTCTTCCATCAGCATTCCTCTGCGCAGCTCTCATGCCGCCCCATCCTTTGAAATGGCTTTGAGCACTGAGGGGTAAACAGTGCGATCAAGCATGGGCATTTAACGCTGGCTTTAAAAGGACTGAGACCGCTTCTGATGTAAGCAAATGCACCTTCCTTAAAGGAGTAAGTGAAAAGTCTGGCTGCATCAGTGCAACAGTAATAAAAATATCCAGGCAAAAACCTTCTTTTAATCTAGTTAATGCCTGCTGACTGGGTTTCAACTCGCTTGCTGCATCACGTTAATATTTCTCCCCTTTTTGTTCTGTCTTTATAAAGAAATACCGGAATGAATTCAACACCAACGTCGCCATGGCTGAGATATACAAATACGCCAAGAGATATCGCTCCCAGGTGAGTGGGTTCAGCTGTACTTGGGCCTCAGCATACCTGTGGAGGGAATGACAAGTGGAATGTTGTAACCGAGCAGTCAAACGCCCGCATCCAGTCCCACAGAAAAGGGATTATCATTTTTTGCATAATCCCACGCACATATGTAATATATGCACACACAGATGCACCTGCTCTCCTATCCCTTGGCTGACGACTTCTTGGAAGAGAAGGACAGCTATTCCTGGCTGATTTTAACAGCATTTGGCTGGGCTGGACTGCAGTGGTCTGCCCAATGTGTAGACCCAGAGATGCTTTCAGGAGGGCAGAGCATGCTGATTCAGTCCGCTCCCAAAATAACCTGCCACCCGCCGCCTCTGGCTGGCTCCTGCCCCCTGCGCTCTCACACTGCAGGCTACCTCTGCGCCGTGAGCTGCTTCATAACAATGGTTTTCGGTTGCACTCCCCTCTTCTCCCACCCCCTGCCCGGGGACTTGGTTGTGCCCTGGAGCAGCCGGTGGGTGCTGGGGCACGCGAGCGCAGGGGCTGCGGGGCAGGGTGGGCTCTCCCTGGTGGAGATCCAGCTGGGATTTGGGCTCAAGAGGGCTGGTGGGGGGAGCTGGGCTGGCGGGTTGGCACCCCTGCCCAGTACTGCCTCGGTCGCCCACCTGCCCTTGTCTCCTGCAGATCGTGGCTGCCCTGGATGCCAACCCCACGACGAAGCGCACACAGCTCCAGCACAAGTTTGAGCAAGTGATTGCGCTCATGGAGGATAACATCTACGAGTGCTGCAGTGAAGCCTAGGCTGACTGCAGCCCCGGAAGTGACCTTCTGCACAGCGCAGTGCTGTAGGGAACCTGCCTTCAGCCGTGGATACACCATGCGTCGCCTCTGCCAGGGTCATTCTCAAACCAGCCTTGTGGTGGGGGTGGGCCTGGACCACGGCTGAAGGGCTCCCTCACCTAACAAGAAGCCACAAGACACCTTTCCGAGCAGCTCGAAAACCCCTGGTCTGCACTGTGGCACCCATAACTTATTTGCTATTGCCAGCCAGAAATGGAGACATGACACTTGTGGCAAGCTCAATTCACCACTTCCCTCTGATCAGCGCCCGGGCGGTCAGCGGCTCCCTGCATCCCTGCTTGTGGTTCCTCAGGACGAGAGACGGGGCTGCAGAAGCTGTAACAATAGACACAAAGCAGAAGGGTAGCCTCAGGGAGAGTGGATACAAGTGGAGACGGCAAAGGCCATCGGAGCAACGCCTGAGCTCCCTTCCACACCATCCCTCTAACATCCTTGTTTTTCCAACACCAGGGACTCTATCAACTGTTCACTATCTGCTGCATTCTGTGTATTTTTGTGCCTTTTAATTTTTGTACTGTATGTGTAAACATAACCACTCCTCCATCTGAGACCTGGGCAACATGGGGAATTCAGGGCTGAGACAAAGCAGTTGCTTCCCAAGCAGCTAAGGCATGGTGAAAGCACTTTATCCCCTAGCAGACAGCTGTTACGGAGCCAGAGGGAGCGTGGCGTGTTAGACAGCGTGGGAAGGGCTGCTCCCCCTTCCCCAGGTTCCCAGATCTGCATGCACAGGGAGCTGGAGTTGCAGTGGGTAGGCAGATGTCCCCTAACAACCCACCTTTCAGCCAGCTGGTCACAGGCACAGCTTCTGCCTAGAAGCAGAAGACCAGACGTAGTAGATGAGGGGCAGGACTTCTGCCTCGCACTCTAGTCGCCCTGCCATGCTGGCTGTGCACACCTCTATGGCACTGCCCCGGCTCAGCCCCAGCAGCGCCGCTCATGGCAGCAGGGCTTGGCTCCTGCTGACAGCCCTCTGACAGAGCAGACTTGAGCCACATGCAGGGCAAAATACCAGGTAGCATCTGCCCTCCCTCTGTCCCATGTGCTCCAGCATCTCCCGAAAACAAGGTCAGTGCTACAGAGGTGTCTTCCTAAAGCAGCTTGTTCTGCTTGCTTCAGACCCAGCCCACCACAGTTGTCACCTGAAAGCAACCAAGAGAACGCAATTGTGCTGTGTCCAGTCTTTTTTTCAGCCCGTAAAGGCAAAAGACTGGACCTCATTCCACCGGCAGTGCGATGCTCTCGCTCACACAGGCCAGCAGAGCCACTCCAGCAGCCCAAGCTGCAAACAAAGGCCGAAAGTGTCCAACGCCTCCTTACACTGAGGTCAGCGAGCAGGGTCTCACTGCACAAACCAAGAAACTTCACCGCTGACCTGCAGCATCTGCGCTGGGACAAACCCCTTGTCCCAGCTTGGTGGCCCATTCTCCTTTGTGCTGGCAGCTTTGTCCTTTCTGCAGCCAGGGGAGCCGTGACAGCTCTGGTCTTCTCCAGCATCACACAGGCCCTTCTGTAGAGGCTGGACCACAGCTAGTGCCACATGCAAGCCAGCACTCCCATGCAGGGAAAGGCAACCTGCCCATGAGAGCTAAACCCAGCCGTAGCCACCACATTTTCAAACTGCCAAATAGAAAAGAAAAAAAAAAAAAAGTTACTACCTCACTCCAGGCAGGGTCAAAGGTGAGCCTCCGTTACTCATCCAGCTGGCAAGGATGCAACCTGGTATTAGATGACTTTGGTCCACCAAAACTCCTCCTGGGTGACTCACTGCCATGGACAGGTGGCCTCCATCCCATCGTTTCCAGTAATGCCACATTTGTCAGAAATTGGAACATCAGAATCGTGTATGTGTATATAGATATCTATTTTAAAACAAATGATAGACTTTATCCAGTATGTTAAAAGGGGGGGGAGGGAGGGGAGGGAAAGGGGAAGAACAGAGTTTTGTCTTTTTTTTAAAAAAGAACTACAGAAAAAGTACGTACACTGTAGAGGTTTCAATGTCTTTGCTGAGGATGTGGCTTCAGAATAGAAACTCTAAGAATGTAGCTGGGCTACATTTTATTTTGAAAGTGATTTCACAAAAAAGTCTTGAATTTTTTTTCTTTTAGAAACTGTGAATAGCTGCCAGAGATATAGGCAGGCCCAGCACAGGGAAGGCAAGGGTGAGAAGGACCAAGGTGGCAGAGAACGTTGAGCTTAGGGAGGTGGGGAAAGGGCCATGGAGTGACAGCCCCATGTTGTTACAAGGAAAGGATACGGGTGAGCCAGTAGTATAGTTTGCCTCCAGGTGATGTGACTGGGCCATGTATTGGGGCCTATTGCTTTATTATTTAAGTTTTTTCCAAAGCAAGAAAAAAAAAAAAGTAGTTGCTACAACCATTTTCAAGGAACAACTTTAACGGAGCAGAAGCTTGAGGGTTTGTAGTGTTGCCTTGAACCCCCGAGCCCTTTGTAACATGTTTTTAAACTTTGGCACGTGTCGTGGGTGTAGTGCCCTTACCTGCTGTGTAGTGGAAGTGGCAGACTCTTGGAAAAGCCTATCTTTGTAATAAAACAAGGTGCTGAAACCTGCGTAGTGAAGTTCCTGCCCCTGTGCACGCAGAGGGCACACAACACAGTGGCAGACACCCTTTGCCACCCACGAGGTTGGGCTGCTGTCCCTTGCCTGAGGACAGGGCACCTGTCCTCCCACACCCTCTGGCCTGCCGACTGCCATGCTCATTCAGTCCAGGAGCACGAGGAGGACGGTGGCTTGCAGGGGTGCGCAGCAAGCTTTGCATGTACGAGATGTACTGTGCTCAGGGTTGGCAGCTCAGCTCATAACCACCATGTTTCCATACGAGATAGAGTTTTACCCCTCCGGGCTGCAGAGCCCTGACTTCCTGCTGAGCACGCTGTGGCCATGCACTGCTCCTGCTACCCAGTACCGAGGGTCCTGCCAGAACAGGAGCTGGTGCAGGAGGGGGAAGAGCTGTGTGAGAACACAATCATGCGCCTGAACTGACCGCATGCTATGCTGCACACATGAAGACCAGTAACACCACAGCAGTGCCCAGGGCTGGGTGCCCTTACCTCTGCCAGGTGCTGTCACCCCATGAGACGGTGTCCTCTCCCAGCCCTGGGGAGCCCAGCGCCTGGCTCTGCACCACCACTGTGGCCAGCCCTCTAGGCTTCTGGCTTCAGCACCGTGACACCCGCTGTGGCCTATGGGTCTTAATAACCATGGCATTGCTAAATCCTCTCTCTTCCACCTCCCCTAGTAAAAGCTGCTCTTTCCAGACACCAGAGGGATTTTCTTTCCCTGCTAGAAAGTTGATTCTTAGTAAAGCTAAATCCAGCCATTAAATGATTTGGCCTCTCTCAAAGCAAAAGAGCCTCACGTTTCACACTGGGTGCCTGCTGAGAGAGGACACAGCTTCTGCCCGGTTCTGTTACATGACATTTCCGTGCGAACAGGCAGTGCGCGATGAGGCTAACCATCACAGGGTCAGGCAAGCTCTGCCTGGTTATTATCCTGGCACCTCCCACCCTGTCCCTGAGGGGACATGAGTTTTGGCTCCATTAAAGATAGCTCAACATGGCCAAGGCTGAAGTTTAAAGAGAAGTTAGTTTGCTCAGCTCTTGCTTAAGCCCTGAAGCAAGGCCAGGAGCCTTGGAGGGCATTGGCAAGGCCAGCTAAAGATTAGCAAAATCCTCTTTAGGAAGAGAGTTTTACTTCCACTTATTTTCTCCTGCCCAGGAGGACTGTAACCCTTTGCATTATCAGACTGACCTTCAGAAGGGCTCTGTTCTGTGCAGAGCAAGAGAAATTCAAGCATTTGAAACTATTAAATGAAAGCGTTCATATGTTGACCCACAGGAGCTAGCAAGACAGGTTTAGAGGTGGCCACTGTGCCACAGATAGATAACAGGAGCATGAGCAATGCTGCAGTCTACAGCAAACACCCCAAACTCTTTTTCTGAGCCCTAAAACACTTCTATCCCTCTTACTGTGGTTAGAGCACAGGCAGCTCCCCCCAGCGCTAGGGACCCTTACCCATGGCATGCACCCGGACCCGCTGCCCCCAGCACTCCTGTAATCCCAGCTCAGCCAGGCATTAGCACAAGGGCAGCCAGGAGGGCAGAGGGCCGGACACCTACCACACAGCGAGGCTGCAGGGCCCACGGCAGCAGGACTGACCAAGCCTGAGCTTCGCAGTGCCCAGGGGTGCCACCATGCTGTGTCCCAGGGCCCCCTGCCCAGGCCATCACCCAGCACTGGGCTCACCGCCAGCCCACACACACACAGCCCCCAAAGCCCAGCACTGCTGGCTGGCCAGCTGTGCCACCACAGCCAGCAGCTGGGGACACATGGGGACAGACAGGGCACCTCTCCATGACAGCAGGCATGGCAGGCAGCTGCCTGCAGCACCAGCTCACTGCCGCGCCACGTGGGATGAGGCTAGGGCTGGAGGACTTTGGTGCCAGGAGGTGGGAGTGCAGGGGCAGCGACCCACAAGCAGGGCAGCAGTCGCACCATTTAATGAGGGGAGTGAAAAAGCTTTATTAAGTCTGTGTTCACCTCTTGCTAAAACCTGTCCTGGGGACCAAAACCAATGCAGACCCCGAGGGCTGGAAGCAGGGCTGGGCTCCCACGGGGAGTGGGGCCACCCAGGACCCCCTACGGGGCCTTCCTGCCTACTGCAGGGGGGGCTGCCTGCTGCAGCCCGGCCTCCCCCTGACCGACTGATGGGGCTGCCTGGGTCTTCCTCACCTTGCCTCGACCGCCCTTCGCCTTGGTGGCATCCTGCTGTTCCCCCTGGGATGCCTTCCCCTTGCTCTTTCCCACTGGGGCCTTTCGGGGCCTCTTTGCCCCAGCACCCGCACCATCGCCACCACCTCCTCCTGCATCCTCAGCAGCCAGACCCATGGGGAGCTGTGAATGCCCTTTGCTGGGGGCCCGGCGGTGGCTGGCAGCCTGCAGGGGCTTTGCTCCATCGCTCCTGGGCTTCGCTGCTGGTGGTGGCTGGGCCTGGAGGGGAGAGAGCATCTCAGGCTGCCGCCATGCCATGAACCACCCAGCCTCACCACTGGCCCTACTCACATCTGTGGGCTTCACCCTCGGCTTTGCCTTCTCCGCTGTCGGCTTTCCCTTCTCCACTGTGGGCTTTGCCTTCTGTGCTGTTGACTTCGCCTTCACTGCAGTTGGCTTTGCCTTCTCCGCTGCCGGCTTCTCCTTCACTGCAGTTGGCTTTGCCTTCTCCACTGCCGGCTTCTCCTTCACCGTCCCTGTGGGAGAAGGGGTGATGGGTGAGCCCAAGCAGAGCCCTCTGCATGGGGCCGGGGCAGCCCCGGGATGGCTCATGGCACCACCAGCCCTTTACCTCGCTGCCGCGCACCCGCCACAGGGGCCTGGGGTGGCTTGGTGGTCCCTTTCCGCCCTGGCTTTGGGGCCTGTCCTTCATTGGAATCCACCTGGCCCGGTGGCTGCTTGTGCCGCAGCTTCTCAGGGGCTAACTGGGGGTGAGAGAAGGGTGAAAGTGGGGCCAGGCAGCACCATGGCCCCCAGCCCCGCTGTTTCGGGGCCAGCAGCCCCCTGCTCACCTTGAAGCGGCCAGTGGCCCCCACAGCCGAGGAGTTGCGGGGCCGCACCAGGTCCCCACGGCTCAGCCCCTTGCTCAGCGCCTGCTTCAGCAGGTACTTGAGGCGGATGGGGTCCACGGTGGGGTACTTGGACAGAATGAACCGCTTGATGGCAACAACAGAGGTGCCCTTCGTGTCGTTCTGGGCCTGCAGTGCCTCGATGACCATGTGCAGGGTGGAAGGGTGGGAGCGCCACCAGCCCCGGGCCAGCGGTTGCAGCAGCTGAGCTGTGCCAGCAGCGTTGGCTGCTGGAAGAGGCAAGAGGCACCTCCTGGGACCCAGACCCGTGCCCAGACCCGAGGCACTCATGCCCCCGAGGGCTGCAGCCCCCCAGAAGCCAAGCAGCCACCACCCTGCTCATCCCTGCGGCCTTATGAGGACCACAGCCACCAGAACCCGAGCAGACCCTCATCCCCACAGCACCCACAGCTCTGCCGGGACCCCACAGCACTCAGCAAACCCCTTACCCAGCTCAGGTTCCATGGCAGCACACACACACCCCGGTAAAGCCCCAGGACAGCCCCCAGCTCAACTAACAGCACCACTGCCCTTGCTCACAGGCTGAGTTCACTTCCAGCTAATTTATCTGATTAGCACCCTAACTGCAGGGGCTGGTTAGCAGCTGCTAATTGCTCTGGTTGCCGCCCCGGTGGAAGCAGGTGGCGGGAAGCCAAGCGCCCTTTGCAAAGGCTTTGCGAGGGGCTGGAGGGAGAAGGGGCACGTCCAAGCAGAGGGTTTGGAGAGGGGTGGGAGATGGGGGAGTCATGGGGGGGATCACCTGAACACGCAGGGGAAAGGCATCCACCCGTTGCTTGGTGGGTGGCTGGGTGCTGGGGTGGCAGCGTGCTGCCAGTGCTCACTGTGGGGCGGATGGGCAGCCAGCCCATGGTGTGGAGCCCACGCAGGACCCGTTCCCAGTGCACTGGTGTGACATGCCAGTTCCCTTTGCCCGGGACGGCCCCACTGGGAAGCAGGGGGCTGCACTGCCAGGGGAGCCTGATAATGAGGGGGAAAACGATCCCACAAACGAGAGGAGGAAAATGGAAAGATGCTGCCAGTGAAGGCAGGAGGAGCGATGCCCTGACAGCAGCCCCAGGTGGGCACTCGTGAGCAGGACCCACACTTGCCCCTACCTGCTGAATCCCACTGTGCTCAGGGGAGAGCACTCCCAGCCCCACACGCGGGCAGCCCCTCCATGTCCCCTCTGCGTCCCTCCACGCTAGCTCCTGGCGCAGCAAACGCCCCACACCGAGGACAGTGTCGTCCCATGGGCCAGGTGTGAGCTGAGCCCATGGCCATCCGGGGTCCCCGAGGTGGCCAGGGCACTTCTGTGTCATGGCTGTGGTAAAAATAAGTTCTCCTGTGATCCTATGGACACTTTCCCCACCGTTCCAGTGTGGTAAGATGTTTGTGCCACTCTCTATGCTGCCTGTGCTCATGAGGCGAGCCTGAGTAATCCACTGACTGCTCCTTGGTGCAGGAACAGCGCAAATGTCCCCCCTCGGGGACCACTGTGTTTCTCCACAGCGCACATCAATCCATTCCTCTTTATGCAAGAGCCATGGGGCTTTAGTACGCATTGTCTGTTGAAGCTGTGGGGGAGCTGCAAGCTCGAGGAAGGGCCGGGATTATGTAACAGCAGGGCTGGTTCATGGGCCGACTCAGCGGACATGTTACTGCACCAATGTACATGCAAAGCGCTGCCCAGAAAGACCTTCACCAAGGTCTGCACCCCCCTGCTGAGCCTAGGGATGGATCCTGGCAGGGGACCAAGGTGCCAGCAGGAGCCAGGTCTGCAGCAAGGAGCTGGGAGAGGCACCCAGTGCCCCAGACCAGCACCACCGGCCTGTTCCCTGCTCCATTTCCAGTCCATTTCCGAATTCCCTGGGAAGGGGCCAGTGGGGACACTGGAGGACTGCAGGGACTGGCACCACAGCAGGCATGGGTACATCTCTTCCAGCCATCTCCTCTTCCTGGATCTGTCCATCACCTGTCTGGCAGCTCCGTGGTGCATCCGGCACCTGCCCTCGCTGGCAGGGGGTCCCAAACCTCGCTTCCCCCTACCACCGCCAGCAGCAGCCACAGGGCTGGCCATCGCGTGGGGGGACAGCCCATGGGCTTGGGGCTGGGACATCACCAGCATGTGTCGGGGCCAGTCCGGCGCAGGCAGGAAAGCTGCAGCGCCAAGCATTGCATGGATCCCGTGGAGCACAGCCTTATGGACAGCAAATAAACACCAAATCCTTCCTCTTCTTCCCTCCAAAACCAGCTCCCAGATTTGAAGTACATGAATCAGGCATCAGCCTAAACACTGAATTATTCATAAACCTCTAATCTTCAGATTTCACTGAATATGCAGAAGTATCGATAAAAAAAAATAATGAGAGAATTGTACTTGCAAATTGCTCTTTATTAAAGGTTTAACTTGCACGGGTTCTATACGTTCCCTATTAGACCTTGCAAAGCTGCATAGGATTAGAAATCAGAGAGGATAATAATGTACAAAAATAGTTTCAAATGTTGATAACACTGAACAGCGAGAAAAACATCTTATTTGTATAACTGAGCTAAAAATAAAAATGAAGAACACTGCTACAATTGCAATATGCCATCTTGTAGTGCTTAAAACATATGTCGACGTCTCTGAGCCATATGCTCCCATGTCTTGCCTGCTACAGTGAGGAGGGAAGCTTAGCGATGCACCGATCAATCCTCAAAAGCACAAGCACTGGCCAAAACCTCCTACTCGGGCTGATGCCAAACTGATTGCAGCTGAAATGGGGAGGGGAGAGGGGGGCACCGGGGGGCACCCGGAGGAGCCGCTGGGGGNGCCACAGGAGCAGGCGCCGAGCCCTCCCCGAGCACATGCCGCACATGGCCATGCCATGCTGTGCCGTGCCACCAGGCCCCCTCTGGGCCGCTTGTTTGCTGGGCAGGATCTGCCGCCATCGCCTCTGCGGCACGGAGGGGCCCATGTGCACTGGTACCTCGTCCCGTCCCTCCCGGAGGGGTCACGGTGCCTCCCGGGGCAGGGCTGGAGCTGGGAGCATCGGGCAGGGCTGGGGGCACCTCACAGCAGCCAAACCTGCCAAACCCCTGGGCAGCCGGAGCGTGGCAGGGCCGAGCGGGACGAGGGAGGCGAGGGCGGCTCTGCCATGGCGGCTCTGCCATGGCGGGGGGTCAGGCCCGGGGGTCTGCCCTCGGGGTGGGGGGACGCCAGCTCTCAGCAAGTCAAGAGAAAAGCACGGATTTACGCCAGTGGAGGAGCTAAGCCTTTGCATTTTAATTACAAAACGTGTGTACACATTTACAGCCTTGTTCCCAGGGTTCCTAGTGCCAGGAGAGAGGAGCCCGCCCGGCGGGGCCGTGGCCGTGGGGCAGCGGGGCGGGCGGCGGCAGCGGCGGGGCCAGGTTCGTGCTCCCGGGGCGGCGAGGCGCGCCCCGAGGACCGGCCGCTCCGGCGGGGCCTACGCGGGAGAGACCTGGCTGGTGGAGACGGAGGAGGTCTCTGTCTTGCCAGCAGACGTATCCTCGTCACCCAGCGGGTTCTTGCCGCAGCAGAGGGTTGTGATCATGCAGTTACGGAACTGGAAGAGAGGGATGGCCGGGGTGAGGTCGGGGAGGCCAGGGCGGCTCCGGCACTGGGGCTGCCTCCGAGCCTGGCAGAGTGGCTTGGAAAGCTCCTGCCCACTCTGCCTGCTGCTCGGGGCCAGCCCGGACGCAGCCCCGGCTCCTCCACCGACCCAGGGCCTGCGTCATTTCAAACGGGGTGGGCTTGTGTTTATGAGATTTATGCAACGCCAAGGATGAGCTGCCCAGTCGCCCTCCTGCGTGCCAGCACAAGGTCACCTGAAAAGAAACCCCCCTCCCGGCTCACTGGTACCTCAAGGTGCCGTAACTCTCTGCAAGCTGTTGTAAAGAGAAACACAAAAAAAGGAGATTGCCTGGCATCTGGCCAGTTACCTGTTTGTTCATTACGATGTAAATCACAGGGTTGTAGATGGCGGAGCTCTTGGCAAAGAATGCCGGGATGGTCATGAAGATGGGCCCGAAGTCCGACCCCTGGTTGGTGAAGATGTAGAAAGCGACGCTGGCGTAGGGGACCCAGCAGATCAGGAAGGCGATGACCATGATGATGACCATGCGGGTCACTTCTTTCTCTGCCTTCTGGGTGGTGGCAGACTCCTGCTGCTGAGCGGCAGCCTATGGGCAGAAGGGGACAGAAGCGTGATGGAGCTGGGGAGGGCTGCACCGGCATGGGACAAGGGGTCAGGGCTTGGGGTAGTTGAGCTGCACGTCTGGAGTTTGCTGATTCCCCTTTGTGGAGGGTCAGCCTGGCCCCGAGGGCCCTTTCTGTCAGCAGTCTGGAGCCTGGTGTGAGCCCCTTCCCAGTGCTGGGGACAGGGGTGCCCCCCAGGTCACCACCACAGGCAGGTACCCACCTCCTTGACAGTGCAAACGAGGTTCCCGTAGCAGAAGAAAATGACCGTCAGAGGGATCATGAAGTGAACCACAAACATGTAGATGACAAAAGATTCGTTGTTGATCTCTGGCTTCAGGGTATAATAGTCGATCCCGCACGAACACTGCATGCCCTCGGGGATGTACCTGCAAGGTGAGCCAGGGAGGTCAGCACCCAGCAGAGGACACCAGCTGGAAGCCACGGCCGAGCCGCCCCGGTGGCCAGGCTCCCACGGCCCCAGGTGCCAGGCATAGCGCCTTCCCTACCTGGACCAGCCAAACAGCGGGGGAGCCGCGCACGCCAAGGCCATGATCCAGGAGAAGGCAACGCCCATGATGGCATGGTTCTCCCCGAAGCGGAAGTTGCTCATGGGCTTGCAGACCACTACGTATCTTTCGACAGCCAGGACAACCAGTGACCAGAGAGCAATTTCACCTGCACCAGGGAGAGAGAGGGATGGGGACATAGGGACTTTGAGCAACAGGAGAAAAACATGCTGATGGCAGCACGAGGCCTCCTCAGACTGTTGTTCCCAAGGAAGACCCCTGGCAGCAGGTAAATCTCCACTAAGGGTTCAGAAAGAGAAATGAACACAGGCCAAGTGCAGATGGAAGGCATGAGAAGACACCTCCTCGCTGCACTGCTGACCTGCAGTAACCACTTTGCTGCTGTGTTCTGAGATCCATGCCCGCATCCTACCACTCATCCCAGACAGCGCTGCACCTGCAAAACTGTGGTCCCACTCTGAGATGCAGTGAGCGCCCATCATCCCAGGATTTCTACCCACAGCTTCCCCGTAAACTTGTGCCGCAAGGACTGAACCAGTAAAACAGTTGCCTGCAGCTGAAGGCTGAGCTGAACGGAGGAGGGCGTTTTTAGACACAATTTTTATTTAACATCTGTTTCGGTCAAAGCCTGGCAGGCACGGGGCGGAGAGCCAGCTTTGCTAGCCTGTGCCACCATGCACCACATCAGAGCAAGTGACAGGCAGCCCCATGGAACAGGAGGAACAAATTTGTCATCTCTCAAGTTAGAAAGTGAGCCAAAAGGATGTGCAAATCCAACAACTGCAAAATCTGCTACTGGTTGCTTTTCATTGCTGCACTGTTGTTCTTGGGATACTGAGCAGGTGGCTACCAAAATAAGGTCAAAAAAAAAAAAAAAAAGCATCATTTGTCACTTTCTTCACCTCCCACCCTGAAACACTGCAGCTGCCTCGGCTCACAGCAGCAGCAGACCAAGGACCTTCCAGATACCACATTTTTCCAAGATCATCTGGGTGTCCTCCCTCCCCCTCCTAAAATCTGGGGCAATTCCTGGCAGAAGACTTTTGAATATTTGGAAAACTCACCACCCAGAGTAGCAAAGAAGCCTTCGATGTAGCACCCTGTTACTCCAAAGACAAAGTACCCATTCATCGAAGTGTACATGGTGGTCGTGAAGCCTCCAAAGACCATGAAGAGGTCGGCGACCGCCAGGTTCAGAAGGATGTAGTTTAGAGGCGTCCGGAGCTTCTTGTGCTGGATGGTGACGTACAGCGTGAGGAAGTTGACAGGGAAGCCAAGCAGGATCAGCATGAACATGTAGGCAGCCAGCGCCGAGTACTTCCAGGGCTCAGCCAGGTAGTACTGGGGGTACTCGAAGGGGCTCCGCACCACCCCAGTCTTGTTGGACATGGGCACGTAGAAATCTTGGCCTTCTGTCCCGTTCATGGTTGCGGTTCGTGAGGTGCCTTTTGCTCTTGCTCAGGGGTGTTTTTTGAGCGCGGGGGGATCGCCTGTGAAGTGGGGCTCCCGCCACCTCTCAGCCTTCGCTGTCACCCCAAGGAGAAGTGGCTACGCTCACCTCCGCAGGGCGGCCCTTATAAAGTGCCCCCTGGGGTAAGCTCCAGGCACTGGTGTCAGCGCGATTAGGGCTTAGAGAGTTATTAATCATAATCATCCTGGGGTAATTGGCTTTCCTGGGAAGGTATTAAGGTGACACCTGTTTCTGGCCCGCACTGTCATTGTTGGAGACCACAGCTCATAGTCATATATAAAGAGGTAACTCTGCTCCACACCTTTCATTTGGGGGGGCCCAAACCGGATGGCAGCTCCACTCACATGGCCTCACTCCTCAGCATGGCTGTGCTGCTCCCCAAGGAACAAGGGTGTGGGGTGGGCCCTGCACCCATGGCAGTAATTGCACCCCACAATCCAGAGCTGGACATGCGCAGCTCACGCTGCCGTCGTCCAGGGACAGGCACTCACTCCGGCCCCCTCCAAGGCCCCCAGTCCACCCCCCACGGGCACTCGAGGGTGTGCTGCCCGCCTGGGTGAAATGCCTCAGTTTCCCCACAGAGAGGTATCGGGAATGGGCTGCATTACCATTGGGTTGCCATGCGGAAGGTGCCAGGGAAAGACAAGGCCCACGGGGATCCTCCCTGTGGTTGTGCTTTCTCAAGGCTCCCAGGCTGAGCTTTTGGCACTTGCCAACGAACAGAAGCTCCTCTGTCCCCCACTAACAGGAGGGAAGTTTGGAGTTCAGAACCCCACGACTGTGGGTTTGGGGGCCGCAGACGGCTGCTGGGCTGGGCAGGCACAGTGCGGTGTGGTCCACTGGTGACAGAGGGGAGTCCCAGGCCTGTCCTTCCAAGGGGAAAGTGGGTCCATGACATCAGCTAGTCCCCACTGGAGAGCCATCCCCACCACAACTGCCATTCCCGGTGGGAGGCTGCAGAAGGGTGCTCTCGGGCAGCACGAACATCACTGACCCTTCTTCCACATGCTCTCAGCTACCTTTTTTTCTGCCACAGGATTTGGCTGGGGAGGTTGGAACACCACAGTGAAACACTGATCCTGCTGACAGGTTTCCAGTTGAACCATCTCCTCTGTGCCTGGCTTTGTATGTGGTTTGGGTTGTGTTAATTACATTGGTAACACCTAATAAATAACCTAGTCCATCTGTCCATCTGTCCTGGACAGGTATCATTCTGCACTGATGCTGAGGTGGCTGCTGGACAAGGGCACTGAAGGGAGGTTCTGAGCTGAAGCCAACACTCAACTTCATATGCTGGCTGACAGACATCTTTGGTCTCCTCAAAACCTTGCAGAATCATCAAATTCTACAGGGGAAGCTGTTGTTAGAGCCTCCCATGTCCTCTGTGTCTCTCTGCCTCTCCACTCGATGCACTCAGTTGTGCTTGAAGTGTTCTTTGTGCCACCTGGCAACTGAGTTAGACATTACCTTTTCTTAATTTTTCAGAGGCAGTGGGACAATATGTACAGCAGAGTGAGCACAATGAAGACACGCACAGAGGATCTCTTTTCTGGAGAAGGTGGTTCCTTACAGTTCGCACCATCATGATTAATCTTTTAAGCTCCAAAGCTATTTTTCCCATCTCTTCTGGTTTTTTTCCCCACCATTTATCACCTTTCTCATTAGCAGTCAGTAATGTTCCGGCGGGCAGGTAGGTACTGGCTGGTTACCCCATGGAGGCGAGGCCAGGACTGTCTGCTCTGCGCCGTGGTAGGGGACAGAAGCTGGAGGGGACCCGAGAACCTCCCCTTGCTGTTTTGGCTGCAGCCATGGGGCTGAGCTGAGCATCCCTCGCAGCCAGGAGCAAAGGAGGGAGAAACTGTGAGTGCCTCATCCAGCATAGGAGGATGTGCCAGAGCCGCTGGAGCTCACGGGTGCGAGGTGGGCAGAAGCTCACGTCCTCTTGGCCTTAATAAACTTCCTTCAGTCCTGGCCTAGTTTCCCAGTGTTCCCTGTGAGTTAGTTTAGCACATGGAAAAAGTTTAAAGGAAGAAAGCACAATGCTCTGTACTCTCTTTGAAGAAGAGACCAAGCTGGGAAACCTTCACTCTAAGTGGGGAAGGTCGGAAGGACCTCAAGTGCTGGCACCACGGACAAAGGAAGACCTGGGTGGCTGTAGCCAAAGGCAGGCCATGGTCACTCTGGACAGTCCCAAAGGTCTTCCTTAACGTTAATGTGAAAATACCACCTCCTCACACACACTCTGCTCATCCTAAGTCCCTCTCAATTAACTTTTCACACGTGTTGCCAAGGCCAGAGCAGTGCCACTATCTAATTGCAAATGCAGCTGTTCATACGTGTACCTGGGCATACAAGAAGGATTAAAGGTTTATCTTCCCAATACATAAATATGCCACCTTAAGCTCTGATGCAGTAAGCCACTGCTGAGGTTAGCAGCTGCTCAGAGCTTAGGGCCTGGCGTGCGTCACCACTGGAGCATGGCAGTGGGACAGGCAAGCAGTAATGAGGTAGAACAGTGCAAATCAAAGAAAACAGTTGGTCAACCGCCCACAATAGCTTCAGAGGGGAGCACTGTGGTGGGACTTCTTGTGCATCCAGGGAGTCGTTATCAAGAGGTTACCCAAGAGTTGCAATGGCACAAGGCAGTCTGGAACTAGAACATCTTCACAACGTATGAGATGTCTTGAGTATGTTTTTGCCCAGAAAAGCCTAATATGCTTTTCAAACCTAGACTGTACTCACAGAGCTGTTTCAAAAACAGAGAAAAAAGCTTCCTTGCTTGATCCATTTTGTCTCTGTGTCACGGCAAACCCTATCTATTTATTTTTATAATTTTTCGTTCCCACTAGCTATGCAAAGCCAGCTCAGTTCCGGGAGAACGAGCCGAATTCCATTCTGGCTCGCATCTCAAACAGCATTGTTTATCCATGTCAATAGCAAAGTCTTCATTGCAAACAGTGACAGATGAGTCAAAAAGCAGGCGAGCAGTAATTAGAACAGAATGTTTTTAAAGTGGTAAATTAAGCAAACTTGGTCAGGAACCATCGAGGGACTCAGAAACCCTGGGGTGCCATTGTGGGGTGTCACTTTCAAGCGTAACTCGAGCATACATGCAGACATGACTAGTTTCACGTGCAAAGTGCTGTTTGCACGGTAGCTGCTTTACCAGCACCCAACAACCTCAGCCAATGCTTAAGACAGGAAAGGAGAAAATAATTTCCCACTCAAAACAGACGGGATATCACAATGACAATAGAACTCATGGTAACGTGGGCCCAATTTATACTGGATTAAAGTGAAGAGACCCATCGCTTCCCAGCTGCAAGCCAGCCCAGCTGGTTACCTACACAGATCTTCCGCTGTCGGAGACTGCTCAGCGACCATCCACAGGAGATCCAGCTGCCCGGGAGTGCACTGGGTCTGGTGGGGATGGGGGGCCGCTGTGCTTTGGATTTGTGCCTGAACCAGTGCTGGCAGCACAGCAGTGTCATAGCTGTAGCTGCGCAGTGCTCACACAGCACTGAGGGTTTCCTTTTCCCCAGGCTCTGTCCCCCCCAGCAATAGGCCAGAGCAGGGCGAGAAGACACCAGACAATGCCATGCTCCACAGGAAAAGCACGGGGAAGGGAGGAAGGTGGGCGGGTGTTGTTTGTGGTGTAGCTGTCAGGCACACTGAGGTTCCGCTCTTCAGGAGGCAGGCTGGACACCTCCCTGCCATGGGGAAGCAGTGAATAAATTCCTTATAGCTTTGCTTGCACACACAGCTTTGCTTCACTTATTAAACTGTCTTTATCTCAACCTGTGAGCTGCTTTGGTTTTGCTTTTCGCATTTCTCCCCAGTCCTGGGGGAGACGGGGAAGCGAGTAAACCATGGTGTAGGGGCTGAGTTGCTGCCTGGGACTGACCCACAGCGTTTGGTCAAGCAGCTGCATTGTTAAAATCCCCTCAGGCTCAGCAAGATGCCGGAGTAGAAAGCAGCAAGTTCATCTCTTCTCACCTCTACAGTTTGCCCGTGGCTCTGGACTGAACCAGCACTGGGAAACACTGCCAGAAACACTCCTTTAGCGCATCACCCCGCTGGTCAGCACAATGGCCCAGGGGCCCGCGCGAGCTCAGGCTGGTCCCCCACCACAAAGGATCACAAACGTCACCAGAATTGACAGGACAGTGAGAGTCGTGGGAACCACCCTGGGATCCGCAGCAAGTTACGTCACTCAGGATCTTCTCGGCAGACAGTGAAGAACGTGCCTGTCTTGGGTACAGAGGAGGGGCTGTAGGATACCACCGGCTGACAGAGCGCTCGGCCACTTCGCCATTCCTGCCTGGCACATATTTATAAGGGTACAAATACTTTCAGTTTAGCCCAGCAGGGCGTTTCCTTCATCAGTAGTGAACAGGTGCCCGTTACCAGGATGATGTATGTGGCAGCGGGCAGTCAAGGTATTACGTCTGGGTAGCTGGGTTAGCATGGAACGCATGCTGCCATGCACAACCTGGCATTTTGCATTTTAACAAGGGTGAATTTTATGCTGATTAAAAGCTTCACGGCTGCCCCCCCCGCAGTGTGGCTGTGAGATGGCCCTCAATGCCAAGATAAGTGTAACTTGTAAGATCACATTTTAAGAGCTCTAGACTCTAATGCTGTTCTTGCCTAAATGGAATAGAAAGAAAAAAAAATACAAGCTCAGAAGCAGCAGCATTATCACAAATTCCAAGACAGAGAGTAGTGAAAAATAATCCTGTTTATTTGAAGATTTGCCAATAACGGGTACATATCAAGGAGCAAATCAAGTCCTAACACAAGTTGGAATAAAAACAACAATTCCTTCAAGGCTGAACTTGACCCTATGAACATTCCTGTAGAAATCTGTGGCACTTCAGCTGCTTGCCTGGGAAATGTAGAGGACATCCACAAACAACAGACATTGTAATTTTAAAAAAATAGTTACATTTCTTCAACTCAGTTCCACTCTTATGTACAAAATGGAATAAGATAACTAAGTTGCTAGGAAAACTGTTTAAGAAGTGTTTTGCTAAATCATTTGGGGCATCTGTCAGTTGAGGTATAAGACTGTTTTTTTTCATTGGTTTGACTCATCTATTCTCCGTCGACAGAACGGACAACAATTATGCTGGAGTACGAGAAGCTCATAGTCTTCTGTGTGAAACATCTGTTAATTAGAAACAGATTTAGGGACAAGTTAGCCTGTGACTAGCTCAAAGCAAACACAAACTGAGCTCAGCAGCTTCTCTGTGGCACCAACATTCTGAAGCTACCATCACCAGAGACTCAGTCCTCTTACTTCCAATTACTGAGCACGCTACAACCTGGGACAGGGCAGCAAGCACTTCGCAGAGCACTGCCAATGTTGCTGAAGAGGCACAAACCAATTAATTACTTTTGCAGAAGGAAGTGCAAAAATTAGACAGTTTCTGTGTAAGCAAACGTGACTGAATTCCAGTATTTCAAAAAGCCATTCCTGAGAGGGGAAGGAGAGGGAGAGGGACTGAACCACAAGCTAACTTAGTTACTGACTTATCTTCCCTGCTAGACCAGGCTGAAAGTCAGAGACAGAGCAAAAAGAAATAAATACAAATCAGCATTTGTTCTTCAGCCAAGGTTTGCTCAAGAGGCTCTGACTTGCTGTCAGTGCAACTTCTCAAATTCAGCTCCCTCAAAGTTTTCAGGAGGCAGCTGCTCATCTGTGCATCACACAGCTCAGATTTTGGTTTTCATTGCCTTCTCTGTCTCTGCATCATTCAGGAATTTCTTGAATACATTTTACAGTATGAGGTTTCAATTATTGGAATTGTTTCAGCCATAGGGCTCTCAGTAGGGTTTTTTGTTGGGTTTAGGTTTGTTTTTTTTAAACCTCTCCATGTAAACGCTACCTGAAAACATGACGGACACATGGTAATGGAGGCATCTGGTAGCAGGGAACGGTAGTACTGCCACCGCAATGGCTTCGGCCAGCGTTTAATCAGGACGTCCCTCCGGCTCATTGACTGGAGAACAGCACGATTCACAATCACTGGAACAAATTCTGAGCCTCCTTGCTGCAGGGGAGCAGGTTTAGAAAGAATTACTGTTACCAGCTGCAAAGCCCTTTGAGTGTTAATAAGATGTTGTAAGCAGCAAAGTAAAATTCAGTAGAAAAAGCTAATATAGAATTGGCCTGAGTCTTGTCCCACCAAACTCACTGCCAGTTTGATCAACACTTTCAGTGACAGCAGTATCCAGCCACATCTCTAACTTGAGCTTCCATGATTCATTTTAACACAATTCCTTGTAAATAACACCCGTGCCCACAGTCTCAACTCACAGTAACGACTGTTTTGTGGGTATACTGCCTAGACACAGAAGTACCTTGGGGGACAGCCCCATTGTATCATTGTATGATGATAAAACCAAATTCCAGGAAGATCTTTGTTGTTTTGTGGGTTTGGGATTTTGCTTTGTTTGCTTTTTAAGGAGTTAACTGGTAAATCCCTTTCCCTCTCAAGTGCCACCCCTCTTCCAGTCCCCTGCTTTGCAACTCTCTTGCGATAGTCTTCGTAACACATTCACACCCAAAGAGCAGCATGGATTGTAGTTAAAATTTTCTGTTTATTTCTGTTGGTAGCAAGAAAGAAACAACAGGTAAGGTTCTTACCTCAAAGCTCAGTTTTGCTGTAAAGGGATCATCGTCTTCAATAATATCTGTACTGTCATCAAGCCTCAAACTCTGTGCATCTAGATGCATTTCTTAAGGAAGAAAAAGAGTTGCTGTAACATTGGCTGTCCTCACAGAGTAAATTTGAAAGTGTACCAGCAGAACTGGTATCCTTGTTGCTCCAGAGTATTCTCAAAATGCTACGGTGCCGAGATTATTAGAGAAAGTACTAGAGAAGGGCTTGCAGTGATTCACAGTGACTGGGGAAATTCATCATTGCAGCTGCTGCAGAACGCCAAAACTGACCACAACCAAGTATGACATCAGCTCTGCCTTCTTTCCCTCCCTGCCCCCTTCCGACAGATGACAAAAAGCAAATGAAGCAACCTATTTAAATTACATGTTTGAGCAGCTTTAGTCAGAGATTGTGTTTTCTTGTGCATTGCTCTGCACCTAATATTATATGGCCCCCACAGCAACTGGGAGCTCTGGATGCCAAAGCACTGCAAAACAGATTCCAACAGAAACGGTTATGAAGAAAGTCCCCGCTGGTTCCCCTTGGCTAAGAGAAGGCAGCCTCTAAAGCAAGCTGTTAAGGGAAGTGAGTAACACACTTCAGATTCTTCCAGTCTTTACAGAAAGCAGTTAGAGTAAGTAAAGCATGGCATTCCATTGTTAAATAGAAATATTTTACATGATTAGAAACAAGTTTTCCTGATGAAAAAGCTTTACGAAAATATCAGGCTTAGTTAAAACCCCACTTTGGTCGTTAAACTAACTTGAAAAGGAAACACAATGCAATGGTACTCACATCAGTCATATGACAAAATTTTAAACCTAAGGGGGAAAAAAAAAAAATCAAGATCAAGACCAGATCCAGTTTTAATCAAAAGGATACTGTCACTCATCATCTCTTGCCACTTATTCTCTCTTTTATTCAATCTTGGAGCTTCAAGATCAATGAGAGCTACAGCTTCTTCATCCGTGATGCCATCTTCCAAATAGAACTCGACCAGATGCAGTACCTCTGGAGGTAAGAAGCAAGGAGCGTTTGACATGCAAGAACTCAGAAAACGCCTCCTAGAAGATACTGTGCCCCTTAAGAAGTGAACACCCTCTGGCTTCTGTGACAGTGGTGTTCTGCCCACATGTTCTCATGAAGCAAGTTAAATAAAATAAAATTAAAACAAACCAAAACCCCCTCAACTACTCAAAGGATTGCATCTGTGTGTTAATGAAACACTTTATACATTCAGTGTCTCATAATAAAGCAATGCTTTACTGCTGCTGCTGTGAAATCCAACAATCCCTGAGACAAGAGGCAGCCACTTAGTCAAATCTAACATTAAAAAGGAAAGATTTGTTTGTCCAAATAGCATTGCAGAAAGAACAAATTCAGTACTAACCTACTCTGCTCAGTTAACATTTATCTACTTGAAAAGCACAACCAAATGCAATATTCCAACGCACCATAGGAGGACGCAGAGAAGACGAAAGGCTGTCTGCAGTTAATGCAGACGTTCCCCAAGTTATTTAGCAAAGGATTGTTGGTAGAGCACCTATAGCACAAGGGCACAAGCTCCTGCAAAGACACATACAGAGCACAGTAATCATAAACAGACCAGCACAGCCTGAACTCTTTGTTTTCAATTAAATACGGGCTCCTTAGGTTTACACCACTGATATTACATCAGCACTAATCTGGAGAAATACTGCTGTGAAATCAGATCCTTTTACATCTGAAAATACTTTGTCTTTTTAATAAAACAGCAAAGTTTTCACGTTAAAAATAGCTGTCTTCGCCATTCTAACAATTGAATTTCCACCTTGCCTTTGCAGTAACAGAAGCAGAATTCTGCATCAAATACACAGTGGCAAAAGACCTCGAAGAGAAGGTTACTGAAGCAAAGTTTTTTGCTCTAAGGTTTGGTCAAATTCAAGTTCTCCAATTAATTCATCTCTCTTCAAGAGCACAGGTATCTTAGGCAGTTCTTAAGATTGTGTTTCTATTATTTCAGGTGGCCAGGTGCATGTTCACTTGCACAATACAATTTATTTTTAGTGAGTGCTCCATGAGACACAGCTTTATAGAGCGCTGCAGAAAGTCAGACTTCAGTTAAAGAAGAAAAGGTGTTAAAATAAGACTTAAGGAAGGAAGGTCATTCAAGGGATAGGGGGAGGAGGGAAGGAGGGCTATGAGTGGGACAAATGAAAGTGACCTCCAGCTGGAGAGAGAGACAAAGACTGTGGAGTAATTGCATGTGGATTGGAGAGAAAAAGGCTTGAAAGAATTAATAGGCAGAGAGGAAGGTAGATGCAAGACAGGAGAGGGAGGATGGAAGCTGCCCATAAGGAAAGGACTGATTTTAATTTGTTCTCAGGAGCAAAAGAGAGTCTGACCTGAAGAATAACAATAAAAGGACTGCGTTTCCAGCAGAAATATAATTATATCACAGAGCTATGCATAATATATTTCAGAGTTTTTCATGCATACAGCAACTCAGATTCTTGGATTAGGCCGCATATTAATGATCAACATGAAACACATCACAACTTACTTCACTGTCATGGAATGGCTTGGATCGGATTGTCAGGCTGCCCAGCTCAATTGATTTCTGGAACCTAGCTGGGATCTGCAGTCCCTGTAACTTGTCATAGGCATGACGAGCCAGTTTATATGCACCAAGAGCTTTACTCTGTTTTGCCAGGGCAAATAATGTATTGCTATAATTTAATTAAGAAATAAAAATACATATGGCATTTAGGAAAAAATGCAATACTCTTTCTAATCAGAGAAGTTGTGCACTGAAGCATATCCAACACTGGTACTTTAAACAGGCTTTAACAAGAGAAATCTATTTACATAACTCATTTAAGAACAAGTGTGAAAGGGCTATCAAAATGCCCATTATTAGCAAGGTAAGGAATTGGCCCTATGTAAACATTGCTTTGGTTAAATATTCTGACTCCATTTACAAAATTTCAGTAATTTTAAGGTGAATGGATTTTTCCCCAGCCAAAAAAAAATACAACTCTTACAACATCAGCAACCCACTGACACCAACTAAACACACATGATCTTATTGGAAATAAAGCATATGCTCTGCATCCTTGACCAAGGGTTGCCTTCCCCTTTCACCAGTGTATAGCAGTAACTGCTGTTTAGAAAGCTACTGATCACAAGGCATGTTATGAAAGGCTTTATGAAAGATTATACATTTATAAGTAAGGAAGTTACGAAAAGGAAATCTAACATCTCATCCAAAGCCATAAATTAAGTGAAAAGAAGAAAATGAGGCCTCCCTGTAGCATCCAGTGACCCTTCCTGTGATCCTTTAGGCAGGTGCATTCCTACAGGGTTCACACAGACCATTTATGAAGTACTCTCCAAAGATGCAATATGCACTGACAAAGCTGTGCAAACGTTAGCCTGACAGGCACTACACAGCCATACCAGCCTCATGTGAAGCAAAAGCTCCTGATTCCCCCCCCCGTATCAGCTCAGTCTCCTTGCAACAACGCTGTCAGGATTCAGAGCCAACATCCTGTTACAGTGACTGCTACCCAAGAACTTGCTTCTCTGACAAAGGTGATACACGAGACTGGGTGGGTGGTTTTGAGAATTACATGTTGGTTGATATGTACAGATCAAAAAAAAAAAAAAAAAGTAGCACACAGTTAAACACACAATGGTTTGAAGATGCTGATTATTTCCTTAGGGACAAAAGGCAGTTTCCATCAACTATAACCAACCGCTGAAACTGAAGGTACCCTGCAGGAGCTATCTGCATTGTGGATCAACATCAATTACTCCTTTCATGTATCTCACAAGATAACTTCTAGATTTTGTACTGTATTGGAAGGATACACTTTTGAGATCCCCAAAGGAGTCTCCTTTGTTAAGCTGTGAAGCAGAAACCTGGAAATATTGAAGAGGGTTTCAGGCAAGTGGAAACTGAAAGGCTCCTCCTGCAGTATGAAAAATACAGACACATATTGCTAAGCTGGAAAACCAACAACTCCTATCACTACGCATCCCGGCACCAGGCATCTCAAGTACTGTGTTTCTTTCATACAGTTGCAAAAAGAAGAGGTGCTGACAGAATATAGCAAGTGGTTTTTGCATGTCTTTATCACCAAAGCTGATACCTGCCACATGCAGAAAAAGAGAGAGAGATCTGTGTAGCTAAACCAGCATCTGTAACAGGCGATTTAAAAATGAGGGCAGACTGGCCAGCAATAGCGTAGAGCCTCCATCCCTGTAAGGTCTGAAGTAGTCTGACCAGCAAAGACCTCCATAGCACACTCTCTTCTTTTGGGCAAGGGCACAGATCAAGAGTTCTCAGGTGTTTTACAAAAGATATTTTCACCAACAGTGGCGGCAACATTACTGTAATTGCTGGAAGTAGCAGGAGCTCCTCACTCATGACAGCTTATCATTTTGGAGTAGTGTACACACATCACTACTGATACACGTACCACATGGTGGGAATACCTAAGCTAGGGTGCTGCCTTCTGTTAAATCTTGTTTTCCCTATGATTAAAGGAGAAGCCAGCTGTGGCCTGTGTAGGACCAGAGGCTCAGGTCACTGTGGAACCAAACTGATATAGCTAGCAAAAAAGGGCTGGAGGTGGGAAGTCAGCCATCCTCGTATCTTCCACCCATGCTGAGAGAAGCACAGGTCTGCTAAAACCACACTGCAGTTTTAGGAACTAAAACAACAGAAGTTCTTGTACAGTACAGCAGAAGGCAAAGAAATAAATAAACTTACTATACAGTATCACTAATCTACACTCAATATTTAATTGCCTGAAAAGTTATTAATTATTCCTAGTTATTTCTGGACTCCCTAGAGAAAAAATGCTCAGGAAACATAAATATACAACTTCTAAAGTGAGTATCTTACAGTGTATCTTTGAATAGAGTGATAGACATGGTAAATTTCTGCCAAACGCTGGAAGTGATGAAACTTCTGTAACATTTCAGTCTTCTGTTGTTCATTCTCTGTGGGAGGGAAAGGCATTAGTGTAAGTCTCCGAGATGAGTCTATGAGACTTAGTTGGAAGAAAACAGCATATTACTATTTTAGTTCCAGCACTTCCAGAAGAGGTACGTACAAGTTCAAGTGTGCCCATCTACCTGAGCAAACCACACATTATACAGATTTACCATATATCTGAGCAAATTGCTGGCCTGAAACAAGCACGGTAAAACACAAAACAGCTGAGGCGATGCTTTTAACATAGCTATAAGGCTATAGCTTAGTTAAAGGTAGAAAATAGTAGGTGTGCATCACTGGAAACCTCATTCATAACTTCAGAGTTTACAAATAAAATGAGTTTTGAAACATTTGTTTCATAAATATTAAATACACTACTAAGCCAACTGGAAAAGTCTGCTTCTCTATAAAAGACCTGAGGGGTAACAGATCAGCACTATCATGAATCAGCTGAACCGGGTACTTGTAGCACCATGCAAAAGGCAGTATTATCAATCTTTTGTATTTATTATTACTGAATTACACCTGTTAACTACTGGCTCCACCTCCCTCCCAGTGAAATACATTCAGAAGACAAGATTATAGCTAACAAAAAATTAGTTTTATCTGTGAAGTACCTCTCCAACCTATGTTCAAATACTAGATGTATCTTACATTCCAAGATCATCTTTTATTTACTAGCACGTTAACCCTCCAACCACTTCTCCAGTTAAAGTGTGTTGTGGGAAGGTGCATGAGGATACATGGTCCCGAGAGACACGAGTTTGATTCCAGTCAGATTTCAAAAGGAGGCTTAGGCATGCTGATGCTGCTGGTTTGGTTATTTGTTTTAAATAAGCACATGGGAAAACCAGGGGGACTACAAAAATAGCACAAGCTACACAGAATATTTAAAAAAAAAAAAACAAACCCCAACAAAACAAACCCAAAGACACACAACAGTGAAGCAGTTGCAGCAATGCTATCACAATTCAGTAATTGTTTGTCTACATGCACAAGAAGGTAACAAATACAAACCTTCTTTCAGTTACTTACCTTGGGCTATATCTAAACACTGCATGGAAAGCATCCAATAATAATAGGCTGCATCGTTAAATCGGCTTTCAACCACAGCATTGTGCGTTAGCTGCTCCAGCACTCTTACAGCTTCACTCTGCCTGCCAGCCTTGTGAAATGCTACAAAGGAGGCAAAAACAAAGAGGATTTTACAGTGCGATTATATCAATTAACTGAAATTAATGTTTTTAAATTAAGAGCAGTCTATTCAGCCAATATCAAATAGGCTATCCAGGGCAGGATAAAAAGGATTATACACTGCTATTTTTCTCCTTGAAAGCAGCGACACTAATGGAACATGAGAAGCATCTGTAGGCATTTTGTGGCTTCTGCACTGTCTCAGCGGCTCTTGAGCTCACAAATTTTGTACAACAGTGGTTGCTTTTTTTTTTAAATATAGGAAAGAAAAAATGCTATGATGATTAGATCTCCATACAAACAATGGCAATCTCTAAACACTGCAAATCACAAGTTCATTCAAAACTACAATAAATAAATGTTTGAAGTTAGTGCTCTGATTTGTAATGCTGAATATTTTGAAAGAGTACAGCATTTACTATATCCTTCTATCATTTATTAACAGCATTCCTTTATTTGATGCTTAAAAGCCAGTATAAATTAAGATCCTGAATTCTCACTTCGTAAACATGCATTTGGCAAACAGTCTTCAGACAGGATAGTGGGGATGGAGGGGGAACCAGGCCCCCAAAAACCCAACACCACAGCACAATTGCCTCCTGACTTCAGCTAGCTCAGATATAACCAAGTTCTTGCACAGTGACACAATGATCTCGAGCTCAGCCAGTTCTGGGGAATTTACATTTGCTGAGGCACAGCAGCATAGAGCTTTGTGGAACAAATTGGGAACAGTATACCTATACTGATGCACATGAGTTCTATGCACAAACTACCAAACTGCCCTAAAACCAAGTGCTCAAAGGTTTGGTGCTGAGACACACAAACTAGTTTTGTGTGGAGACAGATCATGTCTGGCACGTTCACTACCTTGGCCCTTACAAGCAAATGCACACTTAGATCTGAGCCAGCTCTGGAAACAGCAAATGCAACCATCACACAGATCTACACCTGAGAAAGGTAACTATACTAAAAACATGCTCGCTCCACACGGAGCTTGCTTCAACATCTCCTTGTCCCTGGAACAGTTTATGAATTAAATTTGGAAGGCTGTCCATGTGATGGAAGGTTGACAGTTCTCTTTAAAGGTAATTTTATAAACCTAACAAAATACATGAAAATTCTTAAACAATCAGGAAAATTTTACTTGTACAAATCCAACATTATGTAAATATAAGAGAAAACTATGCTTTCCACTCAGGTTTATAAGTTGGCTGCCATATTTTGAATTCTATTGTAATAAAAATATTAATAAAGACAGTTCAGATTATATGCCAAATACTGTTGCCACTTGCCACACTCAGATATACAATGTAATGGAAAATCCGGACCTGTATTTAGATGCTATCATTTCTGATAGACCAATCACATTTTCTTATCAAATAAGGAGACTTCCAGCCACTTTAAGACCAGTATGAAAACACAGATTCTATCTGATTTTGAATCCCACTGATAAGAATCTCTCCAGGTGCGTACTCTGTATTGGAAAAGTACAGAGCAAATTTCAAGTGACCAGTGATCTGTCAGTGACATTTTTACCTTTTTGGGCTTCTTCAAATCTATCATTCTCTGCTAGCCACTGCGCGTAAGGTACATAAACATCATCTTTGAATTCAGGATGCTTTTCACTCAAAGCAAATGCCTGAGGTAAATAAAAGAATTCATTTTTAGAATACTGCATGGTTTAAACAGTTAAAGGGTTTAGAATATTCCATGGGATCAATCCTTTAGCTTGAAGTAAATTCACAATAAAAATACATACACAGAATAGAGCGTAATCCATATTTTCTCCAGTATGACACTAATGTATTTTACAATAAAAAGCAATCAACAACAAAAGAAAAGCAGCTAAGCATAGTAACAGTCTGGTTATTGAAACAGGGTAACTTGAAAGTGATTATCTAGGAAATTTAGATTTCACAGCAAGAGACAAACAATATTTTTATCTTTACTGTATATATCTTCTAAAGAAATTGAAGTAACTGTAATTGCAGTTTAGATTCACTTTCTAAAACTTGCTAACTAGTCAACACAGGACCAAGTCTACAATTTTCTATAATTGGGGGAGGCGGTTTGTCAATTCCAGCAGAACTTTGAAAATATTTCCTTAAGAAACTAGCCCTATCAAAAACTTAATGTGAAGAAACAAGAACAAAATTAATGGTGATCCCAGCTGTGAAGCGGGTGGTACTGGCAGACCCATTTTTTATGGAAAAAACATAGTGAAGTCAGAAGCACAAATCCAGTTACAGAGTGGGGTCCACACTAGCACAGCACACATTCATCAGATCCAAGTTATGTGTATGGTATTCTCACTCAGGTCTGTCAAATTATAAATAATACAGTTCAAAACAGAATTTCCCATGGTATAATTACTATTTATTCCTTCTGTTGGGCTAGAAGCATCCCATGGATCACCATAGGAAGTGGGCAACTATAACTCAATAGGGAAAAAAAGGTGCTCAGAAGTGAGACCAAGAAATATTCAGCCAGGAAGCTAAAAAAAAAAAAACCCAAAAAACAAACCACAAAAAAACCCAACCCACCAAACAAATACTGAGCATACAAAATTAACTTAAGTACTCTGGATCACATTCTACAGAAGCCTCCCACCCTGCCTCTCCCTTCACTAAAGTGGTGGAAGAGCTAGACATTTGTCTCCCTTTCTTTCAGCCAGAGCAGTAAGAAGGTTTTAAACACAGAAAGCAAGGGCACGCTTACTTCTTCCCAGCGATGAGTCTCCACGTGGAGATGGACCAATGCTTTCAGGTCACCAACCTTCATGTAGGTTTCTGCTGCATAGCCAGGGTTATCAAGTTTCTTAAAATAGAAGGCACATTTTGACAAAGGCTCACGCTCAGCTTTATCCAGTTTTCGAGCAATTTCAATTAACCTAGACCCAGTAAAAAGAAGCCAGATGTTTCAGGTTCTGCCTTGTTGTTTTGCCTTTTGTTTAATTATTGTAATAACTTCACCTTTAATCAGTTATTATTTAATAAATATCATAATAGTAGTACCACGCAACACTGTTTAAACAGTTATCAGTAAACATTCCTTTTTTTTTTCCTTTTACAAACTCGAAACCCATTCCTTCAGTTTTTACTCATACTGTAATTCCGTATCTCAGACTCTTTGCACAGTCATGAAGACAGAGGGAGGGGGTAAGTCCTACATGACTGATATGGGACACACTTCCTCAACCCTGAGCTAAAATACAGGATCATGAATAAACATTTCCCCCTTTGCCACTCAGCAAAACTGAGGCAAGGGAAGTCTGAGTGACATGTCTGAGATCTTATGCCTGCTCAGCAAACGACCCAAAGTGTCAACTACTGCAAATCAAGAAGAATTTGACTCGTGCCAGGAGTAGCCCCAGAATTTCTACGTATTCTGTGTTCCAGTTGTCTTCTCCACCCGCTAGATGATTATCCTTAACAGCTTAAACCAACAGAAATAGGCTATCACATATAAGCACTGTGATGATTACTTTGAAAAGCTTAAGGCATGCATATTTTAGAAGACAGTCTCATAGTACAGATGAGCCCATTCAGACTCTTTACTGTTGTAATGCATTTGTTTTCATAACATATTTATGTCCTTACCCTCTAAATGTATGTAACCTTTAAAACATTTGTAATTGTAATGTGCTTCAAATACTCAATTTGATATAAACAAAGGCACATATCAAACAAGTTTTGTCTAATTTTAAAATTATGCAGAATTCATATAATAAAAACTCAAGTAAGTTATTACATTATCTCCAAGATGGAACTAAAACCTACATGTCAACCCAGCCATGGTCCCCACTGATTTCTATGGCCTTCATGTGCTCGCCTGCAGAGAGGTACATTTCCACTGCTGCTTTTGGTTCATTGATATTCTTGGCCCAATCCGCTTGTTTTTTTATTAGCATCTTTGTGTCTTTGGGGTCTCCAGATCCCAAAAAATCCTGAAATAGTGCAATACAAAAGTTTGCATTACCTTCTGGTGGCAACCATTGTTACAGTTGAAATTCTAAAATACGTAAAAGCTTTTTTAATTAATATCATTATGCCTCCTAAGAAAAGAAATACTGCATACAGAGCAGCACAAACTGATCCGGCCTTCAGCAACTAATTATTAAGGCCCAATGAAACAATGGCAAGTCTCCCATTTAGATCGTTTTCAATTAAAATAAAAAAAAGAAGTGGTAGATTCTGGGAGGGCCAGGAGAAGGACGATACAGATGGCTCAGAGGTAATAAATATGTTCCCTCTTGATTTCTTGGAAAGCTTGCTCTCTGTTGAACCTGTTTAAGTGGATACAAATTATGATTTCTGCATGCTTTTCAGGAACATGCCTTTCCAAAAGAAAATAGCACTAATCTCAAAAACTGTAACAGATCAATTGGAAGTTTCAGATTTTCTTTTTCAAGCCAAGAAGGTACAGTTTCATTCTTAAAGATGACCCAGCCCCACCCCATGCTTAGTTAACAACAGTATACCCTCTTAATCATATGTTAGTGTCAGGATGCCCAGCCACAAATCAGTTAAAGGCTGCAATTTTGTTTTCTGCAAAGACACTTGATAATTATATTACAATATATCAAAGAAGTTCTTTTATGAGGATGGTATGACAGCTGCTCAAAAGTGAGAGTGACTGAACTATTGGTTGGACTTCTGCAAGGAATGCAAACACCAAGCCTGGATGCTGTGATGATGACCATTTTGGAAATATTTCTAATAGTTTGTTCAGCTTCTTCTGCCAATACCAAAGCCCTGGCACCATATGGTTCACATCTGTTGACATCATGTGCCAGGGGGAAANGCACCAGAAGATTGAGTAAGGGCAATTTTGTCTGTTAACAGAACAGGCTACTGTCCATTAACACAGCTTCTAGCAAATGAAAAATCAGAACAGAAAAACAGAAAGGAGAGAAAAGAGTGGAAAATTACCTTATCCTCTGTGTTTCTAGCAAATTCTGATTCAGGTTTAAAAAAAAAAAAAACAACAAAACAACAACGAAACAACAAACAGGCAGAAAACCCACAAAAAGCGCCCACACAACAGATCTGTTGCACTACCACAATTCAGCAGTTCCCCTGACACAGCCAGTCGACAGGTACAGAACTATACGCCAGCTCTGTGCCAGCTCCTAAATGCACTCCACGTAGGATTTTGCTCTAGCATTATCTACTGCAGCACAGCCCCGATCCCCATCAATAACTATAAAGATGTCATGATAATCTTTGAATATGAAAAACTGCAGCAAAAGAATTAAGTTGAACAACATCTTTGACACAACTTGTTTTCCAGCTTAGGTCACCAAAATAAGTCCAAAATCAAAAGCTCAGCTTCTTACAGTATAAAGAGTTTTTTGTGAGTTCTCAGTAATTTGTGATCTGGTACTGCGATAACGAGCCTATGACCAGATATCAAAGGTCTTCCTGACCTCTGCCTCCAGTCTGGACTCTCTAGCCAGAGCTAATAAAAGTCAAGCACAAGCAGTCAGACTCCGGCTGGGTCCCTTTGCATAATTCTGGCAGCATTAAAAAAACAACAACCAAAAAAACCCAACACAAAAACACCCCACCCCCCATATATCTTTCCTTGGAAAAATAACTGGCAAACAAAGGGGTTTTATATATTCTTCCATGTATTGCGCACTCCCCGCACAAGAAGCTTCCTTCATATGCTATGAAGTACCTTTAATTTCCTCTGCATGGAGTTACTCTCAAGGACAGGAGACACAAGACCTTTTGCTCTCTTCTAGTTAAATATAGACATGACTACAGCCAAGAATTAAAAGATTCTTATGAAGACTTATGGGAAAATTTTCATCTATGAATTACATTTATGTTCAAGAGAAGCCAAAACATTGAAGCTAACAAAGACTCATCAGCCAAAAATAGTGGAAGTCAGACTTACATCAGCAAAGCCCCAAACTACTTATATTAAGCTCTTGGAAGAAAAAGATCTCTCTGTACCACAATTTGTGGAATCTACGCTAAAACAGTTTATATGCATGTCATGGTAAAGTCTTTGTGCTGCATTGGGCAGAATAAGGCTCTGATGAGTGACGAATGAGACTAAACAGTGCATGCGTTCTCAGTGATTTTGATAAGAAAACACCATAGAATACTTAAAAGCCAAGTAATGCTTTCTTATCAATGTATAAAACCATCACTTTTAAAACTACATTCGATTTATTTCTACATGGAAACAGAGTTTAAAAAAAAGCCAAGACATTGAATTTTTGGAAAAAAGTTCTCCAATAAACAAAAATATACTAGGTTTTTATATTATACATTTTATAAAATACATTAATTATAGAACATACCTATTTAAGTTCAAACTCTGAAAGAAAAATATTTTTATTATAATATGGAAATGAATTAAATGCATGGTGCACTCACCTCCACTTTGCATGTGTACTACCTTATTATCTTTGGAAGACAAAAAAATTAAAAGGGACTCTTGAGCAGATGATAGGGAAGAAAGTCATAAAATTGAGATTTTTAGTTTTTAAAAAAGGAAATTTACTATGGATAATACCATATAAACACAACGAAAGAGTCACTTTTGGTAGTGTCCAACAAAAAAAATCCACTGAAAAGCCATGAATTCCATGGACGCATTTGAGACTATAGAAAACACAATCTGCTACCTCAGTATTAGACTCTGAAGAAAAAGACCACCATTACATTTTTCCCCTTATAAGCCAAAAAACTTCAACCAATTCACTGAGAAAAAGCCCACATTTCATCCAATCCTTTTGTAGGATCATACTTTGACAACAGTTACAGGTACATTAATATTTCTGTATTTAAATATTCAGTTGCAAACTATTACCTTCGCGTAGTCAAACATGCGTAAATCAGAGTACATATCGAGAGCTAGGTTTTCATGGCCACTCTTTTTGTACAACTTTGCTGCCTCATGGAATTTTCCCTGGTAGGCATAAACATCTGCTAGGAACAGTTCATTGTTGTTCTCTCCGTGCTTCTTCCGCTCCTGGGAGAAAAAAAATAAAAATGAAGAGAGACGTGCAAAATATTCTAGATGATTAGGACCTAGGTGAAAAATAGCTATTGAAGAATTAGATTTTCAGGCTTAGATTTTAACTGTTAATAAAAATATGTAACAGGATATGATAATTATGCCTCTCCTACATTTCTGGTGAATTTATAATTAAAGGATTAAATCCCTTCTTAATTAAAATTAGGAAGAGCAAAATTAAATGTCACCATACAAACCAAAGTGATGAAAAATCACTTCTCTTGATTTCATCCAGGAAAATGAACATACACTATCATTATGCTATGCTATTTAAAAAAAAAAAAAAAGGCATCTGATGGGTTCCTTATTTTCTCCTGTAGAAACTTACTAGCATATAATTTGGCTAAATTAACAATACACGCGTGTGGGATGACAAGCATGAAAATAATTGCTAGCAATAAGCAGATTCACGGAGTGTGTTAACCCGCCTCTGAATAAAAACCAGTGTCACCACCACTGTCCCCACACACAAGAGCTCCTGATTTCAGGTAGGCAACAGTTGCTCGCAGAGCACCTGCACTGCTGTCCTGCAGACTGGAACCACTCACCGACTGTGAGCAGGGACCACACAGGCAGTGTGTGCAGTGCCACAGGGAAACCCTTCACGTGAATCTGAGCCACGGAGGTACTCTGACTTCAAGGGGCCACGTATATGCGCACACACGTGCATATGTGTGAGTGGGTTCCAACGCGTATATTTTATCCTGTATCTTGGAAACACATTACGACCCTGCTTTGGATAAAATTATTAATACAATTAGCCCACTTCATATGGAAATATATAGATGTGAAATGAATTTAAAGAGAACTGCACAAAAGAGGGAAAAGCACTCCATGAGCATACAAACTCCGTTCTCTACTGCCAAAGGAGACTCGGCTGTCACCCCTTCTGGTCACGCTTATTGACTAGGCTGATACTGGTCTGGTGTTGAAAGTTCCCTTTAAAAACTTGGTTAAAAGAATAATCAGAGGAATTGTTACACCATTTTTTAAAGATTTCACAGAATCTTGCCAGATACAGAGATCTGGCAATTATGTTTCCCGCTGTCATCAATTAGAAAAAAAATGTGTCGTTACTGAGAGAAAACCAGCATATTAATGGAACATGTGTGCTTAGTTACATCCTTACAAGCCTTAAAAAGAATCTGATAGACCACAAGCAAGAGCAAGCAATGATGTAGAACTCTCACTTCAGAAGAATTTTCAAGAAGTCTGAAAGTAAGTTTATGCCTATTTACAAAAGGAATCTTTCTCATTAAACAGAATATAACATGACAATTCCAGAATATCCTCAATAGCTGCAGATGTGGAAAAGCATATGTGGAAAAGAAAAGTTAGTAGTGTGTCCTGGTGTGGCCTAAACCACGACATAGTGGTAAGAGAATGCTCTTGTCTACCTATCTGCCCTTTAAAGGGGAAAAAAAAAAACCAACCACAAACAAACACCAAAAAGAGGGCTCCTAAGGCAGAACTTTGTCCCACGTTAGACACCAAGAAAAGTTAGCTGCAACCAACTGGCGTTTTGACAGAACCAGGACAGCTCTGCAGAAATGGAAGGCAAGTAATGTATTCTTTCAGAGAAGGCATAAATCTAATTAGCGTGAGAAAGAGGAATTCCCTTTACGCCATCTCAACACAGATCTTTAAACTAAGCATTATCATGCAGTCTTTGCAAAGGACAAGGGTGATACCATGTCTTTTAATGTGCTCACGACAGATAGTTATTGTCTAGTGAAATTCTATCAAGAAGTGTGAAAAGAATAAGAACTAGTGATTAGAGCACAGTATGGAAGTAAGGAAACCCAAATTCTATTTCCAGTTGTCACAGACTTGTCATGAGACCTTGAGTTTGTCATTTTATTTCTCTGGGTCTGTTTCTGGCTCTGCAAAGAGGAGATAATAGTAATTACCTACCTCCAGGGGGTAAGGAAAGGCTTAATTAACTCATGTTTATGAAGTATTCTGTACTAAGCTCTGTTAGCACAGTAGTATTCTACCAATTATTAATTGAATATTGAACATTTTTCCAGTTTTCCTGAAGACAGTTTCAGAAGTTCTTCTTGTCCTGCACCCCATTTTTTTTTCCACGAAGCTTCAGTCACACGACCAGGATTTGAGTTACCTCAGCTAAGCAGGATTTTTCACTCTAAACACGTCTCCAACAGTCAGAAGCACTATTCAAAGAAAAGTCCCTCCAATACAGGAAGTACTGATTTTGGCATAGTACTTAGCGTAAGCAAATACACTATCTTTAACACTCTTACCTCTATGCTGCTGATCAGTTCTAAATATCTAAGGTCTCGTACCCTGGTAAATGCCTATTGAAAAGAAAAAAAAAAAAGAACAAAAGGAATTAACTTGAAAAGCCATAAAAATCAACAGAATATTGTTACGCATAAATCAAGCTGTCTATGTGCAAACACGACAGACAGAAATATGCTGGGGTTGGTGTTTGTGTAGTCCCTAACCTGATGGGCTCCGACTACAACTGCAGCCCCTGAGGCATTACGGTAAGTAAGACAAGGGTACAATCCAAAGAGCTTATTGCCAAAACTACACAGCAAAGGCAGGGACTAGCAGGACTATGTATGTCAGTCCCCCAAGAAATACAAAAGGCCATTTAAAATATTACATACATTTATTCTGGCTATTTTATAGCTTTTCCATTTTGATGTGAGGCATGATACAGACAAGGAAATTTCAGGAAACTATTTCAAGGTAGAACATACAATTGACCGCATTGCCAAAGCATACTGTAGATGCTTATAGTTTTTATATCATTCTGAAAATCCAGTGCGGAAGTAGCTCAGGGAGAGGAGAGGAAGTAAGACGACGGTAAGATGAAAGTACTGCAAGACAGCATACTATCTTTTGCAAATGGAGATAAATGTGCAACCCAAAGTCTCAAGTGGCAAAGTCACGTGCAAGTTACAGCAGCTTAGCACTTATTCTTGACATGCATCAAAAAATAGAAATTTAACTCTTTAGACTGCACGTTCAAGACTTCTAACCAAACTAATGCTTAAGAGGGCATAGAATATTCTGCTTACACCAGATCGGACTAGGAACTATGAGAGCCTTTAATGTCAAGAAGCTGCTTTTGTTCAAATTAATCCGCTCTAATTCTAAGAGGGCACTACTTCAAAATTCCAAGGAGGCACTGAAAACTTCTTTTTAAGAATATCTATTTGCATAAAGCTGTCTATGAAACTGGAATTATTCTGATGCCTCTACTTAAGAAAAAAAGAAAAATAAAGTATTTAATTTCCTTTTAAGAAAATCTGTTATTAAAAGATGCCTATCATTACAGGCCATTCCCTCCATATTTTTAGAATGTGTTGTCTTTCATACAATATTCATAACATTGAACTCAGTTCACTCTCTCTTATTTAAGAAAAGGTGGTGAAAGAAAATAGGGAAGTATTTTTATGCCGGAGAAGTCTCTGTTGTTCAGTAAATGCCCATTTCTAGACCACTCCCAAAATCAAGGCATTCCAGATAGAAAAGGACTAAAACAATGACATCTCACCACCATTGCTTTCAAAGAACATTAGTGTGTAAATAAAAAAGAATACGAAACCTCCACATTTGAATTGAGGTTATATTAAATACTTAGGGGGGGGAAAGACTAAGTTTATGGCATTGGGAAGGAGGGGGAAAAAGTCAGCTAAGGCATTCTTTGCTGCCACCTGGTGGTCAGCAGCACCATTGAACAACTTTCCAGTTCTATTTCCCTCAAATTCATTAACGCATTTTCCAGCAGATGAAAGAAACCGTTTTCTTTGCATTTAACACTTTGATGTAGAACGTGGTATCCAGAGAGGTAAATTTTATTTCAGTTTAAAACCTCATCTGAAGATCCTGAGCATACAACAAACCAACATTTTCTTTGGTATGAAGAATAACATGTATACACTAAAGCAAGATAGTAACTCAGGAACACCACTTTGTATTCCATCCATAAAACATACGTTAGATGCACACTATATGTATAAAAATATAAAACAAGCTTTCTGCTAAATAAGTAAATAACTGCTTTACCTTTTTAGCAGTCTCAAACTCCAGCCCTTCTAAGGCTTCCATGGCCAGTTCTTTCCAGTCAGTATCAGTTACTCCTAAACACGCAATTTGATAGGCTTCTTTAAACATTTTTCGTTCCAGGTATTGATACATGGGTGCAGACTGAGGATTTCCATTGAAAAACATGTATTAGAAAGCATAATACTGAGATATATTAGTGAAATTTTCTACATACATTGGGAATAAATAAAAAAAAAAAATTCCAATCACAACCATTACAAGCTCCACAAAGAAAAAACGTATGAATTTTGTATAACAAACAGAACAACATTCTGGGGTGATTATTATTGCATCTTTAGACAAGCTGGGCTAATTATATTCCAAACTCATCCATCTTGAGATCTTCAGTTCCTTGCATATTAGGAATGTGAATTCTTCTGAGCACTGTACTTGATAAATATCACGTACAACGAGCAAATTAGGTCGTATGGGGTTTTTTAATACTATGGAAGCTGAGCAAAGGAGGGTGCAGTTTGTTCTCAAAGGCTAAAAGCATGAGAAGTGGCACAACAGCCCGATGTGAAGCACCCCGGCAATATTCAAATGCAGCAGGAAGAGGTATCATGAGAAGCAGCCCTTCTGTGCCAAGCCTGATGACAAAGCTGTTTTACCAAGTGAAAATATTAAGCCCAAAAGACACTGACCTCAAGGACCTGCCCTAAAAGGGAATTAAAGAGAGAAACTGTCAACTGCAGCCTGACACAGATAGACTAAGGCTCAGGATCTGCAGCTACAGCTCAAACCCTTTGAACGAACAGATTACCTCTGGGCTTGCAACCAAAGACAGTATGCAAATTGATTACTATGTTATTTTTGTCAATTTATCTGAAAATTGTATACCTTTTGGTACTCCCTCCCTCCAAAAGTGTAGCTTTGGAAAAGTGGCCTCAGTGATACTTCACAAGATTTTTGTGGCATATTGGTGCCTACAGCATGCCAAAGCCAGACAAAGAGTGTACCAGGCCTGGTCCATCTCATGGCTGTCAACCACAAGGGATGACCCAGAGCCCAGTTCAGGATCTGCATAACGCCTCAGAGGAACAGACAGGCTGTGACACAGGTATCCATTCGTTAATAAAAGCACTTGGCACTTTTGCCTTCTTCATTGACTCTCAGTTTCAAATCCTGCCCACGCTTGGGTGCATAATTCAGAATTATTTTTTTTTCCCTCTCCCCCTTTTCCTTTTTTTATTTTGTTTCTTGGACTGTTTTAGACTCTTCTATTGCTTCCCTTAGTGCAGAAAATAGCATTTTGTGGAAGGCAATCTCTAACTTTAGAATATGAAGACTACACATGTACTATACATTCGGACTGAAATTCACAGCTTAAGTATTGCCTAAACACATCTAGATGAAGCAACAATAAGACAGTATTAGATGTACTCGGAAGAAAAATTAAATTACTACTTGAGAAAAGGTACATAGAGAGACTACAGTAAAAATACAGGAGGAGGTAACTGTATCTTCGTTTTTAGATTATGTGCATTTGCAAATAGAAAGCGAGAATTAGAAACAACAATCAACAACAGCAAAAAGGAAGTTAGCTTAATTAATGCCAAATAAAAAAAAATAAAATCGATCATGCAACATAACTTAAATAACGATGAAGAAAGTGTGAACTTCAATCATTTTGGTAATGGAATATGAGTAAATCTCAGAAAAGCTTCTTCACTTCTTAAACACTGATGTTTATGAAATGTAAAGCAACACTTAATGAGATTAAAGGATTACCTGCGGAACTTCAACAGCTGACATAGAAAAAACATGAAGACAGAAGATCTTGGAGCCGTTGTAACCAACAACAAAGCCTTGAAGTTTTTGCTGATGGACAGGGAAGTTACTAGCTTTGATATTGAGGTAACCCCCTCCAGAAAAGCAAAGCATATCCTCACACTGTGTATTCCAGGCCACGCTATTAGCATTGGGTTCCTAACAAGCAAAATAAGTCATGATCACAACAGATACAATCACATCTTCTAGCTGAAGGATGCATATTTCTTAGGAAAGAATGTATGACCTATTATAGCCTGGGTGTGTACACACACACACACACACACACTCGTCATTTAACATTGTAATATTCTAAAGCTTAGTATATTCCTAAAGATATTTACAGGGACATATTTTACATTTTAATAAACAGCTGTAATTGTCTTCATTTTGTATTTACTAATGATCTATACCATCAAACTGTAGAAGGTAATATAAAATTCCACGATAACATACTGGTAGTTAGCTAGCACATATAATTGATCATTTTTCTGCCCGTTACAGAAAGAAAGTTACAGACCCTATCTTTGTAACACTTCATACTTTCTATGGAGTGTTCTCTGAAAACGTTTTATCAACATTAATGAGCGAACCCTTAGAGTGACTGCTAAACTGACAATGAAGAGAGAATTATCATTATTCATTTTATAGTCTGGGAATACACGACAAACAAAGAAGTTTAGGCCTTAATTCTGTTCGTACTAATGATAAAGTCAAAATGCTCATTAACTGTAATGCTTCAAAGGGAACCAGGATAGAGCTTAAATTAAACTGAAAAGGTCACATGTTTAAGTGCTCTTTATTCAACTGTTGCTCACATATATCTCCTTGTCTACCATCTCTCTCTAAGGGTAGTTTTGATAGAAAAAATAGATCACAGTTAAATCCTACAAAATGTGATTAATGGCTGTGCAGAAATGCATATAACTCATGTAAGCAACACTTTTGGTATGTTCTGTGCTCCAAATCACTTCCTGCCTCCCCTCCCCTTTTTTCTTTTAAAACTTTGAATTTTACCTGAAACAACAACTCTTTGGTATGAATATCATATACTAGGCAGGTATCATTTTCATCAACCACTGCCAGCTTGTTTCGAGATGCACTCATATCCAGACAGCGCACAGCTGTGGACTGCTTCAACAGGACGATTGCGAAGACATTATCGACAAATATCTTCAGAATCTAGACATATTTGAAACCACAGTCAGACCATCCATTTTTATTCCTAAAACTGGAAATAGTGTAGCAGGTACAGACTTTAATGCTGTTTAAAGCATCCAATTGCCTTTTTTTTTTTTTCAGAGATAAACTCTGTATTAAAATTAAGGCAATGCTTTCAGTTTGAGGTATCTTGAAAAGACTTGTTTCCACAATGTACTCTAGATTGCGAGCCTATACAAATAAAACATATACTATACATCCTGGATTTTTTAATGCTCTGCTACTTAAACAATTACATTAATATAATACTACAGGAATATATAGCATAGATACAGAAGATGCAAAGGATCTCAACTTCCTCTCTATTCGTGTTCTCTGTATCAATACCTCTGGGCTTCAGTTTGAAATATTCATCTGCTAACTGGCTTGCGAAATAAACAGCAATTTCACCTCTAGAACACCCACACCTTCACAAGTGGTCATCAGGAGAAGTGTACACACACACCAACCCCCAGTAAGGACAAACGTTCTCTCAGCATGAATTTTACAGCCAGTGAATGTGAAAATAATTAAGTTTTAATCACAAGATGAGACTGTCAAATAAAATTCTAGGTTGTAAAAGAGCATGCTGCTCCTAAGGTGTTCCCCTAAAAGCATAAAACAGATTTTATTTGCAGTGAAAAGACACATACGAGACTCTATATGTTACCTGACCATTCTTTAGACCAACTAAGAGGCCTTCTCTTCCTGGAGGTCCACCAATTACTTTAATATAACGAATAAGAGATTCCATTAGCCATTCTCGTTCTTTAATGCCACTAAATGAGAGGCACTGTAGTCTTTTCTCCTAAAGACACAATAACATACAAAATACTACATGGAAGTAACAATAAAACCACTGTGTCTGATGTGTTGTTTATACCTATACTAGCATGTGTGTCTACTTTTACATATAAAAATCATGAAGTCAAACAGTCAATTTAACAGGGCGAATTCTTTAAGGTTTTTCAATGCTATAAACAAACAAACAAAACCAAAAAATCCCCACCTTTTTCTAGTAGTTCACCCCCACTCAAAAGTTCCCCTGGATTATGTGCTAATTTATCAAATTCACTACAGGGATTGTTTTCCTGAAACAGAGCCACCTGTGGCATGCCACAGCTACTGCTTAGAAGTACATCAGCGCTGCACACTACAACAGCACTAAGCATTGGTACCTTGAGGAAAAACTGTAATAGATTACATAGTACAATCTTTTCCTACCAGCTATTTGGACAGCTATCTTGAAGCCTGAATGCACCCCAAGACTACTCTAGATTTTAAGGCACCTACCTGGCATAAAATAATGTGATCTGAACATACAACCAGCAAGTTGCATTCAAATTTTTTTACTATCTTTTCTTTCACCCGGTAATACATATCTGAAGAATCATCTGAGTATAACTCGTAAATCAAGATTTTCTCTGGCATCTGGATTGCTAATCTGTTTTTGTAGATGGCAATTTTCTTTACAAGCTCTCTGCCTTTTATTCTAACTAGAGAGAAAAAACACAAAAACAATACAGCATAGGATGACATGAAAATAATGGATACAGAAATCAGAAAACTTACTAATACATTCAAATTGAATCTTTCTAAAGCACCTCTAAAATTAAAAGCAGATTCCTGTTCAGATACGTTTGTTGTTCTGCTTCTATGTAATCTACTATCCCTGTCACAATTTATCACCCTCTATTTTTTGTCAACAGCCCATTCTGGAGCAATACTTTGATTCTTTGCCATAAAAAGCCAGTGGGTACGAAGAAACAAAATCAGCACAAACCCTTGAGGCCGGAAGTAAGAAAAAATAAGCTAAATATGATGTACAGTATTTTTATCTCATTCGCAGAGATTAAAACCTTATCTTAAAAGCCTCTGCCCCTCCCAATGTCCTTTCAAATCCCCACATCTTTCATTAAGCTTGTCAGCGCTGATCCTCCAGAATCCAAGTTTGCACTCTCACCCTGCAAACAGTATTCCTCAGTTTTACTGTTAAAGTGACAACAATCTGTCTGGTACATGCAGCATACATTCCAAGTGTTCTGACAGATATTAATTAAAACAAAACAAAACAGAATGAGACTGAAGCTTTGGCCTGACTGCAAGTGTGAAATTACCTTTTTGCTCAGTGATGAGGTGTTGGACAATAACATCGGTCATGCTGTCTCTGTAAGCATAGCGATCTTTATAAAGGCCATGAACAGTGCTGAAAATCAACTGATAGAAGGATATTGTTCCATCTTGGCATCCTACTGCCTGAACACAAGAAGAAAATAATTTTAGTTAATTGGTACATGTAGGTGAGAATTGGCAAAGCACGTACTATTTATATGAACATTATGTTCCTTTTCTTGCACAACGTATAGATTGATACCGATTACAGCCTATTTCTACTTAAACAGTGGTAAAAGTGCAATGCAAAATGAGGACTGATCTCATCACAGACCATGGAGACCACCATGTTAGGTGGGTGGGGTTTGGTTTTATTTTGTTGGTTTTCTGGTTGCCTTTTTTTGGGGGGAGAGGAGCTGAGGTGGGGAGTGTTTGTTTTAAAATTTGCTCTGTATCTCTTCACATTTGTACAACGACACAGAGTGCAGCATTTATGACTAACAGTTGCCTTGTAGGTGCAATGCTAGAAACTCAAACAGATTTGAATATTTTCTTCCCATCCTGGAATTAGATTTGGTCAACCTAGAAGTTATTCGCTGCCATTTTTTCTTCTTTTCCCTCCACTTTTTTAATCAAAATGCAGCAGATGCCTTACCATCTGAAAACAGGTGTTACACTCATTTACAGCCTTCTTGCAGCCCAAGTTTTACTTCTGCGGGATATTTTTAATTTTGGTGGTAGTTCTAGGATGTCATTAGACACTGCTTAGGTTCTGCTGCCTCAGTAAGAATGTCTAGATTAAGCAACTGAGTTTGAAATTTATGGTCTTACCTTATATGACTAATAGTATGTGAAAATGTCAGAAAAATGTTCCTACTCACCACATAGTTGGAGTCTGGTTTAACTTTGCATGTCCACACCCAACTGCTTTGCTCTCCTATGGTACCAAGACGCACACCATCCTTCGTGAAGAGGGAAACTTGTTTATCTGAACCTCCCAGTAAAATATACTCTCCTTTAGTAAAATAGCTAACACAGCAAGGATCAAAGTTGAGCACTCTGTCCTTCCCAATCTACAAGGAAAGAAAATAATAAAAAACATTAACAAAAGGATCATTTCATATTTTCCCAAGATAACAACTGCCGTCACTAATACCATTCTTCTCATCTCTACGGCCATGCACAACTTCTCAATACCCCAGAACCACTGGCTAAATCAAGATTCCCAAAGGTAGTTCTAAAATACATCCAAGAATCCCTACAGTGCCAAACCAGTCCACTTGGAGTGCAAGCAATTCACAAACCCCACTTTAACTGGTTGAAAAAAATACAAGTATGTCCTCTACAGACCAGTATACCATATCACAAAAGTCAGCAAAGTTGTAAGGGCTTTGATACAAGAATTGTAAGACAGCAACTGAGCTGCCATAGGAGAAACAAGATGGTTTAAAAAAAGCAGAATCATAAAAGATTGGGAAAACAGAAAACATTTAATGTAGCTAATAAAGCACTAGTACACAAACAGTTTGAATACAGGACACAAAACAGAATCAGAAATGCCCTGCCACCCTTGAATGCACTTTCCAAAACATACCTGTTTGCCACTAAGCTGGTAAAAGGAAAGTTTCTGACCCCAGTCTGCCACAGCTAAAATATCATTGCGTTCATCTCTAACAAAAAAAAACATAAAATAGTTACATAGTAATTCTACAGCAACTTATTAAGAATTTTCTTAGATCAACAGAACCAAGTAATAGGATAGCAGAATATACTTCCTATTACTCTTTAAAAAACCCACAAACTGAAAGGACAGCAGACACATCTTGCTACTTAAAACTGAGGAAGACAGCTTGGGGACACAACAGAAAAATCAGTCTCCTTTGCAGGAATAACTGCAAAGGTTGATGTATCACTTCACATACAGCTATATAAGCAGGGGATACAGTGAAGCTAATGGTCCCTTAAACAGATGAAGCACTTAGGGCTGGATTCTGATCTTAGCTACAGTAGTATAAAGCCACCGTAACAAAGTCAATACAGCTGAACAAGAATGAACTACAATTATCAGTGTAAGGCAGGGAAACAAAAAAAAAAAATTTGTGAGAGACGAGCAGCAGACTGAGGAAAGGCTTTGTTAAATTTGGTACTCTGACATGATCTGTTCAGCTTGGAGCAAAACATGAGAGTCACCTTCTCCACAGCTTCTTGCCTAAGAAGAGGGGAGATGCTGCAAATAATGCCTCTAGCCATAAACTGAACAAAAAGGAAACAGACAAAAAACTAATGAAAAGCTAACGGTTTAGTAAGCACCCTCCCTTTGCTCAATGCATGACGCATATACCTGTGGGGTAAAGCAACATGCTATCACATACTTAAGAACTATCTCATAATGAACACACACTGGCAGAATTAATTAAGACCATAGAGGCAACAGTTAATCTAGAATTTCCTAATTTTTGAATGTCTGATTTTGTACCCTGCATAATACTCTCTGCCCTTGGTCCTTTTTGTAAATTACTGTTCTAAATAATATAGATATATACGTTCCTTTGACATTTCACTCACAACGTGAAATCCATAGAGGTCTCTTCTTCCTCACGGTCTTCTCCGTCTGTCTGACTATGCTTCCTACTGCCAGGCCTGGACTGCAGTTCTTGTATCTCGTTTAAATAGCTGTGAACTGACTCCTCTTGGTCATCTGCTCTACTCCAAAAATTCTCCCACCTACTGCAATGGCAATTGTTTATTCATATATTTGGGAGAATATTCCCTCTGAATTGAAGTGAAAAAACAGCTTCCCTCTCTCTCCCCTAATCCAAACAGACACCCGCCAAAAACAATACAAAAGAAAAAAAAAAAAATGTTTCTTGAGATCTAAGTGGAACTTGTTCCCAGTTTCTCCATTCAATTAAAGACTGGCAGCAAGCCAAAACCCCAATACATAATCACTTAAAAAAAAAGGTAACATATTTCGCATTAATCTGTTTCAGCAGGGATAAAAGTCAAGCCTTTCTGCAATCAATAAACCAAGGATTATCTATTCAGCATGAAAAAAGGAAGGATGAAATTATTTACCTGGATGGATTCCAACAAATTGACCATATTGGAGATGAAGCACCCCCTGTACGCTCTATTTTTACTTTCTCGTCACCATTCTTATTCCTTATGCTGACAATGCCGTTGAACATCCCCAAAGCAAGGTACTGGCCATCATTTGTCCAGCTGATAAAACACACACATACTGAAGAGCAAACTACTAAAAACAAGCAGCAGGAAGGTAGGATGGTACAGCATTCTCAAATAGGGATGATAGATTGAAATATACTTCTAAGAGGGAGTTCTGGGAGGTAGCCAGTAATCCTACAGTTTGTTTATGCATCTAAATCCACATTTATGGCAACAGCATGCACTACAGCAAGAACATTTTATTATATACACAGAAATAAAAAATATGTAGAAATAAAAAAAAAAAAACTAAAGCTCTCATCTGCTTGCAATACTTCTAACATGTGCTAAGTAACACATACATTTTTGGGGATGACAGTGTTGGCAGTAGACCAGGCTGTTTTAAAAGCCACATTTAGAACATTGATCAGATAAAACTGCATGGTGCTGGGACAGAGGAGACCCAGTTTCTATTCATGTCTCTGCTGTAGTGCAATGGATGACTTTACACAAGTTAATGTACCCTTTCTTCAGGTTCCCCATAATGGCAGTATTGCCTTCTACTAAAAACACCAACAACACAGGAGATGAACAGCTCTACCAATAAAAAATGTAATTATTTTTCCTCTAACTTCATTTTATTGTTATTGCACAAGATAGCTAAACAGAGGGAGAGAGAAATTAAGACACTTGCTCAAGACCAGAACACCTCTCTGAATTTAGTTCTAAACAGTACCAAATAAAAAACAAACCCCTTTGCCATTAAAAATAAAGCGCTCTCTGATAAGACTACGCAAGAAAGAACAAATCGCCTTTGATAAATATTAGTCGTATTCCTACTGGAGCATTATAAAAGCTACTCAGGTATTTTAGTTATGAGAATGGCAAAGCAGCACCAAGTACACAATGCTACTGAAGAGCAAGGCAGGAAAGCCTCTCACACTACTAGGTGCTGTCTCCGCATACGTTGAACTATTTCACTTAAACATTTTTTCTTTAGGCTCGCATATTATTTTGAATTGTTTATAGCAAAACTAACTTAAATGACACCAGTAATTCTTAAAACTTACCTACAGCAAGTAATCTTACTGCTAGTTTTATGTTTAGAGACTGACTTCTGTTCAGGAGACCACAAGCCTTGATTAAAGCAAACAAAAAGCCAAAGTAAATTACAAGTAAGCATTTACCAGTGTTCAGATCAGAAACTAACATTGTCAGAAAACTCAGTTGGGACTTCAGAGGGGTGAAAGTCTCAGCCACTGATAGAAGGACATTTAAATACATATTATTTATCAGTAAATGGGGAAAAAAATCCATCTTGGTAACAAAGAGGGTGTCTCTGCAAAAAATTGTAGTAACAAAGTAGTACATTTTACCCTGTGGCACCTCACTACATAGTCCTTTCCAACTGAGTTTAAGAGATTTAAATAAGCATCTAATGTTACTTAACTTTAGGTAGTTTTGTATCTCATCTTTTCTGAATATAAGGAACTGTAGCTATCTGTAGTTAGCTTAGCTATACAACTTTAATAGCATTTACTGGCTTAATGGAAAAGTTAGAGGAAGAAGACATACCAAAGTCGCTGGAAGAGCAGGATGCCAACTGATGAGTAAGAGGATTGTATGAAACGCACTGTATAGAGTCATTATGCCTAGAATGAAGTTACAATCATATTTCAATAAATCATTCTTAAATGCTCCCTTTACTGACTTTCAGCAAGATAGCTGAAAGGTTTACCAGATGCCAGAAATAATTCGATCAGTTTATATTACATCAAATTAATCTGCAGTTACTGTAAACTAATTCAGTAATAAACCTTAAAAAAATTGTCTTTAAGTGGCAGGATTCACTGTATTTCGTCAAGATTAGCTACAAATGTATGCAGATGATGGTTTGTGAAATATGATTAAAGGTTATTGCCAAATTCTAAAACAAGTATGCTTGTGTATGTTCCTAGTAGTACACTAGCTTGTGCACACTAATTGGTAATAAATGTACACACACATTCAGAAAGAGAAATTGAAGATCTCACCTAAGAGGGATGACATAAAAACAAAGCCAGACAAAAGATGGAAATATACTAAAAGTACCAAATCTTATCTTTAATTTGGTCTTTGAACCAGTTATGTTAATTTTGTTTATTTATACAAGATCAGAGTCATATTCTGTTTCATTTTTTTTCGATCTATACAGAGTTTCCACAGTTCTCTGCCAGTCCTCTAAATTCAGAGATTTATCTTTACTTCCCACCCTCTTTTATGCCTTTAATTGCTTTCCTGCCTCATTCAGATACTTCAACTGTTCTTTTCCTCTTCCCTCTCCTATTACCCCTTGGCATTTTCTCTGACCTTAGTCAACCTTCTTCCAAATCTAACAGCACGTACTCTTTGATAGCAGAAGTGCATAATCAAAGTCCCTTTTTGAGAGGCACAAAATTGAAAGGCATCACTTACGTGTATTTCAGAATTCCTTCTAACTTTGAAGTCCAAATTATCACACTTTTATCAGCCGAGCCAGATGCAAAGCGTTTGCCTGGGAATTAAATATAATTTAAATCCCACACGTACAAGAATCACTTTCATTCCAAATACCCAATCAAAGAGAGAGCAAGAAGTTCTTGAACTTGACAAGGCTCAAGTAATAAAGGGCCTAACACTGCAAGTATTTTGACGTGACTGTGCTTCTCCAACTCCAATGACTTTATTTTGTTATTCTCACAGAGCATGCCTCATTAAAGCCCAGCCATGCAAGCAAGTAGCCAGTCTTTCCAACACTGCCCGTCACGGGATGGAGATTTACGTTAACAATGTCAAGGGAAAAATGGTACATTTTCACAGGTATCACCTGTAACTTAAACAACAGTATTCGAGAGGAAGTCCTTTGAGTCCACAGACAGTAAGTCCCCACAGAATGAGAATCAGAGACAATGAAAGTATTAGCAGCAAAATAAGGTCTGTAGCAAGCATGGCAACGTGTGAAGGATCAGAAGATCGGGAAGCCTTGGGACAGAGAAACTGGGAATAAAAATCAGAGGCAGGTGGAGTACTAGAAAGAGGGATCTCTGGGGTAACCCTTCTCCTCCTATTACCCCACAACAGAAACCATGACTGAAGCAGAAGGGGAGGGGAAATGGGGACTACTTTTCTTGAATTCACAGGTAGCCTTATGTGTAAAAATACAGCACTTCTGCAGCTCAAACTCTCCATTAAAAAACAAACAAACAAAACACCACACTCACACACCTGTTCAAAATATTGTTACTGAAACAACTCTGATTGCTCTATTTATCAATTGGCAGTAAGAAATGGAAGATGTGCACTTTACAAACCAGACTAACAAAGCCCCCCAGAGTGATATTTACCATCTTTAGCATAAGCCACACAGTATACAGTGTCCTTATGTCCTTTCAAAGGCTGAATTAAGGTTCCATCAGAAGTATCATATACCTATTTAAACAGGGAAATAAAAAAAAAAAACCAAAACCACAAACATACAAACAGAAAACCATACCTAAAAAGATCTTCCAGTGAGGACTAGGCTATAAAATTACTGAATGCCAACAAGATTATACACTTTCTTTTGTGTTTGCTTTTTTTGCATAGCATACAGTCCATGCAAGACAAAACGTTTTCAAGTGTAGAAGCAGCTTTCCTTAGCATAATACTTCTCAGAATGAAAGAAGACTCAGTATTAGAAAATAACGTGCACAAAAGAAGTTTCCAAACAGCTCATTTGGCCAGCTTGTTTTACTTCTTTCCCCACATTAGATGTTTAAACATAATAAATTACTAGAAGGACCATCACTAAATACACCATTCTGCGAGCACTGGATATAACAAAGCCTGCTGTGCTGCAGTTCTTAACTACATCTCTATAATCGTGCCATTCATCCATCCCCACAGTTTCTACACCTGCCCCATCTGAAAGCTCTGCAGGAACTGTGAGAAGCGCAGTCCTGAGCTGTGCTTGCTGATGGATTAGCAGCAGGCAAGGGGACCCAGAGAACCACAATAAAGCTCTAGTTGATGCTTCTCACAAAGTAGGGACAGCAATTTGAATTTCTTTCCCCTTTTCACAGAGATTTGCATAAGACTTGTAACAATGGAGTATTTGTATACCATGCCATTGTCCTAAGTTTGGATGCAGGTTAACAGATTTCAAACCAGCGGATGAGGTGCAAAAGGATGAGATGACACAAGTAAATTAAATCTCATTACTTTGGGAAATAGAGCTTAAAACTTGCTAAGAAACATTAAAAAGCTTCAAAACACTTTACAGTTAGCACGCATTAATATATATGTAGATATGAGGCTGGACTAATAGAGATAAGAGGATTTTTGATGGGTTATATTCATAAGTTAATGTGAAAGAAATCATATTCATACAGCTGTAACTGCAAGAGGAAAGAAAATTTTCCCTACCAGCAGCCTATTTCCAGCAGCAATTATCAATTGAGTCCCGTCTGGTTTGAATGCAAGATCATAAATACTAAAGAAAACAAAATAAAACAAACCCCAAGAAATCCCCGTATTAGTAGGCAGAAGATATATTTGCTTTAAAGTCAAAGATGCCACATAACACAAACTGTTAATTGCATACTTGAGAGTATATCCGATTCCTGAGGAAATTCCCCAAACAAAAAGAACCCTCTGTGACCACCTCCCCGCGCCCAGGAAGAAGCCCAGGCACTGGCCACCACACACAGGGACGGCAGGTTTGGGAGAAGCCCTCGCACACAGACAGAGGCACAGGCTGCTGGCCTTTGACTAAACGTAAAGTGAAAAAAGCAACCACCACCCCATAAAGCCTCTGCGTTACTGGATCACCAGTACCAACCCCGAGCCCACAGGAGCCCAGCCGCTCCTGCCCGCAGCTGGCCTGCCACTGGGAAGGACAACAGCCGGCCGGAGAACGGACGCTCGGCCCAGCACCGCCGTAGCCTGTCTGCCGTGCGGCGGTGCCGAGGCAGAGCCGGGCCGGGGAGCCCCGCGCCGCCCCCGCAGCCGTGCCCTGCCCCGCTCCGCGGGCTGCCCCGGCAGCCAGGCCCCG